>CM053581.1:37464032-37503566 GCA_028627135.1 Pseudochirops cupreus
GATTGGGTATTTTGCAGTCATTTTTAGTAACATCAGAATTGGCTCTATAGCTACAAAGGAGAGTCAACTGACCCAGGGATAGGAAAAACATTTAGAAAAATGTTAAAGTGGAGATGCAGCCCAGGAATAGGAGGTTGGGGGGAGGGGGGTTGCCTTGAAATATTTTCTTCTTTTCACAGCATGCTGTCCACTAATGCCAGCTTTGGATTTGCAAGTGAATTGCGGTGGTCATTAGAAGTTTGGGGGTGGGGGGAGGAGATGGACAACAGGGGAAATATTAGAGGCACCAAAAATTCAACAACAACAACAAAAAAAGATGATTGAGGGGGGTGGGAGGGAGGGGAGAAGAAAAGGAAACCCAGATGAATCACTGCAGTTCCACGGACAGGCCACGGAAAGTTGCCGTCTGAGGGTTTAACTGGATCCTAAAACGGGAGCCCCTTCCAGAGCTGGCAAATCAGAGAAGGAAGAAAAGCCACTCGACCCTCAGCCTTTGAACCCAGGACTTTCCTCCGAAGTGAACTTCCCCCCTCCCCCAAGGGGTCACAGGCTCCAGCTGAAAACCAAGGTGGGGGTCGGGGTCACGGGGAATAAGTAATAAGCTGTTCCAATATGAACGGAAATGACATCAGCAAAGCAAAGGACCTGTTTAAGACAGATCAAAACAAAACAAACTCCTGGCCTTTGTGTATACAAGATAACTCTACAAACAGCCTTCCTAAAACGTCACCGAAAAGTCGACACATCAGAATCCCAACAAGAAAACAGATGACAATTGGGGGGGGGCGGGAGGGAAGGGGCCTAGAAAGAGGCCAAAAGCTCAGCTGACATTTCTCCCCTTTGCTGATACGTAGTATTTATTGGTGTTTATAACCTAAAAGCCATGCTCTGGGTTTCACTTAATACCGGACCAGACAGCGCTCCCTAATGAAGCAGCATTACAGTCAGCTTGTAAGACTGAATTTTTAATGCTGCCAAGGATTCTGTTACATAATAATATGAAAAACAGAAGCAGGAAAAGGGGTCTAGTGGACAGGACACATGAGGTTACTCCTAGCAAGGACCCTAAGTTTGTCCTCTTCTCTCTCCAACGCTTCTCCCTCCCCACCCCCTTTCTCATTTGCAAATCACTGCTGAATCCCCAATACATGAGGTCAGTCTGTAAATCAGAGAGAAGCTTGATTTTTTTTTTTACTTGTTACAGTATTGGATCCCAAATTCTATTTCAGCAATCTGAAGTTCAACTAGGGTTACAGTCAACCAATTCAGTGTCTCAATCTCCCCCCGCAAAAACCATATACATAGGGGCAGGGGGTGAGAAGAGAACATTGGGCTTGGAAGAAAGCTGGGTAGAAAAGGACCAAAAAAATATGAAATTAACCTTCTTTACTTTAAGCAATTAGAAGAAAGACAATTATCCAAGGGAGAGAAAGCTGAAACATACAAAGGGGAAAATGAAATCTGCTGCCCATATTCACAGCTGCTACACTCAGTTTACATTGGTGTAATTTAAAAATATATATAGAGAGAGAGATATAGCCGTCGTTGCTCCTCTCTGTAATACCCCAAGACTGTAAATCTATAACCACTGCAATGATTTAGTGATTAAAAACATGATAACACATTGTGTAACTGCAAACCACAGAATCCCTGCCAACTCTCCTCCAAGATAAAGGAAAAAAAACACAGAAAATGTGTTGCCTGCAGTGAGCTTGCAAACTCAAAAGATTTTCATTTTTTGAAAATATGCTGGACCAATCTGAAAAGGGTTGGGGAAGCCCAAGACGAACAAGGGAAAAAGGCAGCTTTATGGGGTATCCTTTTTCTTGTACTAACAAATTACCATCTAAACATGCCTTTTCTTTTCTTTTTTTTAATAGTTTGTTGTAACTGGAATAACTGGTCTTGTGTGATGTCTTGCATATTCAAAGCTGCTTTGTAATAGGATATGGAGACCCAACCTTATTTGCCTGAACTCAGTAGGGGGTTTTCGCCCCCTCCTCCTCTGTTGTTTTGGATGTTGTATTGTGTGTGTGTGTGTGTGTGTGTGTGTGTGTGTGTGTGTGTGTGTATGGGGGGGGAACTTGTTGTTAGGAATAAATTGTGGGTGCTTTAAAGTACAGAGCACACACCTGAGAAGAGAGGCTGCAATTTGTAATATGGTTGGGGGAGCCAAAAATAAACACACACACACAAAAATCAAATGAAAGCAGCTGTAGGGGTTTTGGCCTCTAAGCAGCTGACTTGACCCCATTCTCTCTTTTCTTTCATTTCTCCATTGCAGGATTCCTGTACCTTCAGTCAGATTCGAACTCAATGTGACCCTAAGGAGGGAGTCACCAAGCCCCTGAAAAACTGCTCCATATTAAACAGGGGTGAGGGGAAGAAATATAATTGCATATGCATCCAGACATACTACCCTGAGTATATGTGGACAGACACACATCCAGAAGAGCTGCTTCAATCACAGCACTAAAGAAATACCCTTTTCTGGCCCCAGGAAGGAGAACTCACAGAGAATGAAGATTCTCGTCCACCACCATCACCCCTCCCTCAAAAAAAATAAAAATTACTGTAACTCTCTATGCACACAAGAATATTACTCGGTGGATTTTACATGTTTAAAAAGTTCATGAATTGTCCACTGTCTGAAGTAGGGGCAGAACAGTTTATTCAGAGGAATCAATAGGAAACAGCATTTGCAAATATTTAGATAAGCATTGTGCATTTTAGCATTAAGTAATTAAAACCTAAACCTGAGGGTGGGGATAGGCTGGTAAGGGAGGGGCACAGACACAGAAGGAAAGGTTACTGGCCTGCCTACAGGAGGGTTTTTTTTTTAATCCACACTTCTCCCATCCCCCCAAATTGAAATCCTTTCAAAACTGACCGAGTGCACACTTTTTACGAAATACTGCTCATGCATCATTTGCTCTTCTATTTCAAAATCCATCTCCGAACAGGAATTCACCTACCCACCAAGATCTCAGGACCGACTACAACAGTGTCTGCATCATAACATACACACACAGGGTTGGAAGGGGGGGGCAGCAAGAAAGGAGGGAGGAGAGGGGGGAGAGGGAGCCTATCTTCTGTTATAAGGCTTTAGTCTCTGGTGTATTAACCTCCCTCCTATACCATCTCTAAGTTAGTTACATCGGCCAAAGAAATGTAGTCTTACCTTATAGGAAGGCCCATAAAGTGTAATTAATTGAACATACAAGCAACTCTCCTCTCAATGTACGACCCTTCCCACACTACTACTCTCTTCTAATCCATAAAGTTCCGGGGCGTTTTGATGTTAAATACTAAGAAACCTACAGACACTAACATACTAGCTCACATACAGACACTAAACCTAACAGTAAAATAATTTTTAAAATGAGACAATACAGTCTACTTCCTCTATAACAGTTCCAGAGGGTTGGGCAGTAAATGCTAGAGTTTGGTATATTGCAATTAAATCCACTTGGGGGGGGGGGGGAGGGAGAAGGAAAAGCCACTTGAGCGCCCACCCTGCAGATATTGTAGAAATTTACAGTAAATGTAGGTACACGATTTCAGCACACTGCCCTATTGATTATGCAGATTCTGATCAATCTTTTCCCCTTTTCCATCTGCAAGGCTCTGTTTTAAGACGCTCAGAAAACAAGTTAGTCTGTTACTGGCCACTTTTCAAAAGATTAGGGGAAGAAAAAAAAATGAAAGACTTAAAAAACCGCAATAAACCTCAAAATCTTTCTACTCAAAGATTTGAGAATTACAGTTTTCCAAAGTGAATTTACATTTTGGAATTGGCACCAAAGCTAAGCGCTCATTTTGTCACTTTCTTAAAATGCTCTTAACAAGGCCCTTAAAAAAAAAAGTCTCTAAAACTGCAAAGAAAAAGCGGCCACGCTCTTTCCTTCATATATTACTTAGATAGACCATGTCCCAAAAATCGAGAACAACAAAAATTGTCTTATTTGCTCTAACTTTTTTGGGGGGGGGGGGGCGTAAGGGTGGGGAGCGTCAAGACTTTTTGTGGTCTCGAAACCCTTATGAACCTTCTTTAAAGCAATTTGTACAATAGGTGGATTACAACACTTTACACAGCTCAGACCAGAGGCATCAGATTTCATTTTGTGGATAAAAGATTTAAAAAATATTAAAAATCTAGTATCTCCATAGAATAATATCCACGTATAAGACGTAGCAGTAAGGTGTCAATACACAATTTAAATACACCTGTAAACATACATTTATAGCTGCCCTCAAATATAGTAAGCAAAAGAGGACACATTAAAATGCAGAGCCTAAAAATCACGGAATATAATCTTGCATCCAATGTATAAAATGCAGGTAAAGAGAAGAAGGGGGAAAAGTAGAAAGAACGTGAACAATCTCATATTCGCATGAGAGCGAAACAAGAGGGCTCCTCCGATGTCTATCAACTCCGCTGGGCAGGCGAGCCCAGGCGTAGGAGGGAGTGTCTCCCCCTGGCCGGAGAGCGCAGCCCCCGGAGCCCCCAGTGTCCAGGGAAGGGCCCCCCTCTGGGGGCTGGTAGCCCTGCCTGCCCACGGGGCAGCGCAGAGAGCAGCATCAGCAGCAGGAGCAGCAGCAGGAGCAGCAGCAGCAGCAGCAGCAGGAGCAGGAGCAGGAGCAGGAGCAGGAGCGGCGGCAGCGGCGGCTGCAGCTGCAGGTAGAGAGGTCCGGCCGGCCGTGCCCAGGGCCGCTGCTCGCTGCGCCGCTGCGCCGCTGCTCCCCGCTCCGCTCTGGGCTTCGGGCTCGGGGCCGGCCCCGTCCTCGCGAGTCAGCCCCCGCGCGTGGTGGGGGGGGAGGGGACCGACCGGGCAGAGCGTCCCCCGAGCCCCGGCGGGCGCCCGGCTCATCCTGGGGCCCTGGGGGAGGGGGAGGGGGGCCCCGGACCCCCCTGCCGGCCGCCGGGGCCTTTGTCTGGGCGCCCGCCGGGCCGGCCGGTGGCCGGAGCGCCCTGCCCAGCCCAGCCCAGCCCTGCCCTGCCCAGCCGTGCCCTCCTCCCCGCGGGCCCCGCGGGCCCCCCGAGCCCGAGCCCGAGCCCGAGCTCGGCCGAGGCAGCGTGAAGCCGGCCGGCCGGCTGCGGGCTCGGCTCGGGCTCGGGCTCTGCTCCCGGGCCGCTCCGCCGCGCGGGCTCCGCTCGGCCCGGGGCCGGCCCGGGGGTCGCGGGCAGCTGGGCGGCGGGGGGAGGGGAGAGAGCAGGAGAGGCAGGAGGAGGAAGAAGAAGAGAAAGAGAAAGTTTGCAGGGCGGGTGAGGGGGGGGGGAAGAAGCAGGCAGCGAGCAGAACCGAGGGGGAGCGCGGCGGCGGCGGCGGCGGCGGCGCGGGGCGGCCGCCGGCCCAGGGCCGAGCCGGCCGGCCGGGGCAGCCGCAGCCCGCGGAGCCGGGCCGGGGAGGAGCGCGGGGCGGGCGCGGGCGCGGGGGGCGGGCGCCGAGCACGGCGGGCGCGGGACGAGCAGCAGCGGCGGCGGCGGCGGCGGCGGAGGCGGAGGAGCCCGGGCTCGCGGGAGCTGGCCGGGGGCTCCGGACACGAGGACACGGGAAAAGTTGGCACTTACGCGGCTGGTTGTCCGGCGGCGGCGGCGGCGGCTGCAGCGCGGGCGGCGGCGGCGGCGGCGGGAGCTGGGGGCGCTCGGAATCCCGACCAGAGGCGCTCGGGCTGCAGATCCCATCAAGGCAGCAGCGGCAGCGGCAGCGGCTGGCGGGGGGCGGCGGCGGCGGAGGCGGACGAGGCAGAGGCGGCGGCGGCGGCGGCGGCGGGGGAGCGCGCTCGGCGGAGCCCGGGGCGGGAGGCAGCCTCAGCCTGGGAGACCGAGCCGCCGCCGCCGCTGCCGCCGAGCAGCATGGTCGGTGGGGAGTTGGCAGCCCCCCGAGCGGGCAGGGGCCGCCGACGAGGAGCGGCGGCGGCTCTAGGCGGTAATTGGGATGCAAAGCAGGCGGCGGCGGCGGCGGCGGCTGCCGGGAGGAGGAGGCGGCGGCGGCGGTGGCGGCGGTGGTGGCGGCGGTGGCTGCAGCGGTCGGAGGGGACGCGCTGGAAGTGGGAGCTGATGAGTGAAAAGAAAAAAAAGTCTTTGGATCTTTATTCTGCTAATTAGTTTCCTGCAAAAAATGGCTGTGATTAATTCAGTGCGCATGTGCTTCATTACCCAGGCACGACGGGAAGGGCTAATTAGCCACCTTCTGGATCAATAAGATTCAGCAAAAAAGAAAAGGGGGAGGTGGAGGGAGGCAGAGGGGAGGAAGGGAAAAAAAAAAACCAGGGGAAAGTGATGAGCAGGGCAAGGAGAGCAGGAAGAGAGGATGGGAGAAGAGACCAGGAAGAGGGAGAGAGGCACCAAAAGTTTATGCATGTATTAAAAACACACACACACACATACACACACACACACACACACACACACACACACACACACACACACACAGGACTAAGATGCAGAGAAGCAACAATGGGAGCCAGCCTGAGATTTTTTATAACAAGATTTTTTTTGTTTTTTTTTCTTTTCCCCCCTTTCTTTTTTTTCTCTTTTCTCTTTTTTTCCTTTCTTTTTCCTTCCTTTTCTTCCTCCCTCCCTCCCCCCGCAAAATGCTGCTGCGGGTGTTTAAATTAAATAGGAAGAAAGTCACAGAAGGCAAGAGTGAAAGAGGGGGAGGGAAAGTGGGGGGGGGGACAGTTAAATGCCGAGGTTTAAATGAAGTATCAGAGACGTAGATGGAGACACTTTAAATTGCAAATCTCGGAGATTTTCTCTAAGGAAAATGTGAGGAAAATCTCCCCCCCCAAAAAAAACCAGAAGAGGATGTATTTTTTTTTTCCTTAACGTAGCAACTTTAACATATTCCATAGATTGGACAAAAAAAAAAAAGATGTTAAGCTTGCCTTCAGAAATAAGATGAAATCTTCTCTAGCTCTTTGGAAAGAGAGTGAGGGGGTTAGTGATGAATAAAAGAAATAAAAAGAGAGAAGTGAATAAGAACTAAATGGAGTTAGTGGAAAAGGGGGGTGAGTGAAGAGGGAGGAAGGAGAAAAAAGGGGGGAGACGAAGGGGAAAAGTTGCAGTTGGAACCAAGCACAACTTTTTTTTTTAAACCTTTCTGGACTTAGGAGAAAAGTAAAATCAATTTTCGTGTGTAAAGCCTGGAAAGCAGATGTTTTCAGAGCACAGAGCTATTTTGCCATCAAAAGCAGGGATGTAGTGAAGGCAGTGAAAAATGATTTTAGACTAAATTTTTAAGAAAGGAAAGCCAATGTATTTAAGTAGTGAGGAAAGGTCTGTAGTGTAGAAAGGGGGGGGGAATAACATCCCCCTCCTCTAATCTCTTTCCCCTCCCCCTCATCCCACCCCACCCCACCAAAAAAAAAAAAAGTCTTACAGCTACCTCCAAGAGTTTGGAGCAGTCTGGAAGCCAAAGGGCTTGAAATGAAGGGATAGATTTCAGATAAAGACTAGGAGCTGCACATCCCAACAGAGCCCAAAGGAGATCTCTGAAATCAAAGGCAGCAGCCAGGGATACTGCTACTGTACCTGCTCCCAGCACATCAAAGCCATCACTTAGACTGGTGTACAGTACCTCCAAAAAGCAAGCAAACAAACGAAGAACAAGAAACTCCTCTCCCTCTTCCCCCCCCCCCTCTCTCTCTCTCTCTCTTTTCCCCTCCTTCCCTCTCTCCCTCTTCTTCTCTCCCCTCTCTCTTTCCCCTAGTCTTAGCGTCACTGCTGCTGCAATAGATTTTTAATGACAAGTATGTATTTATGTAAGTCCTACATATGAATTAATAACATTGAGATTACAATGTCCGGAATAAAATAAAATGCAATTTACACTTTAAGTGGAGTGCAAACAAACATAAAAACAAAATTTGTGCTGTTAAAGGCTTTATTAGTAAACCATGTAACATTGGTTAGGGAAAGAAAGCTTTACAACTAACTTTTCTTGGTATTTTTTTCCATAGTCTAGTTTTATTGCTACCCTATTTTATAATGAATTGGGGGATTAATAGTGAAACCTGTTTGATTAGACTCTGATTCTTAATTTTATGAGATTTCCTAGTGATCTTAAGAGCATGAAGCCTCTCATTAAAGCCTGGGGGGGGGGGAGGTATAGGAGTTTTCAGGGTTACCTCATCTAGCCCTTCTGAACTCACTCTGGGAATAATGCTGTTTTTATTTAGGGAAAAAAAATACATTTAGAAAAATTGAGGGTTTCCTCTCTATGAGCCAAATCTGAGTTTACCATTCAAACTTTCCTGGCTGCTTTTCCATGCGGGACAGCTGATCAATAAAGCCAAGTCCAGCCTGTCTTGCTACAGGTTTCACCAGTCATTGCTTGCAAAACCTTTGTCATTTTCTAAAAATAAAAAAGCTAAAAGTTATTGTAGAAGAAGGGGCTTTTTTTGTCCCCCGTACAATGTGCCTTTTGTGAGGTTAATGCCATTCTGGGACTTTCTATAGCCCTGGACAATGGGGATCTCCAGGAGGCTGCCAAGCCTCTGCCTTTTTTCTTTTCTTGGCTTTTTTTTTAAGGGAAGGATGAAACATTCCTCCAGTCCAAACACAACCTCTACTTTGATTAAATAAATATTTATCTTTATTGTAACCATTGTATATTTTACCTTTAGTTTATGCCCGGTTTCTGATTATTATTTAAAATTTTTATTTGCAACAGCTAATCGTTTTTTTCTTTCAGCCCAAAGTGCAGGTCAGTGTAAAATGTAGCTGAATGAAGGGAGCCTGGTGTGTCTGAATTTTTTCGTAATACATCAGGTAAGGAAAACTGTTCAGAACCTCAGGAGTATGTATATTACATGTATTTTTTCATATTTATCTGTCTTCAGGAATCTTCATAAGTCTGCTAGGATTTTTTAAAGGATGTAGCAGAATTAAATCTCTGTTTCTAGGGCTAGAAAATCTCTTAAATAGCATTTATTTATTTTCGATTTAAAATGTAAATAGTATCTACCAAGAAAGCAATGCTAAAATAGAACTGAACTTGCATTTTGTTTTCTTATACAAAAGGAACCAGAGAAAGCTACTGTCTCCTTTGGTGTTGGTTATTTTGAGAAATCTGGACATAAATGTATGTCATGTTGCAATATAGGAAAATTCCAGCTTAATCTGGTAAATATTTATGCTAATTTTACAGAGTGAATTTGTTATACTGAGGTGAGGTTCCAAGCTTATATGATTGAATAATGCTTAGGTGATCATACAGCATGTGTAAAGATTAATTTACTCTTAACAATGAAAAAAGAAAACAAGGAATTCAGAATTTAAATCTTGTATTTATCTGGCAAGTGGGAAGGGTATTTTAGGCAAATCAGCTTTTTAAATGTTCACAGAATGTAGGAAATGTGGTGTGTACATATATTGCATTCATTTGTATATTTCTCAACCTATTTCTCAAATGAATGTATGGACAGAAGCATGAAGAGGGATGCACCCAAAAGAAAACGTATAAATATGCATATGTATGTCTTTAGATGGATACATAAGTTGTATGTGTGTGTACATATATGCAAACATCTACACGTACAAGGTATGTATAAATAAAGGTATGGTACCTGGTTATATGTAACATCCATGTGTGACTATTTGTGTATATATACATATATATACATACACACACATATATGTATATATGTATGTATGTATGTATGTATGTATTTGTAGCTTCCATTCCCTGAAAGTATCAAATAGAAATGTTCGGTTTAGTAATCAAGATTCGAATAATGGCTGATACTGAATAATTATCTGTTCCCCTGTAATCTTCAGGGTACGTAGCGCAGTAGGGAGAGGGGAGATCATTGGGTCCAAAGGCTGAAGATGCAATGGGTCAATCTGAAAAAGGGGGAAGAAAAGGAAGGGGGAGGTCGAGGGGAAGAAAGATCCTACCTCTTGGGCCCTGAGCTTTCTTCCTCAGGGGGCAGGAAACACACACACACACACACACACACACACACACACACACACACACACGGGGAAGCAGGAAGGGGTGGAAAGTCCCTGTTCTATACAACTAGACATAGCTAGATCTCGGAGTGGTTACATATAGAACAATACCTTGTACCTTTTTGAATTTGCATTGTTATCCTAAATCTATTGTATGTATGTATGTGTGACTGTTCTTTGCCCAAAGACAACATATGGATTCCATAAATGCAAACATGCCGAAGTGCATCTGTCTGGGTAGTTAACACAAACCAAACATCTCTCGTTTCGGCAACTCCCTGTTATTCCTCTGGCTCTAGGAGCTCTCCCGTCCCGTGTCACTCGGTCATTGCTCTCCCATTCTTGTTCTTTTGTGGGCTCTTAAAGTGATCCAAAGAGCCGAGGCGTGGAGGGGGGCGGGTTGCACGGCTAGGGTCAGAGGCACCACTGCTCTTGCCCTTTGCTTCGAGGAGTCTAAAGGGTTAAGCTGCAAAGCAAGAGGAAGGGGCAGCACTCTTCCCAGAGCTAGGTCCAGCCGCAGGCAGCTCTGATTTAGGGGTCAAGTCCTTCGACACCTTTCTCCTGCTTCTGGAAATGGCAGAAGATGAGGCAGAGAAACACAGGAGACAGGAGAGAGAGAAATACAATCAGGCTAAGCAGTTGCGATCCGTCTGCCCCCTTCGCCCCCAGAATAGAGAAGTAACATCCGAACAAATCGAACAGTTCCCCTTTCCCATCGGGGTGCAGCCAGTCTGAGCGCTGAAAAAAATGTTAACTTGGTACCTGTGTCCTACAGTTATTTATACTGGGCTCGCGCGCAGAAAATCAACAAGGAATGTGCTCCAAACATGCCAGATCGTATAGATCTGTAGCTGTGTCTATGTATTTACGCATAAAGAAAACAGGTGTGTGTGTGTATGTATTCGATAAAGTTAGGGAAGGGTGTGTATGCATGGAGATGCTTACACATAGATCTGAAACTCAGGCAGAGCGCCTGTGCTCTTGTGTTGAATGTACATAGGGGTATAGAATGCCTTTCGCTCTCATTTTGTTTGTATCCTGTCAATCCACTTTCTGATAAAGAGCTTTACCCCAAACTCGATAGCCTGGAGAAGACTTTATCAAGGTACTTTCACAACTCAGACTAATGAAAAGCAAATAGGTATTTGTTTCTCAGGCTTTTGACTGAAAAGGGCAATCTGCTATGCATCCATCCTGCCCCTGGGGTTCTGCAGGACACACTAGGGTGGATGGGTGTCCGTGTACACCCGGTACGTGTTGGATGCAAGAGCGCGCCCAGATGCAACTATTTACATGCTGCAGGGCAATATGTGGAGTTGAATTCAGAGCGACATTCACGAGTACACAGCGAAGGACTGAACATTTAGCACAATATCTCCTTTGGAAAGTTGCTTAAAGAAAAAGGAGTTTTCTGGAGAAAGCTGGCTGGAAATAACCGAACTCCCGAGAGAGGGGCGACTGCAGACAGAACCCTGGGGAAAGGAGGCGGAGCTGGGAGGGAGAAAGAAGGAAGATGGACTGGGGGAGCTATCCGCTATCCTAGGTTGTAGTTCCCGGGGTGGGGGTGGGGAGAGGATGTCCCATGGGAGTGTAGTTTTCCTTCTTCTTCGGTTGTTTAGGGTGAGGGAGATTCCCACTGATTACAGTTTCTGACGCTGGGGCAGAAACACTGATCAGCTGGCCCTCAAGAAAGCAGAGCACTGTTCTAGGAGAGCCACCCCTAACCCAGGGAGATACTCCAAACCACTGAAAGCAAACCAAATTGGCCGCTTGAATCCCGGGAGGTTCCATCCCTGGGGCAAAGAGGGAGGGGACAAGGTCCCCCCTCCTCTTTTTTGAATTACTAATTCAAAAAAGACCACAACCTACTACACCGGGTCACTCCATCACATAGATTTTATGTGTGTGTGTGTGTGTGTGTGTGTGTGTGTGTGTGTGTGTGTGCTATATATGTGTGTGTGTATCTCTGTATCTATGTGTATGTATATATGTGCACGCGCCTGTATACATACATATACATATATGTTCATATATGTATATATGAGTGTGTGTATATATATTATATATCCTAATTCTTAGAAGCAAAAACTTCTAAAGAACTGACACAAAATTTGGCTCGCCAAAGTCCTTGAAATAGTTCCAAATGATCAAGTCATCCATTCATTTTTAATACAGTGCATACTGTGAAAATACGGGTCAAAACAGTCAATTCTGCGGCATTTGTCAGATTCTCAGTTTCTTCCTCTTTTGCAATGGAAATCTGCAATGAAACCTTGGGAGCCGGAGCAGGTGAGAGTCTGTAGTGTGCCCCAGTGTTTATTACCCTCTCGATCAGTGAGTCCTTAGCTCTTATTTTCGATACAGTAACTTTTCTGTTTGCACCAAATCTGAAACCAGAGACAGGGGAAGTAAAGGGGAAAATGACATCCCTCCCGAACGAAGTTAACAACTGGAGCGCAGTAGATTCGTAGCTTGGGGATTTCAAAGGGTACAACTTTGGGAAATGATCAAGGACAGTGTCTGTCTGCCAGAGAGAGGTAAGGGAACCATACAAGTCTCAGACAGCGAATTTAGAAGCAGGTGGATGGGATGGCGTGGGGTTTGGGGGTGGGGGCAACCTGATACCTTGTGCCCATTTACACATGGACGTCTATCGAAAGACTTTGGAAGAGAGAGATGCCAAGGGTGGCACATTCATTGCTGAGAGGCAGAAATGCAGCAGAGCTGATAATGGAGAGATGCACTGCTGAGCAATTCCACCCAGATGTCTGCATTTCTTGTAGGCATGTATTGTTTAATGGACAGGGAATTGAATACCTTTATTGCTGAGAAATGTAAAAAAGAGATCTATCCCTGTACATATTCTTGGGAGACATGTGTGTTTCTTCTGGAGAAAAAAAAACTGGAGCCAACAGATTTTTTTTTCCCCTAAGGAAAAAAAAAAACTCCAGCGAGGGAAATCGGTGGGATCTTTTCCTCTTTTCCCAGTATATAATATATGACTGCCCGTGTTCTTATTTCCAATTCAATGAGATTTTTTAAAATAGGGGACAAAATCCTGCTTGTGGTCCTTTCCATCCCATTTCCTTCTCTTTACCCCAAGAAAACATCTGAGGTAAATCTAACTGCACCTCTTAGGAAGGCTTTTTAATGAGAAACAATGTTTTAGGGACACCCACCAACTTTTTTTTCCTCTTTTCCAAATGAAGTCTAAAAAAAAATCAAACAACAACTTAAAGCAACGAACAACATCGAAGAGACTGTTTTCCCTGGCAATGATCTTCCGATTCGTTTATTTTCTACCCTCAGAAATAAGAAAAGGGAGCATCCGATCTTCCTTGGCGCAGATCCCGCGAAATTCAGAAGGCGCGTTTAGTAAAATCCATTGAGTGGAGGGCAGCTGGTGGGGTCAGTAAGCGTTCGGGGAACTTCCAAGAGACACCCCTCTGACTCAGAGGCATTCAGAGGCTCGAGGAGCTGCACCGCCCAGACCCCATTCACCTAGAAAACAGTCAGCTAGGAGCCCCATTGATCCCCTTCAATCATGCTGGAGTTGGGGTGACGCCTGGGGACCTCTCATCCTTCCCGCAAAGAGAGACCCTGTTGTCTCCGGACTCCCTCAGGTGAACTGGGCACAGGATCTTGGCCACTTTTTTTGCCCACTTGACCCACTCTTCCAACTTCTGCCCAGTAGCCTTCTTTCCTTCCTTCTTCTAACTTCTGCCCAGTAGCCTTCTTTCCTTCCTTCTTCACCTTACGACTCCCCCTCCCCCCCCCCCACCCCGTATCTCCAAGGGCCAGCCGGGGCAGCTACAGCTACAGGTTGCTTCGATCTAGTTTCTTCCAGATCCGAGATACGGAAAACACTCTTTTCACTTTTCTTACGCTACAGTATTTTCTTGCTCCTCTGGATAGTTTACTAAGCACACATCCCGAAAGGAGATTATTTTGAGGATTTTTTTTTAGTTGCTTAAATCAACACATCAAATGCAAACTCTTCAAACTTAATGATAAAAATTTGCCCCATTAAAAAAATATTTTCTGACATTTTTCTTAGGTCACCCTCACACACACACACACACACACACACACACACACACAAGGAGAAGCTTTGGGAGAGTGACATTCAGACAGCAATTCAGGTGACACCCTACTGGGGACCATCGCCTTGGTTCCCAGATACTTCATTCAGAAGCGTGCGCCGCGCCCCAGCCAAGAAAGCCAATGTTATCTTGGTTCCAGGACCCCTGGTTCGGAGGGCCCTGGGGATCGAGTGAAAGAACTGGAGGGATTTCCTACTTTGCTACCCCTCCCCAGCAACTATCCTGAAGCTCACCCTCCCCGAGGGCCTTGTTTCTCCCAAGACCGAGAGGAAGGAAATAACGAGCGTGCTCCCACTTTAAGTACTCTCCTCTCCCATTTAACAACTGATTTGAAGAGGTGTGCTGTTTTCCTCTCCGGTTGCCTCCACATCGTGGCTGAAGTGAAAGACATTTTCCCTCAGGCTCACTGTGGCTGGGCATTCATTAATTCGTTCGTTCATTCATTCATTCATTCTTTCTTTCTTCCATTCATTCAACAGATATCCACTCCCTACTATCACTGCCTGAGGCTCTCTAAGCGGCAGAAATCCACCAGCTGCCGCTTCTGCCCTGGGGCACCAGGGTCTTGAACCAGAGGGCGGGTGATGGAGGTGAGGATCTTCAAACTGGTCCTAGACAGGGGATGGGTAATGTTCCCCTTCGCGACCACTCTCAGCTCCTGCATCCCAACTACCTGCCACTCCACAAGTAGCCTGGTCTTCATGCCTGACCTGAGTTTCCTAAGTGAAGGGAGTGAGAGGGGCGCTAACAAAACCTGGCCCAGGAATGTGCTCTGCTTCTTTGGGTTGCAGTGTGTGCAGGGATGGACGGCTTGCCTGCTGGATTTCTCAGTCCATCGTTGGGAGGCAATTCTGACTTAAATGTTTGGAGAGACAAGATTAAGAGCAGGAGAGACCACTGTGGTCCTCCTGCCCACAGATACACAGAGCAAGACAACATTGCAAAGGATGCTGTTTAGTGTTCAGGACTAGAGGGGCTTCAAGAGCGAGACTCTTCTCCCACTCTTCCTCCCTCCCTCCCCCCTTCATCCTTCTGCTTTATTCTCCTTGCCCTTCCCCCCAGTTCTGTTAAAGGGGAAAAGGGAAAGCTGGTGGATCTGTCCAGAAGTCAGGGGAAGCTGCAGCAGCCTAAGTATTGCTCATAACGACACTTAAGCCCAGACACTTGAATGCTAAAGGTTATACTTACATTCTTCAAGAAAGGGCTCTCTGCCAACTTGAACTATGTTGTGTGCTCACCATGGGCCTTTCCTCATTCTTGCACTCCTACCCCATCTACAATCCACATTCCCCCTCCTTTTTGTCTTCCCAAGGCTTCTAGTTCTTAGCATTTGTCACAATAAATGAGAGGTGCTCTTGGGTATTGAGATTCTTTCTCCTCCCCTTGTCCCCCACTAACTGCCACAGAGCTCAGGCTGCTTCAGCTTCCCTATTCATTTTTACCTCCATTTGCCTTTGTGATCATCTGTGTGTTCCACCTGATTATCAGAAAGTCTGCTTTTACATCTAAACTCGCCTTTCTTCCTCATTAAGGATATACTAATCAACATTTATGTAAGAGGAAAATCTGGGAGACTTCTGCCTGTTTCTGCCCATTTCTACCCATAGCCTACTGGCTACAGCCTCTTCAACTATCAGCCAAAGACATCAGCCAGTTCAATGACATTAAAAAAAAAAACAACACAAAAGAATAAAGCTGTTCAGTGTGTGAATGATATGCAGACAGAGCATCGCTATGACATGTAGAGAGGAGGCAAAATATTTCCATTCATTAAAAAAAAAAAAACTTCTTAGAGTGAAAAGTTCTGATCCCTACAAGGAATTGATGCTATGGGTTTCCATTTCCTCTGATGTTTCATCTTCCTAAAAGGGGACA
Organism: Pseudochirops cupreus; assembly: GCA_028627135.1. Taxonomy (NCBI): domain Eukaryota; kingdom Metazoa; phylum Chordata; class Mammalia; order Diprotodontia; family Pseudocheiridae; genus Pseudochirops; species Pseudochirops cupreus. The sequence goes on from CM053581.1 coordinate 37,479,972, forward strand.
GAAAAATGATGGCACTTTGAATTTGGTGACCATCAAAAAAGGAACCATGGAAAAGTATTGCAGATAAGTCCAGTCACAGGGAAAAGGAAATGTGTATGTAGAGAGGAGATGGGAGATGGAGGAGAACAAAAGTCGTCTCAGGAGCTAGAGGTTGATGGCTTGAAAAAAAAACCTTGTTGCCAAAAGGTCCCATGGCATAAAGGGAAAAGCAGTGGATTTTGAGTCAGAGGACCTGAGTTTGAATTCTGGCTCTGCTGCACATTACCTATAAACTGAGTCAAGGCAGCTCCCTTCCTGTGGGCCTCAGTCTCCTCAAACTAAAAGGAGAAGCTTGAATTAGATGGTCTTTATAGTACCTGCCAGTTCTAATTCCTGTGAAGCCCCATTTCCCCTTTCCTTCCCCATTAAAAAAAAGTGCCAAAATAATGAGGAACGGAAATGAGGCAGAAATGGGTAGAACACAAAGAATAAATGGGGGGGGGATGGTTTGAGAGGGGTAATGGAATATAAGTGAAGACTAAAAGGTTAGGGGAAGGAAGAATTCTCTAGTTTTGATCAAGATTTAGTGATAAGACATTAGGAAAGCAAATAGAGGTCTCTGCCAGAGAGAGAGAGAGAGAGAGAGAGAGAGAGAGAGAGAGAGAGAATATAGGGAGGGAAAGGAAAGGAAGGAGGGAGGAAGGGAGGGAAGGAAGGAAGGAAAGAAGGAAGGAAGGAAAAGAAAGAAGGAAAAAAGAAAATATAGACAAAAGAAGGAATGGAAGGAGGGAGGGAGGGAGGGAAGGAAGGAAAGAAGAGAAAGAAGGAAAGAAAGAAAAGGATGGTAGCTGCACTGAATTATCTCCTGAAAAACATGCCCAAGGTATTACTATATCTGCAGACCCAGTGTCTAGCTACACCCTATAGTACCAAGGGAAAGTCACATTGTGTTTTTGCAATTTTCTTACAGTTCCTGATGCTGGTGGGCCAGTAAGTTCCCTACTCATCTGAGTCAGCAAGCTAACAGGAAAGGATGACTAGTTGGCTAACTATACTCAAGAGAATTAGAAAATCCTCTAAACTATGAATAAGAGACCTAAGGAGAGAGAGTGGATAAGTAACTAAGTGATGCAGCCTCTTGCTATCTGGAATTTGAGAAGGGAGCTTTCCCTGGGTGCTTCACTTTGAAGCTATTCACCTTCAGGAAAGAAGCCAGGCTGGGGGAGGGGGATGCAGGGAAAGATAGGAAGAGCCACTCCCCTTTTAGTTTGGCTAGCTTTGGGCCTGTTTTTGGCTTTAGCAATGTTCAAAATCCTCAATAAGCATAGGCTGAACATTCAGAATCAGGCAGTGAACCATTAAAAATATAATAAGGGGGTAGGACTGTCAGTTCAGAGATGTGATCTCATCTCTCTTTACTGTATTTGGTTGAGAGTTTACTCTAGACTGAGCCTGCGTGAATAAGAGTGTGTATGTAGCAAGAAAGGATTGGCTCTAGCTGCCATAGAGGGTTTGCTGAAAGGCTTGTTAAGGGAGCACTACTGACCATGCAATCCAATTACATAATGCTTCAAAAAATAACTCTACTAGGAGCTGGGAGTCATGTCAGGGTGATGTATTTCCTTAACAGAGGGAGGTATCAAATATGCATTTTTAAACTCAGAGCCTGATAGTACATTTGTGCTACAGATCTGAATACTCCCCCTTCCCTCAAATAGGGAAATCAACTCCCAGGAGAAAGTACTGCCATTCCTTTCCTTTCCTTTCCACATGGTATTGCAGCCCACCGTTTAACTTGGCTGATTTTTTTTCCTGTCTCCTAGGCCAGATTTACACAGTAAGAAATATCCCAAATCATCCTTGTAACCTTTATTATAATCTAGATTAAGTGAAGGCAGGGGAGGGGATCAAGAGAAAGAGAAAAGGGGCAGAATGGAAGGGAAGGAGAGGGGGAGAGAGAGAGAAAGAGTGAAATAAATAGCTTGTTGGGTTGTTTTTTTTCTTGGTGGGCAGAGGGAGGAAGGAGAACAATGTTTGCCAATGACTCCATCTTCTGTGCTATCCATATACGAAAATTTTAACCTTAGGAAAGTAGATAGTTGAGGCCATAATTAGAGCCGATTTTCCCTCCCTTTGCTAACCCCCTAACCTTGAACTATGCAGAGAATGACCTTCATTGTGCATTCGATAGATGCAAAGACATTGCTCTTAGAGTGAAGGCAGAGTGGTAAAGTAGAAAGATGAAAGGTTTTGTTGGTTTTAAAGTCAGTCAACCTGCGGTCACTTTACCTTTATGAAGCTCAGTTTCCTCATCTGAAAAATGGGGGTAGTGAGATCTATCTCACAGGGTTATAATGAGAACCAAATTGAATAATGCATGTAAAGCACTTTGTAAAATATAAATTAATATTAAAATACATGCTAATATTATGATTGTATTTTAAGTGTTTGAGGTAAGTGACTCTGATATTCCCTCCCTTGCCTTCTCCTAAGGAATCAATAACTTCCTGGCCTGGAGGAATTACTGGTACAATTCACTGCACTTTATCAAAATGGTCAGGACCCCCTCCCCCTTTCACCATTTCAACTCCTGCCATATTTTACTTCAGGGATCTTTGTGCCCCCCCCTTTTTTTACCCTGTCTGAGAGTCATATTAACTTGTCTCTCCCCATATAATCTGTTCCCTGGGGTTTTAATTCCTCCTTGTGGCACCAAGATCTCTTGCTGAACTATATCAAACCCCATTAGTATATTCTCATTGAGTCTCTGAACAGTTTCTCTTTCCTAATGTGGATAATCACAGCATTTGATCCCTTCATCCTAAAATGCAGACTTTCAATCCATTCTTAATCTAGACCAATCTAACCTCCTTCACAAAGAGACAGATGAAGATGAGAAAACCAGTGCTTAGGATACTAACAATATTTGACCTTAGATATCTCTTTCTTTCTTTTTTCCTGCCCCTCCCTCATAATTCTAAATGACTCAAAAAATAAAAAATAAAAATCTACTTGAGCTAATTTTTAAATTGAATAGTTTTCCTTCTTGTGACATATTTCTTATTTGGTTTTTTGTTTTGTTTTGTTTTGGTTTTTTTTGCTTAAAAATTAGTTATTCTAGGCTCAGGCCATCTTGCCTAGGATACAAAACCCTGCTTGTTTAAGATGCAGCAGAAAAGAAAGGGTAAAAAAAAAAAAGCATGAACTACTCTCACCCTCCCTTACCCAGCAGGCTCTGCCTTTATGGAGTCTATTTCCAGTCTGTTTACCTGGCAAGTACCACATGACCAATCCAGAAGGAGATGCTGACATCACTGTCTCTCCTTCACATGTGCATTGCTCCCTCACTGGCTGAAGGCTGAGCCCTCATGCATTCCTGCATTTTTCTCCCTTCCCTTTTCAACGGTCCTACATTCCCAATTCTCTCGCACATTTCTACATCCTTTCTCTTCTCTCACACATTGCTTTGTTTTCTCCCTTTGCTTCACATATTCTTTTGTCTCTCTCTTTTTTCCCCACACATGACTCAATAATATTCATCTCTGTATTTTCTTTAATAAATCTTCCCTCTCTTTTCAGTCTCTTTCAGGTGTAAGACCATTTATTATTCTTTTTGTCTGTAAAATGCTCCTTTGCCTCTCCCTTAGGCCCAGGGTTTCTGAATAAAGGGGACCTGAATAAAACATGCCTTGCTAAGGAAGGGCACAGGGGAAAGAAAGTATACCAGGGATTTGTTACTCTATTTCCTATTTCTGTGTGCTTCAGGTTGACATTTTGGTCAAAAATGACTCTCTCTGTCTCTCTGACTCTGTCTCTGTTTCTATTTCTCTGTCTCTGTCTCTCTGTCTGTCTCTATCTGTCTCTGTCTCTCTGAACCTTTCATCTTCAATATCACAGCCGTCCCCATGAAGACTGAGCCATTGTAGCTTGGTTCCTCAGTCCTGACCCTACTTTCTCCATTGCTAAACCCCAAGGCTTAGCAGCCTTTGCCATTTGGAGAAGGATTCGGTGAGCTCATAATCTCTCCTCTATACAGAGGCACTGTCACATTTTCCTTGTGGCTTCCCCTTCCCAAAATGCGTTATGAGTATTGGGTGAGAGACCAAGCAGATTTCAGTAGCAGTCTTACTGCCCTGGACCTTGTGAGCTGGGAAACCCCCTGGAGGCAAAGAGGAGGCGGCTAGCAGCACAGGTGCCTCCTGCCTCTTCCGAGGGTAATTTATATTAGGAACCATGTGGCAGGGCTCTGGGGTTCTGTTGCTCTGTGAAAGCTTTCTTGGTGCACTTGGGCATGAGGCCAAAGTATGCAGTTTAGAGGAAATGTTTAATAAAGACACAGGAGCCTCAAACTGTTTATTTATCCTCACAGAAAGGTGGAGATATGGTGTCCCTGGAAACTCAGCAAGTCTGTGAGGCCAGAGGGTGAAAAAACTCAGGGCATCAAAGGGGACTGCTCGTTGCCTAGGACCTAGGCCATTGGACAAAGCTCAGCCTCTAACCTGTCCCTTCCCCCTTCCAGTTCAAGCCCCAAACTGCCATTCTGAGGCTTCATAAACTGTTGGGAAATGGGGGGGGGGTGGAGGGCAGATTGAACTATTACTGAGTCTATTAAGTAGCAGTCAGTTAGGTGTGAACTCATTACCCTAATACACTCCGAGGTGGGATTCCACCAGGAGGACATTAGCACTTTTACCACTTTTTACCACTATTTTACTAGGCACATTTACCACTTTGCTGGTTGTGAAGAGAACAGAGAACTGCTGTTCCATTAAAAGAGCCACACAAAATTTGTTGAAGGAGTCTAGTTGAAAAAAGACAAAAGAAAAGAAAAAGCTAGCCAACAACACCTACTATCCCATTCAACTCTCAGACGAGTATGGGTTTGTGGTGTCTGAGCCCCGTAGCTGTTTTTAAAAATCCCTGGAGTCTGAGCTGGATCTAACACAGAACTTGGGAAAGATTGCAAGCTGGCAATTCTGTGATTCCGAAGGAACCAAGGGGAACTGAGTGAACCGACGTTCCACAAAAAGGAAGGGGGGCCCTTTTAGCATCTACAAATTCTCTCCGAGTAATCCGACGAGACAGAGGTTGCTAACATTTTCTGAATATGTGGTAAGAGTTAGTCTTATTTTTCCCTCACCAAAATCTTTTCTTCCAAGGATTGCCCTCAGTGGTAGAAAACAGTTCTGGGGGTCAACAGAAATGATTTTGTTTTCATTGGCCAGTGAACCATTTAGAGTGATAGGGGAGTTGGGAATGTGTTGTCACCATTCTCTTCCTTCTCCTCCTCCTCCTCCTCATAATCCTTAACGTTTATTGAGCACCCAATGGATCAAGGGTATGATAGTCTAAGATGGAGTGGGGAACCTTGGCCTTGAGGTCACATGTGAGGCCTCTAGGTCCTCAAGAGCAGCCTTTTGACCAAATCCAAGTTTTACAGAACAAATCCTTTGATGAAGGGAATTTCCTCTATGAAGTTTGGATTCAGTGAAAGGGCCACACTTGAGGACCTAGAGGGCCACATGTGACCTCAAGGCTGAAGGCTCCCACACTTGGTCTACGGCATCATGTGGGTTCAAAGCTTCTATCTGGGGACTTTGAGGATTTCTGTTATTCTATCTTAACTTCTCACTGCCATCTCTTGTAGAACAGAGATTTGGAGCAGGAAAAGGAGAAAGCACGATCACCCGTTCCAACCCTGGCCACTTTGGGACTTGGTGGGAAGTGGAAATTGAACAAGGCCAGTGTATAGTGAAAGAGAAGGGAGTTGACGATAAGTTGTTAGCCCTCTGCCCCCACCCCACCTCACGCGTTTGGTCTGTATTCATTCTGCATTTACTGTAGAATATAAAATCCTCAAGGTCAGAGACTCTCTTGCTTTGATGTAAGCATCGCCAGCACTTAGCTCACTTAAATACTTGCTGATTAATTGATTACAGGATGATCACAGTAGCATGCACTCGCTCAGAAACTGCAAAGTGGAGCAAGACCATGGAGAGTAGAAGAGGACCAATTATATCCCGGTCCACAACCTCCCCTTCTGTCCAACAGACCTCGTCAACATTCTGGACTCACAGCCCTCTTTCCTCATCTCGGAGCCTTGTTTCACGCTGTCCTGCACATACAGACTAGCTTCTCCAGCCCAGGCCACATTCAGGTTTAGTTTCCTCCGAGAAATGTTGTCCCTTAACTAATTTGCAATAAACACAACCTGATCGATGTGATTCCTCGCTAATGAAGTCGTATTGCTATGTCCGTTTGTGCAGATATATCTATACTGACTATAAAATCACCATACCTCCTCCTTATATTTTAAAGTTCCAAGAGCTGACTTTTTTTTAACTGACAGAGGTGGAGAGATCTGTTGGTCACTATCCATTATACATCACTCCCCACCCTACACTCTACAATCCAGTCAACCTGGCTTCTCTTCATTTCTCTTCTCCCATCTCTGGGCATTTGCACATGTCTGTCCCCTATGCCTGGAATGCATTTCCTCTTTACCTCCAGCTTATAGAATCCCTCACTCCCTCTGAGATGAAACTCAAGGATTGACTTCTATACAGAGCCTTTTCCTAGTTCTTTCAAATGCTAGCACTCTCCCTATCTACCTTGTCTTTATTACGAATATTCAATAAATTGTATGAAATAATATTTGTAAAGTACTTAGCATGGTGACTGGTAGTAGGTGCTTAATAGATTTTCTATCCCCTTCCCTTCTCCCCATATACTAGGTGTCCCAAAAATCTTTAAGTAGCTTTAGTAGCTTAGATCTGCACCAAGATGTTTAGAACACCTTATATTTGTAAATGTTGTCTCTTCTGATTGAATGTGAGCTCCTTGAGAGTATGGATTGTTTCTTCTTCTTCTTTTGTTTCTGTATACACAACACAAGGGCTTAATAATTGCCTGCTGGTAGATTGGTCATTGAATGATTCTGTATCGTAATTACCTGTATGTAGGTGAAGCCCCTTCCCTTTAGTTTGTAAGTTTTAAAAATGGAAATACTATGTTTTATCTAAGCCCCATTTTCTTGCACTTTGTTACTTCCTACCAAGTGGGAACTCTTTACTGTCCACACAACTTATAGTGCTATCAAGTTCTCAATAAAAATAGAAGTTGATGTATTCCCAGAGCTTAGCACAGTTCCTGGCACACAGTAGTCATATAATAAATGTTTATTGATTGATCGGTTGGTTGTTCATGCAGGACGACTAACATGGCATAATGTCAATGCCAACTCGTGAAACAAAGAAAAATGCCATGCAATCCTTCCTTCTACTTCTGGATTGCCAGAGGATTAAAACAAGGGGCTGAAAGTGTCAAGGATTATACAGTTTTTAGACTGTTTGTAAATATTAACTGAGTCCTTGGTACTTTAAATGATCAAAGTCCTTGTCCAATAACCAATGAGTCATCAGGCTACTGGAAGAGCTCTGGTCACAGAAAGAAGTTAATGTACTCTGAGAGTAGGGACTGTCAGAAAGAAGTTAATGTACTGTGAGAGTAGGGACTGTCTTTTGTCATTCTTTGTGCCTGACGCATAGTAGGTGCTTAAAATTGTTTACCGACTGAACGATTATACAATTCGATTTCACTGCCATCTTATTCTCTCCATCACTGCAGTCAATTTCCAAACTTTGTATTAAAAAAAATCATCAGTTGCTTCTCAGTGACTGAAAGGATTGAATTAGTAATCCTAGCCTTAATATCATCCAAAGAAAAAGGTTTTGATGTATCCATGATAGTTTTGACATGACCCTATGAGAAATAGTCTAATGGGAATAGACCATGACCAAGGTGGCCAAGCAAGGGTCTACCAACCCACCACTCCAAAAAAGTATCATCCAGAAACTGTGGCAAAGCAATGCCTAACGACAGGCACCCTGTCTTGTTAAAATGGAAATGAAAAATGTAGCACTCAAAATTCACAAAATATAATGAACATACAAAAAATTTAAATAACCAAAATATCAAATTATATTTTTCATAAATCTGTAGCATTTATACTTCTGGAGTTATTAAAGCTCAAAACTGCACTAAGACTTTTGGGTCACCATCTGTGTGTGCTTGTGTGCATATGGGCATAGATGTGTGTATCTATATATGTATGCAGTTCGATCCAATAAATATTTACTAAGTGTAAAGCACTGTGCTAAGCTTATGTCGACTCATGTACATAGTTATATATTTATATACATGATATAGGTGTTTATAAACATTATATATGGATATTTATGTACATGTTTTGCATAGACAACACATACATATGTCTCATTGTACTTTATGAACCACTTAAAACACACTAATATCATGAATGGTAGTAGTTGTCAGAACTGTTAAGCCCGTCTTGTACACAGATCATTAAGCCATCTCTCTAACTATTAGCTCATGTTATAGACTGTGTTAAAAGAAAGGAGATTTTCTGTACAGGGACAGGACGGCACTGACCTGAAAGGCAAAGAGTCAGAGACAGAGAGAGACACACACAAAGAGAATGATTGAGAGACAGAGAGTCAGAGACATGTAAGCAGAGAGACAAAAGTGAAAGAGTCATATCCCATTGTAAATATAGAAAAGAAAAGAAAAGAAAAAGAAAGAAAGAAAGCCTTCTTCAAGTCCTGAGAAGTAGCAGGGCTTTCCTCTAAAACAAGAAGAATAAAATAATGTATTTCTTAGATACTGAATCAGAATTCACTGCACTGTGAAAAGGGGGCTAGTGGGTATAAATTATTAGCTCAGACAAACTAGCACTGCACACAGATGTGTTGACTGTGGGAACACTTGTATACCTAATTCTACCGATAAAGTTCTGAAATATGAGGACTACGAGAGCCCACTAGTCTCCCTCACTGGGGTGTTTTAAGGCTTAATGGTTTAAAATTACCCAGTAAGTTATGAAAGTGCTTTGAGCTCTCTGGAGCAGAGGAGATATGTAAGTCTGAGGAATAATGATCAAAGCAATAATATCCTCACCAGCTCCAATTCTTTCTTATTCTGGAATGGAATTTCTAAAAGGATCTCCCCCATTTCTAATCACAGGGTATGACAGATTTACTTTCATACATTTCACTTCTTTTCAGAATTATTATTTTCCTTATTTTTTTTCCTTGTGATTAAGGAGTCTGAGAACACATTTTGTCAGGAAGTTCTGGTGGATATTTCAAAAGGATATGCAGGCTCTGGCTGGGAGAGACTATGAGTAAATGATATTTATTTTATTTTATGAAAAAGTATTCAAAAATGGCCTTCAGAGCATATCTGAAAAATCAAAACCATGAATGACAAATATGTTAGACATTCACTTATCAAAAACCAATGTATTCTCCCAAGGAAAGCACCTTTTCAGAAGGAAGATTGACCAAATTCTCACACATGCTGGACTATGAAGGTAGAATTTCTTACAGTCTGCCAAGCACAAAGGGTTATCCCACAAGTCACTGTATAAATGCTTGACTGCCTCTTGGGACCCTCCAACTCTGAGTGTGGGTCCATCTCAAATTTTCTCAACTTATTGACAAGGATGTCATATGAAATAGACTCAGAGAAGCTTGCTAAATATGAGATTAATCTACCTGTCACTTCCCCTCATTCTACTAAAATCCTGTCAGTCTTTCACAGGAGATGTAATCAATCTGAAGGGACTTGTTCTAGCTTGTGGTCACACAGGTTCCCAAGACTCCATTCAATTTAAGTAATTTTGAAATTCAAGTCAATTCAACAAACATTTATTAAGCACCTACCATGCTAAGTGCTGGGGATAGGAAAAAGAAAGATAATCCCTGGAGTCTCAAAGGTCTCAAGTCTCAAGGAGCTCAAAAGTCTCAAGGAACTTGCAGTCTTATTGGAGAAGAAAACATGAATACAGAGCTAACAAGCTGAGGAGTGCAGAATTATCCTTCAGAAGGTGAGGATGTGATGATAGTGCAGCAGAACCCTAGGAGGGCAGCATGGCTTTGAGAGCTCTATTTGGGAGGAGTTCTTTGCTCCTCCCTCCAGTTCTCCAATCAGAGGGGCAGAAACTACTAAGTGATCCAATGAGCTTTGAGTCCAAAGCTGATGCTGCCTCTGGGATGATGATCCTTGGTTTGTTTGGGTTTTTTTCCACTTAAGGTAGCAGGAACGACTAGAAAGTTAGCCTTGGAAGTAGGGAGACCTGAATTCAAGTTCTCTCTTTGACACAGGTGAACCCAAGACCTCTGTGACCCAGGGGGCAGCTAGGTGGTGTAGTGGATAGAGCTTTGGGGCTGAAATCAGGAAGACTCATCTTCCTGACTTCAAATCTGGCCTCAGACACTTACTAAACTGTGTGACCCTGGGCAAGACACTTAATCCTGTTTGCCTCAGTTTCCTCATCTGTAAAATGGGCTGGAGAAGGAAATGGCAAACCCCTCCTGTGTCTCTACCAAGAAAACCCCGAATGGGGTCATGAAGAATTAGACGTGACTTAAAAAAAACCATGGAACCATAACAATGCCTTTGTGACCCTGGTTAGGTCACTTAAGAAATGAGTGCCCCAAGCAACTCTTTTAGACTTAAAATTACAGAAAAGGTGACCATTTGTCTTACTTTACACCAGTGGCTCTAACTCTTTGGTCCCTGAATCCTTTTACATTCTAAAAAACGATCTCGTGCCGACCCCCTGCCCCCCTATCCCTGATTGGATTTTTTTTTTGGAACTTTTGTTTGGATGGGTTATATCTATTGATATTTACAAATATTAGACATTAAAACTTCTTAGTTTATAAAATAGTTTTGGTCTCCAGACCCCCTGAAAGGGTCTCAGGGTTCTCCTTGAGTCACACCTTGAGAAGGGCTACTCCATTTTGCACCATTGAAATAGCAGGTATGGTTTAAAAGAAAAAGGTTGGAGGTCAGTAATGTTCAAACTTTGATTCTTTTTGTAAAAATGAAATGAAATTAAAGGAAATAAAATAAAATATCAGAGTTGGTATCAGTCTTTCCCAATTTTCTAGAAGCTGTGTTTTTTTAAAGCTAGGGACTCTTTAATGATTGCAGCCAGTCCTGATGATGTACTTGAGTCTCTGCTATAGAAGAGTCTAAGAACAAAGTACACCCCCATTAGTTTGTAACGAAGGCTGAACAACAGCTTATGCAAAGCACATGTGCAAAGTCAAGGGCTCTCTTTTAAAAAGCAGTCTCCCATGGCCACACTATTTAAATGTGGCTTCTATCTGGAGACGTTCCTCAACTGAACTTTCTTGTCAAGGTGAAACTTAGATAAGACGGATTTGGGGATGGGAAGAAGGCAGGCAGTCAGAATCAATGCTTGGCTCTAAATATCCTGAGAAGCATTTCTAAACAAGCAAATAAGTGGGAGGATAAGAGGGAGACTCGTGGCACATAAGTTGAGTTATTCGTGTGTTTCTGGGTATCTTTGCATTGATGTAAAACATGACCTTAGAAGGGATGGTGCTAGTAGCTAGAGGGAGGGGGAGGAGGTGGAGGAAGAGGAGGAGGAGAAAGCCATGGGTCACACAGGTACCATAGTCAGGATTACTATTATTATTACTACTACTCTTCTTCCCACTAATAGCTGGCATTTATACAGCGCAATTTGCAAGGTGCTTTACAAATATTATCTCATTTTATCCCTACAACAACCCTGGGAGGTAGGCGTTACTTTTATTCCCATTGTATAGATGAGGAAGCTGAGGTAGACAGGCAGAAGGTAAGTGCCTTGTCCAGGGGAACACAGTTTAAAGTGTCTGAAGCTCGATTTGAATTCAGAGAAGCGAGTCTTCCTGATTCCAAGCCCAGTGCTCTATTGAGTGTATCACCTAGCTGTCCTGTTTGATGAGTAGTGATTGATGACAGATGAAATGGTCTAGATGCATTCTGAGAAGTGGTCTGTTGGTATCTGATGTGAACTCAGGTCTTCCAGGCTCCAGACATAGCTCTCTACCCATTGTGCCATCTAGCCAATGGAAGTCTTCAAAGATTCTAGCCTGTACCACCTATATTCAAGGATACAAGTTTCTAGATGTATTGAGATACAACCACCCCAGCTGTCGACACACTGACTTCAGACCTCTAGGACTGAGACCAAGTCGCTATTAACCAGCCCAGAAAACGCTTTGCAAATTAACACAAACCCAATGTGGCCGTTCTTCTCCTGCATTTTCACAGGTCCCAAACAGCAGATTGCCTTTCTAAGACCTATAAGGCTTATAAAACCCTTTCCTTACAACTCTGGGAGGGAGGGAGCATAAGCATCTTTGCTGCTGTTTTCAAGATGATGAAAGAATGGCTCATGTTGTCCAAGGGATTCACCTGTGTTCCTACGGATGAGTAAGTGGCTGAGCCAGGGTTTAAATCCCAGGCATCCTGACTCCAAGGTCAATGTTCCTTCTCCCATACTAGGCCTTTGTAGTAGATCTGTGCTGCCCAGATTGCATAATTTCCTGAATATTTCTCCAATATACATAAAAGAGTTGGAGGCAGTGGCCACAATTTTGTTCCAGAGCCCAAGTAGGCCTGGAATAATCCAGGAGATGGCCAGGCATTACTGAATCTTTTAAATAACTCATTGGATGCATGTGCTATAAAATACATCGTTGTCATTATTTTTAAATGAGGAGAAGACATCATCAGCTTGTCTTTCCAGAAAGTTTGGGTTAGGAGTCTGGCATGGAAGATTGATTACTTGGCCACTAGCACAGAGGTTGTCTGGTCTCAGAACTAAACATAGTTTTAGCTCCAGGGCAAAATTATTGCAAGGGGGCATTGACAAGATTCCTTCTCTCGTGTGATCAAAGAACACACACTGTTCCACCTACAAAGAAGAAAGTTAGGTTCAACAGAACCTTGATCTCACTAGAGGTCAATGAATCTGGTTGAAGTATGGGCACAAGAACAGGATTACATGGAGGTCCTCACAGTTTAAATAGGGCTTTGCTCTAGGCCCCAGTCTTTGTGACATGTACAAAAGCCAGTTGGCTTTCAAAGGCTGTTGTTACATCTGGAGTCCAAAGATGTGGGTTCAAATCCTGCCTCTTCCATTGAACATTTGGGCACATCACCTTATTTCTCTGGGTTTCATTTTCTTCACCTATAAAATGAGAAGGCTGGTCTTAATGGCCTCTGATGGCCCTTCCAATTCTAAATTAAATTCTATGATCTGGTTTTGTGATCATTTTCAACTTCTACTCAATAAACATCATGTTGGGGAGAGAGAGAGAGAGAGAGAGAGAGAGAGAGAGAGAGAGAGAGAGAGAGTCAGTGGCATTATTTAGCAAATACTCAATAACATCAGAGACATCATGAACTTAAGGTAAGATGAAATTGTAGCTCCTAGTGACCTAATTATCTAATGAAGGTGACCTTACATTGGCTAACAACTAACACCTTTGTCAGATGTCTAGGATAAAACCTGGGATGGGATAAATGATAAGGCAGAATTCCCATCTGAACAGACTCGAGGTACTTAAGGCTGACCAAGTCCCAAAATATAGACCTATAAATTTCACTAATGACTCAGGGAACACAATCTGGAAGTTCATTATCCATTTCCAAACTTGAGAAACTGGGAATTGTTTGAAGGAGAAATGGAGTAGGAAAATTGAATCAGAAAGTTGGTTCTACAGCTACTGTGATTCTGCCAGAGCCATGCAGAACAAGTAGCTGAGGTTGCTGCCCAGCTAAGAATCTGAGCCTTGACCTTACAGTCATGTAGCTTGCTAGTCATCCTGGGAAAGACCACCCTGGGGGAGGGAGGGTCCCAGGGGAATCCTCTGGGAAATTTTCCAAGCAGTCTATGGGAGCTTCCAGTGGTGAGCAGGGCTTCTTGGTAGAACACTTATGGAATCTCTCTGATAGATTATCTTGCCTGAAAGTCAGAACTCTGATCTCCATCCAGGCACTGGCAAAGTTGATGTTCTCATATAAATCTGGTTTAGTCCATTTGATAATGGCACTTTCTATTCTGGAGAAACTCTATCTTTCATTACTGCTCTCTTCCATCCCTTGTTAAGCTTCTTCTGGGGCATTCACAATTTGATGTGGGGCTGTTTGACGGTTTTTTTATTCAGTTGTTTTCAGTCATGCCTGACTCTTTGGGAACCCATTTGAGGTTTTCTTGGCAAAGATGCTGGAGTGGTTTGCCATTTCCTTCTCTGGCTCATTTGACAGATGAGGAATTGAGGCAAATAGGGTGAAGTGACTTGCCCAGGGTCACACAGTTTGTAAGTGTCTAAGGCCAGATTTGAACTCAGGAAGATGAGTCTTCCTAGGTCCAGGCCCAGTGCTCTACTGACTGTATCACCTAGCTGTCCTGTTTGATGAGTAGTGATTGATGATAACTAAAATCGTCTGGTTGCATTCTGTTGGTACTTGACAATAATCATCAGATTAAAGGTGTCAAGGGGTTTACACTTCCTCATTAAAGAACGAGATTCTTCTAGAGTCTATATAATCCCTTGGAGTTAGCTGACGTAAAGGCAGCTTGAAGACTTGGTGTTCTAGGGGCAGCTAGGTGGCACAGTGATTAGAACACTGGCCCTGGAGACAGGAGGACCTCAATTCAAATGTGGCCTCAAACACTTAACATTTACTAGCCGAGTGACCTTGGGCAAGTCACTTAACCCCAATTGCCCTGTCTTCCCACCTCCAAAAAAAATTAAAAAAAAAGACTTGGTGTTCTTGTCTTGGGCACATCATGAACCTTCTTACTATGTAAGTCACTTCATCTCTTTTCCATGAAGCATGTTACAGTGAGAAAAGCAGAGGATTTAGTTAGAAGACCCAGGTTTGAATCAAGTTTCTATCACACACTCCTTGTGTGACCTTGGGGAAGTCATTTCTCCTTGTTGGTCTTTAGTTTCTTCTTCTATAAAAATGACAGAGTAGGACTGGGAGGCCATGCTCTTAAGGTCCCATGATTTGTGATCTCATGAAGGGATATGTTTGTAAAGTGAGGGACCTTTATCTTATCTCACCATAAGGGAGATTCTATTTCACTGTGGGTGGCAGTGTGCATCTGGATGGATCTGGGTTGAAGTGCTGCCTCTGATATATAGATATATATCTATACATCTATGTATATATTAGCCCACTCCCCAAAGGATAACCCCATGTATACTCCTGACCACACTGAACTGTTCAGTAGGATTATAAATTGGGACCTCAGAGATGGTCCAGCCCAACCTTCCTTTAGCAGATGAGGAAACTGGTTTGTGGAGATTCTATGGCTTGCCCAAGGTTGGCTGGTTAACAGTCATCAGAAGCGGGATTTGAACCCATGTTCTCTAGAATCACTATCCTTTCCACTGTATCATAGTGTAAGAAATCCAAAGAAATAATATATGTAAAGGGCTTCATAAACCTTAAAATAGTACTATGGAAAACGTCATATAGAAGAGGTAACTTCAGTCAGGCGACAGCTCTGTGAGCGTGGGTCATATGTGACACTTTGTACGAAAAAGGAAAAATCTTGCTTTTGATGTATTTGAAGAAGAATGCAACCCTTCCCCAAATAATAACCCTTTTAAATTTCGCACTGTCTGGTCAAGAAGGGTAGAAGGGAACTCCCAAGAAGCCCCAGTGGCCTCTAGAGAATGGAGGGTTTAAAGAGACAAACTCTGAGTAGAAAAAAGTCTATTTTTTTTTTTGGTGGGCGATAACTCTGTAAGGCCTCCTTTGGAAATAGAGAAGAGAAATGTCTTATTCTCTCTAAGATGCGGAAAAGGAAAAAGAAATCTTTTCCGTACCAGGTTCAATGGACCAGCATGAAATATTAAATAAATTCCAGTGGATAGGAGGTTTTTCAAAGGAAAGTCAAACTCAAGCCTATCTAAGATTTACAAACATTGGGACCTCTAGGCACATGGGCTTGAACACACAAACACATGAACACTCTCTCTCTCTCTCTGTCTCTCTCTCTCTGTCTCTCCCTCTGTCTCTCCCTCTCCCTCTCCCTCTCCCCCCTCTCTCTTTCTCTCTCCTTCTCTCTCTCTCTCACACACATACACACGCACACACACACACGTGTATCTACACAATACACTCTCTCTTTCACACCCTGAGAGAGCACTTATATGGTCTTCACGAGGCTAAGTAATAAACAGTTTGTCTTCACCCTCCTATTTATAGGTTGCTTAGGGGCATCCTGCTCCTTTTGCTTCCTCTACCTGAACATAAGACAGCCACAGCCTTCAGTTTGCGTCAGGACTGCAGTAAATCTGACTGCTAGCCACAGAATGCAAGCTTCTGTTTCCCTGGTCACCAGGTCTAATTACACAGAAGGAGAACTGATCTGCACATGTGTATATATATATATATATATATATATATATATCCTTTGTTTCCCCTTTCTTTGAGTGTTTTCTCCTTGGTCTCTCACTTTATGCTTCTTCCTGTTGATCATCTACTTAAAGAACTTCTCACATTTCACTGATGCCAGGACTTGTCCCATCTAGCGCTGATCACCCAACTCTAAAACAAACAAACAAAGAGAAACAACTACCCCAGTCCAAATCGACCACTGCTGCATTTGGCCAAAATTCTTGGGGAGCTCTTGACAAAGACAGACTAAGAAGAATAAAGGAGATGATTGGGCCCTACCTGATGCTGACTTTCAGGCTCACTTAAAATGCCTTGTACTTCCCCTTCTATGTTTTGATTTCCAAAGAAGAACAATGCACGTTTGAAGACCAGAAGGGCGAATAGGCCAACAGATATATCAAAGCAGGAGAAGTCAAAGGAGCCAGGAAATGAGGAGTCCAATGGGTCCAGAGACACAGTTTGTTACTTTGGTGAATTTCTTTGGACTTTTAAAAAAATTTAAACTCAGTTCCTTTGGTATTTTCAATTATCTTAATTCTGAGAAGTTCTATGAACAGAAATGTTGGAATCACTTCTGCATTCTGTCCACTTTCATCTTGTCAGAAGACAGCAAGACTCAGGATACTTCTCAGGCCTTTCTCCATCGTGGGCTAAACCGAACCATCCTAAAAGATACAGAGAAAAGAGAAAGATGAGCTAAATCAGCCCTTCACTCCTGAACATGGCTCACCATTCCAGTGCCGATTAAATGCAGGACATTATCTCATCATAATGCCCTCCTGGCTTCATTCCCAGGAAAATTCAAACTAATCATAAAAATAGAAAGAAAAATGCAACCTAAATTCCATTCCTCTCCTTAAATGAGCGATGTGTTCAGTTTTATTTATTTTTCTGGAAGCAAAGTGGGAAAGGAAGATGAATTTCAGGGGTTAGGAAAAAAAGCTACCAAAAGGACAATACAGAGCCATGACTGTGTGCAGACTGTACAGCTATGACAGAGAAAGCGTGGAGGTGGGCAAGCATCCCTCTCCAGATATCTCTTATTCTTGAACCTGGCAGTATGGTGCAGGGGAGGGGTGGGGAAGGAATGGTCATTATGTGTGTGTGTGCGCGCACACACACACACACACACACACACACACACAGAGTCTCTCTCTCTCTCTCTCTCTCTCTCTCTCTCTCTCTTTCTCTCCTCCCCTCCATCCCTCCCTCATCTTTCCTCATCTATCTCTCTTCTCTCCCTCTTGCTCTTCCTCTCCCTTCCTCTCTCCTCTTCCTCTCTCTCCCACCTTCTTTTCTTTTTTTTTTCCTACCTTCTTTTCTTCTTTGACTTTGTCTCTCTGTCTCTGTATCTCTCATTCTGGAAGACAGATACTATTTTAAATATTCTCTATAAATTCATGATATGTC
Source organism: Pseudochirops cupreus (assembly GCA_028627135.1). NCBI lineage: Eukaryota > Metazoa > Chordata > Mammalia > Diprotodontia > Pseudocheiridae > Pseudochirops > Pseudochirops cupreus. Next base: position 37,497,663 of record CM053581.1, read on the forward strand.
TTTATTTCTCCAGAGGAGAATGACCTTCCCTATGACTGACACCTTTACTTTAGTATACAGCAACAAAATTTAGATGAGTCAAGGACCCAAAAAACAATTTCACTTTGGTTCCAAATCATGGTACAATTATGTCTGCCCAAGTGAATACTCATCAGCTATACCGTTCCCCAGGACGTTTCAAAATTCTTAAAGTGAAAACCATCTCTGGGTTTGGAAGCTAAAACATAGCTTCCATATTCATATGTTATTGCATGACTTCTATGGTGTCCCAAGTCCTGAAAACCAGCACTTAGAAACGAAACAGATTTCTCATAATGTTAGGCTGGATTAAAACAAAGTGGATCCACCCATTGTTCCCTTGACCCTCCCCCCCCACCCCACTTTGGGCTTTAGGATCTCAACACTGCCATTCCCCATCACCACATTGGAATAATGGGCAATGCTAGTTGATGGCAAAGTTCTAGCTGGGCTAATTAAGCATACTGAGCTAATAACCTTCCATTTTGGGACTGGTATTATTCATAATTTAATGTATTGCTGCTGAAACATTAACCTTTCGACAACTGGCACCTTGCCCACAGCAGCCTTAGTGCTGACCATCTTTCAGTAAAATGAGTATTATTGTTAAAACAGGTATAAATCATTCATGGCTGCAGCTTTTGTGTCAAACCATACGTGAAAATAAGCAGTAAGCTGGGTAATTTATTTACCTTTTGGTGATTATTTTTTATGATTTTATGATCATATTCAATGATTCATAAACCCTGGCCCAATGCCATCTTGTAATCATTTTACCTTTTAAATACTTCTGTGGCTGTTCTGCTTTTCATCTTTAAAATTTCAGGATTGATACTGGACAACTTAATCCAGACACAAATACGATTTCACTTGAAGAAAGGAGGTGGGGGGAATTTCCAACTCTTTCATTTGAACATAAACACAACAAATTCTCCATAGAGCCATTGGGGGCTCCCACTTGTCACCGAGTGGCACTTGCTGTGGAAAAATTGTCTTTGAAGTTTAATACACAAAGTGCATTGAACTCAGAGGAAAAGTGAAGAAAAACAGTTTAACAAGCTTCTGGTTGGAAAGATGATGGGAAAGGGCCAAAGGGGCAGGAGAAGGCCTGGAAAAAACTTGGCCTTGTTCCAAGAGGATTGGAAAATGGCAAATTCTCTTCTTACCAACTGATTTCTGGAATTCTATTACAATCCCCAGGAAGTAAGTACATATGCCAGCTTGGGGAAGTCTTTGCTGCTTGCCTGCCCTGGCCTTGGGCTTCCAAAGAGATCCCTGAGAATTGCCTTTTCTCCTGGTACAGAAAGCTAGGCATCATAGGACTGAATGGTAACCTGTGAAATTGGTAATGGTACTCGGGACCTCCTTCCATAACAAAGACTCTTCTCTGTCTTTCTTTATGGCTTTTGATATCAGTTACTAGGAAGAACCAAAACCATTTAAAGTAATAATAAGCCTTTAAGGCAGCGGTTCTCAGCGTGTGGGTCATGTCCCCTTTGGGGGGGGGTCAAATGACCCTTTCACAGGGGTTGTCTAAGACCACCAGAAAACACATATTTCCGATGGCCTTAGGAACCGAGACACCGCTCCTCTATCCGTCTCCATGTGGGTCTGGCCACATGCAGATGCGCCTACTTATGAGTATTAAAGGGTCACAACATTAGGAAGGTTGAGAACCACTGCTTTAAGAGATTGCAAGGTAAAAGTCAGACTTGTGGAAGAGTAAGGATAAGAAATAGAACATCACCATTAAAATTCTTCTCTAATATTGAAGTCAGCCCAGTAGAAGGCTGGATGAAGGGGCTTCAACAGAAAGCTCTCACTCGGGGGCTTGCTTTTTCATTTTATCTGTGTCAAGAACCCAAATGGAACCCTGATCAATGACTGTGGGCACTGTCACATCACCACCTGGGCTGTGATCTGGAAAGCTGGCCTCAGATATAATCAACGCAGACCAATATCCAAGAGAATAGGTCAGGAAACAGAAAAAAAAGAAGGAATCCACGCATGGCTTTTTCAGACGGTCTGAATATTGCTTTGCCTGAAGGAATGGCCTAGATAATCTCCCAAGGCCTTTTCTACTTCCATTATCTTCGTTCCTCGTGTTACTCAATTTGGCTTTTTTTTTTTTGCTTTCCTGTGTTTGTTGTTGTTGTTAAGTTCAAATGAGACACTATTTATTTATTTATTTGGATATATTATTTATGAAATTTCTTTGTAAACTATCACGTTCTGTACAAAATACACGGTATTATTGTTGTAATTACATTTGTAATCAACGCTGCATTTATCTCATTTGTTTGTACAGAGTTGTTTACATGTTGTCGCTCCCCGTTAGCCTGAACTCCTTGAGAAGAGGGACTGTTTTTTGCCTTTTCTTTCTTTTCCTTCCTTCCTTCTTCCCTCCCTCCCTCCCTCCCTCCCTCCTTCCTTCCTTCCTTCCTTCCTTCCTTCCCTCCCTCCTTCCTTTCTCTCTTTCTTTCTTTCTTTCTTTCTTCCTTCCTTCCTTTCCCCCCAACCCTCAGCACAAGTGTTTAGTATGTTTTTGTTGACCTGACACCATGTGTACAGTAGAAAGAGCCCTGAAGTTAAAGTTAGAAAATCTGGTTTCACATTATGGCCCCGTCTGTTCCTTGCTAGCTGTGTTTCTTAAATCACTCGGCTTCCCAGAATTGTTTCCTCCCCCTTGTAAGATGAGGGAGTCCAGACTAAATGAGAGTTAGGTTCCCTTTCAGAGCCAGTTCCAGTGATCGCTTGACAGTGTCGGCTTTAGGCACGTGTAGCCAGGATATCTGCACCAGGCCTTCTTTTAATCACCCTCTGGATATAGCCTCCCACATACACAGGGTTTATCTGCCATCTGAACCTCCTTCTAATAAGTCCTCTGGCAAAGCATCAGCTGGTTTTGGTGGTAAATTCTACATAGTAATCTAGGAACGCCATGGATGGTGGGCATGGGTAAGACCAGCTAGATCCTGGCAGGAAAAAAAAAACAAAACAAAACAAATCAACAACTGTACTCTCTAACCCAGAGCATTATGGGAGACATTGTGGCTTCTCTGTTTTCTTGGGTATGCTAAAGAGCAAATTAAGAAGGAAAATCACCCAGAATAGGTAAAATTCTCCTTCAATCATGTCAGCCAGGATAGATGTTGTCATGGAACTTGATGTTATGGATTCATTTCCTAATAAAAAGTCTAAAAGGAAAAACAGTGTAAGAACTGAGATGTGGATTGGACACATCGATAGAGTGTGAATTGGATCCAAGACAAAATATTGTGAATGGTTAATAGGGTCAGCCTAAGTACACTTCCTGAAATATACTCTCTTGGATATGCAAATAGTCAGAGAGCTGCACTGTCAAATAGCTATTGTATCTTCTTATCTGTGCATTCGCAGAACTGCTCCAATTTATAACAAACGAAAAATGGGAATTAAAAAGTACTGTCACCTTAAAATAATACTTTTCTTTGAATAGCAGTTTTTGTTGTAGAGGTTTGTTATTTTTGTCACACACCAGATAACCAGGTTCTTAACACTACATTATTATGGAAAAACAGAAAGAGGAGAAGGAGAAGCATTTTTGCTTCTCACTCTTGGAAGGAACAAACCTGGAGGAATATGTGTGTGGTGTGTGTGGGGGGTGTGTGTGTATGTGTGTGTGTGTGTGTGTGTGTGTGTGTTTGTATGTGAAGATGGTAGGCACACAGGTAACATACTTAATCTCAACCTAGGGTAACAGATGAAGAAATAATGTACTGTTTGAGAAGGAAGAGGAAACATGGTGTAGGGAAAGCATGCTTGATTTGGAAGCAAATTGGGCTCAACTGTGAAGTCTATTATCTGCTCTCTCTGTTACTCTGGCCAAGGAATTCGATCTCCCTGGGCCTCAGTTTCCACATATGTAAAAGCAAGAGATTAGACTTGAAAAGTAGTTCTCAAAGTACGGTCTGGGAATCCCTGGGAAGGGGGGTCAACCAAAGCTCTTTCAGGTGCTCAGAATTGCTGGGTTAGACCATTTCTATGCTCCCTGTTCACTCTCCTAGGAAATTTTTCAGTTCATCACCAGCTGCAGATATAACTTTGGTATCTTCCCATTGGCTTTTTCATGTCTAGGGATCTATGACCCACTCTATGGAATTTCCTCCTCCAGGGTCCTCATTTCCAGGGCTCATTATATTACTCACTTCAGGTCAATTCGCAACTATCGTCATCATCCCGTTCTACATGGTACTAGAGGGGGAGGATTACAGAGATAAAGGAAATCTATAGCAATTCTTTAAATCCCATTTCAGTCAATCACTTCAACTTCCACCTACTGAACCTCTCACCAAAGTACTTAATAAGTAGCAAATCGGACTGATGCGAGTTTCGGCTTCTTTCCTTTCCCCTTTTCAACCTTGGAGAGAGGCGCTAATGAGCCTTCAAATGGTCAAAAGGTGAGCTGTGAGTGAGAAAGAAATAAAGAGAAGGGCCTGCATGACCCACAAATCAGGCAACATCATCAAAAGTTGATTATGTCTTTAGAGTGGACGGTCCTCCTTCCCATGGTCTTACTGACCATTTCATAGGTAGTCTTGAATTTATATACTTGATTTATATAAAGTCAATTTCTAGGGGGGCAGGGGACTTAGAGTTTGCTTATTTTTTCTCACATCGTTCCTATTTTAGACTTTGCTCCTCTTTCCCCCCGGATGCCCAAGGCTCTGCAGTAATATACCTTTACAGACCTCCCTATTTCAATCTCTTTTTGTCACTTCCACATTCTCCTCATCAAAACATAGCCGTCTCATGTCCTATGCCTTCAAGACCTCTGCTTTGATGAGCCGACGTACGGTGACGCATTTGGGGGCACTTGTAGGCTGCTATTCCAGCCCCCTCTCCCCCACTAGGTAATATCTGAGCATTGTTAGTAGTAGTCTGTAAGAGGTCATGTTTCTGAGACTGTCATCTCATCTAAAGAGGTGTTTGGTGGTGAATTTCAGGGCAGGTGGGAGGGAAGGCTGATGTCTTAACTAGCTAGTGGGTAGGGTGGATAGGGGCACATGTGGTAGTCCCCAAATCACATGGTATAGGGGGCTGCTGATTCTACGTGAAAACCTGTGGCCCTGGCCCTGTGACAGGGGTCAATGGCTTTCCTCTCATGTCTGTTCATTTTATGGAATGATATTGCATATTCATTCATTCATTTTACAAATATCTCTTTGAGTACTATGTACAAGGCATTATGCTAAGTGCTGCAGACTGAGCTGCTATTCTCCAAACTCGGAACACCCACCAATTCAGAAATTGTGCTGAGAGGCTTCATTGGGTCTAGGGTCTCCTCCTTTAGTATTGATCACATCCCTTGTGTGATGCTTGTTGGCACTCTTCCATTGATCTGCCACCTAATATCCAGGAAGGCTTCCTTCCACATGCTTACCTTGTGATGAGTTCACTTCCTTTCAAGACCCTTTGTTTCCCCAATGATACCTTTGTGCCACTTCTTGAATACATAACCTCATAGGAAATATCTTGGAACCTGGGTATGTTCACCGGAGGTCTCTCCATAGCCATTTGGGCTACCTGAAATTTTGATTCCTTAGAGGCTGTGGTCTTCTTCAAAGATATATATCTATATTCTTTGTACCCTCAGCTGACTTTCTAAAATTATAAGCTACAGATCATGGATATCGACCCTCATCCAAGAAATGAATTTCCATACTGAGAGCTGCCCATATGAATGAAATCAGATTTATGTACCAATGCAAAAAACTGGAAATATAGGGGATGCCCATCAATTGGGGAATGGCTGAATAAGCTGTGGTATATGAATGTAATGGAATACTATTGTGCTATAAGAAATGGGAAGGAGATGGACTTCATAATTACCTGGAGAGGCTTATA
>CM053581.1:37504066-37579855 GCA_028627135.1 Pseudochirops cupreus
AAGATATAGAAAGACTATAGTTTAAATGGAGACTGAAGCAAAACTCGTTATCTTTCTCTTTCATGTCTGGTTTTGCTTTCTTTTTTTTTTTTTCTTTTCCCAGTGATCACTCATTGGTTACAACCCTTCTATATGACCAAACTATTGTACAATGTGAAAGTATTTGCAGATCCTATACATGATTGCACGCCACCATGGGCGGGGGGGAGGGAGGGGAGAAAATCTGAAACTCAAGTGATTGTGGAACTGAATCTTGTAAATTAAAAGTAAATGAGTAAATAAAAAAAATTAAAAAAAAAAGAGATTTATGTACCAAAGGCATCAAAGAAAGAAGAAAAGGCCCTAAAAAGGTCCTCTCTCCCTCTCTCTCTCTGTATATATATATATGTATATATATATATGTATATGTATATATATACACAAATATATATCTATCTATATCTGTATCTATATCTATCTATCTATCTATCTATCTATCTATCTATCTATCTGTCTACAGAACTATTCATAGCAGTTATTTTGTTGTCTCCCAAAACTGGAAATTAAGAGAGTGTCCATGAATTGGGGAATGGCTGATCAAATTAGGGCATGTGAAATATAATGAAATAGTATGGTACTGCCAAAAGGAAAAAGACAAAAAAGACAGTTTCAGAGAAACCAAGGAAGACTTGTATGAACTGATGCAGAAGGAGCAAATTTAGGATGAGAGAACAATTTATTTTTTTTTTAGTTTCTAACAATGATGAATGTTTTTCGCTTTCAAGGACTGTCAACTCTATGGTAGAATTATAAGTCTAGAGAAGTTTATAGGTCTCTTGTGGGGAGACAAAGGCTCATCCAAAGGAAAGAGAGTTAGTCTGATTATTTATGTGGTTAGATATGAATCTTTATTTTCTGTTGGGTGAAATCTGATATTATATTAGCCTGAGTGCTTACATGGGAGCTGAGGACCCTTTCTCTTTTTGTGGAGACCAAGGTGTGAGCCAGAGCATAACATTCCTAGGGGAATACCTATGTGGGGAAAGGAATCAAAGAGAGTGATATGTGAGAATACCCCAAGATTGAACCCCAGTTCCAGGTAAACCTAGAACCTTCTTTGGTTCTGATTTACCTCCAAATTCTCAGGTAGAATGGACAGCATTCCAGACTATCTCAGCCTCCCTTCTGAAATGAATCTTGGAATTCTTCTTATACAGATCCACCCTGACTCCTTAAGCAGCCTTATTTTCCTTTTAATTTCCAACATTCCCTCCTAATTCCCTAATTCCTGATTCCAATGTTTCCCCATCCCCCAACCTCATTCTTCTGCAATAAGGAGAAACACTGTACTGCCCAGGAGTGGAAGTAGGTGAGAGCTCACAGAGCTGTGGTTCTAACAGAGTTAAAGTTGAGGTTTCTAATTGCTCTCTTGAGGCCATATTAGTTGTTGATTAGCTTCTTTTGGGAACTGCATCAAATCTACAACAATAATAAACACTCACTTCACTGGAAACTTGGGACCAGACCTACCTGCCCTGTAGCCCAATGCCTCAACAGTGGCCAGGCTGGGCGGAATTGGAAATGGAAACATGTTTATTTTAGACTCACTTTCCCCATTTTGGAGGTCTCCCTCCCCCTCCAGATTGTGTGGTTGAAGGCCTGTGGAATATTTAGCAGGCTGATTCAAGGTGGCCTGAGATTCTTTGCTCTGTTTTAGTCCCCAAATGGAGCTCTGGCAATGTATGTCTCAGTTCTGAGGGGTTGGAGAGCCTCAAAGTGTGGTGCTCAACCTGGACATGTATCTGGTGTCCATTCTTTCCACTTCTGTGGTGTTTACTAACAAGTCCCCGAGATCTGGCTCAGTCAACTGTGATCTTTAAATAGGTAACAGAGAATTTTACTCTCCCAGAACTGTTAGAGATTCAAGGAATGGAACAAAGAGTTGTTTCCAGGTGAACAGGTAATTTTCTAGACTCAATCACTTCCTAGGTTAGCTCATTGGCAAACTAGATGTATCAATGCATGTTTGCCATGGCTAGTCCTATGCATAGGCAGAGTAAGTGACTCTCCATAGTGTGATTTGATGGACACAGAACTTACGATATCTGACTCCTGGTTAGACAAAAAAGCTAGATCATCATCTTTGTTTTTTGTCTTTTTGGAGGGGCAAGGAAGGTCATTTGGGGATAAGTGACTTGCCCAAGGTCACATAGCTAGTTAAGTGTCTGATGCTGGATTTGAACTCAGGTCTTCTTGACTCCAGGGCTGGTGCTCTATTCACTGAGCTACTTAGCTACCCCTGATAGATCATCTTCTCCAGAAAGCCTCTACCACCATCACTATTACTACTGCCATTATCATCAGCACAAAAAAAAACTATGTAGTGGTCTAAAGTTTACAAAATGATGCATATAAATACACATACATACATGTATATTATATTTGTATGTGTACACATGTATATATGTATACATATACAATATCTTGCATTAGTCTCACAATAGCCTTACATGATGGTAAGTATTATAGGAGAACAAGACATATTCCTTTTTTACAAATGAGGAAACTGAGGGCTGCACAGCTTTTATCAGTGTGAGGATCTGACCCTAGGTCTTTTTGAATTCAAGACCAGCACTCTGAACAGTCTATCACACTGAAATGAATCTATTTTACTTGAGAAAGGTAGATGAGCTCAAGGTAGTGGTAGGGTATAGAGGGGTTCTCTTCTAATTTTCTCTCAGTAGGAAATCATGGTTTACCAATTCATTGTCAACTTTCAAAGAGAGTTTTTAGCCCCAAGAGGATTAAGGACAGGATTGGAAGCTTTCACATATACAATCCTTCTAGGTGTGGGACAGGCCACTATCAAGCACCCTCCAGGATGGCTGGAGGGTGCACCAAGATGTGCCACGTGACAGAGTGGAGAAAACTCTGGGCTTGGATTTGGAAGATCTGAGTTTACCTCTATGAGAGTCAATGGCCTCCTCTGTGAATCAGGGGCAGCAGTGTCTGTATAATCACCTAACAGACAGGGGGTATTAAGAGGATCAAGGGAGGTAATATTTCTACCAGCGCTCTGTAATCCCAAAGATCCATGTTAATATAAAGAATGTTTTGTCAATAAAGCCATCAACAAATCATCCTCCTCATCCTCATCATCCTCATCCTCTTCCTCATCACCTCACTGAAGAAGGCCCTGGTCTATGTTGTGAGTGAGAATGGGCCTCAGGAACCATGGTGTTACCTGGTCAGCCAAGGGAGAGGGGAGGGGACTTGCCTGGGGACTCTCCTCTCCACGAGTACTGACCTTTTTTCTTTTAAGTCAGAAAAGAAAGGCCCCCTGCCTTAAAAAAAAAAAATCCTGGTCAGCTATGACCTGTTCCTCTTTGTGGCTTCCAAGGCTACCCACTCTCTCCAGTCTTGAGAGAGGGAAAAATGGAGTCTGAGGGAAAACTAAGGAGGAGGACATAGAGAATTAGAAGCAAAGAGGAAATGGAAAGGAAAGAGAAAGAATAAGACAAAAAGGGAGGACAGATGGATTTAAGTGCCGTGAATTACGTGGCCAGTTTGCTTTTGAGAAATTAAAAATAGTGGGGGAAAGGCAGGTATTTTTCTTAATCTGTCTAATGGAGGGCTGGCCAGTGATGATTCAGCCTTTGGAACATGTTTGGATTGGCCCTTCTGGGTGGTTTACAGTGAGCATGAGTATACGTTCCCTACCTAGTTCCAATCAGGGGCCGTTACTGTGTAATGATGAAAAGTCTCCCCAAAGTCATAGGGAAAACCAACCATACCTTTGTTTGAGATTTATTTATATTATATTCTCCATTCAGTACTTTAAATACCAATTACAGTGCAATCTTTTATTTATTGTAAAAAAAAAATAATAAAAAGTGTATTTATGTACTAAAAAAAAAAAAAGGAAAGGAAAATCTCCTAATTGGCTGTTGGGATGGGGGAGGAGTAGCAAGCTTCACTCTCCCAGCCAGTTGCCTTTTTTTCTTTTGTATTTATTCTTTTCTGATATTAGGTGAATGAGTATTCTGAGACTCAAGTGCCCAGGTGACTAGGAGATCCATCAGAGCTATCAGAGATTTCACTGGCAGCTGCACTCTGTAGCTGGGTCTGCCAGAGTGATGGTGGCCCATGATTCAGGGATTGTGACCCACTAGTGACAGAGAGAAATGCCAGTTCTATCCTTTGGAAAGTCACTGATTCTTGGAGCTCAGAAGAAAGGTACACCTAAGGAGAGCTTCATGAGGATTCTAGGAAGGGAGAAAAGGACTTCCAGGGCTGGGAGTCTTGAGGTCTATATTGGCCCTAGATATTCTCAAATAAATCTTTTTGAATACTTTGGTACTTAAAGTTTGAGCCCACTCCACCTGGGGACCTCATATGTAGAAGGGGACAGTGTCAGGGAATTGTTTTGTAACTACCATCCTTCTTCCTTCTCAGTAAACCCCTTATCTAAAGGCTAATGGAATACAACTGATTCTGATTGATTATGGGGGACATTCTGGGTGGGAGTACATGTACAAATGTACTAGAAGCTCCAGTGCCTTAGGGTTCTTACTCTTATAAGCCTGATGGAGGCAATGGTCATCACCCTCTGGGGACCCAACCTGCAAGTTCTAGCATCCACCTGGAGAAGGGACCCTGGGGGAAGTGTCACATATGAATAGTGACAAAGTGAGGTCAGGGCAATCTTATGGAAGACTATTTATTTCACCATTCTGCCCAATTCAATTGTTTCATAATCCAATTCCAATGTCACCTAGCTCTAAAGTGGAGTAGTTATTTGAGGTCACTAGGTCCAGGTCATGACTGCAGGGGAAGGGGAAGTTGCCTTTTCTTGGCTATTGACCTCTCAGTATCCAGAATCATTAAATACACTGGTGACACTTCTTATTCTCCAGGTCTGGCCTATTGCAGTAGCTACAATGATGCTGCTATCACTGTCTTTGATTTTTTACAGTTTGCCCTTAATCTGAGCACATATACATTCAAAATAGAATAACAGTAGTAACAATTATAATAATAATATGGAAGTGTTATTATAAACCATAAATGAAATTATAACTCACAAAGGAAGAATGTGAGATATGAAACAAGATAAATGAGGGGGAAGATGGGAAGAGAGGAAGGGGAGGAAAAAGAAGAAGAAAGAAACAAGGAAAAGCAAGGGAAGGGGTGGGGGGAAGGAAGAGAGGAAGCAGCACTACATTTAAAAGGAAACACCATGCTATGCAAATAAGCTTTTTCTCATGTCCTGAAAGTTCATGCACTGGTGAGAAAATGGAGTGAGCTCTAACTGAAGGTTGGTAGAAGGCCTGAGGAGGAACAAATACATCTGCTAGCTGCCATAAAACTGCTGCCTCCCAGAAATTAAAAATTGCACACCATGGTACACATGGCCCACATCTATCCACACCCATGTCCGTATTACAGCCCGGAGAATGAAGCATTATCAAAGGTGTTGCTCTAATGAGCGTAATTATAATTAAGCAAGAACACGCCACAGGGTATAATTATGTACACCTACTGTATGAGCTGTTTGGAAGAGACAAACAGGAGAGTGTCACAAATGCATGGGGGTGCTACGGAAGAGAGAGTATGAAGTGGAATCAGCTGTGGATGAGAGGTGTTGATCAATGCCACAGTTGTGATGTCATAGCAAGACTTTAAAAAGGCAGAAAAACTCAAATCTAGCAACAGTCTGTAGGACAGATTTCATTCCCAAAAGGTTGTGTGTGTGTGTGTGTGTGTGTGTGTGTGTGTCTGTGTGTGTGTGTCTGTGTGTCTGTGTGTCTGTGTGTCTGTGTGTGTGTGTGTGTGAGATGCTTCTGGTCTTCTTTGATAGTGTGATTAAAAATTGTTGTGGTATACTGCCATAGTAATGGTCATTTATACACATATGTATGTGTACATATTTGTACATATATTACATGTCTATTACACTGACATATTGATAGTTACCAATCCAATCCATTCCAGTCTAATCCAAGAAGCACTTATTAGGCGCCTGCGTTCAAGGCACTGTGTTAGAAACAGCAAAGATAAAAATGAAATGGTCCCTGACCTTGAGGAGCTTACATTCCATAGGGGAAGAGGGGTGGAATAAACACATAAAAAGGTTAAGTATTCAACCAGTAATTGGAGGATGTAGAGAATGCCAACAAGTGGGGGCATGAGGAAAGGCTTGAGATAACAAGTGTCTCGAGCTGACTCTAGAAGGAAGCTTGGGATTCTAGGAGGCAGAGGGGCAGAGGACCTTCCAGGTGATCAGGATTGCCTATGTGAGGGTATAAGGCATTCATGAGGAATCTAGGGGCTCCAGGCCACATGTGGCCTCCTAGATCCTTGGCTCAGGCCTTTTGACTGAGTTCAAGTTTTAAAGAACAAATTCTTTTATTAAGAGGATTTGTCCTGTGAAGTTTGGATTTAGTCAAAGGGCTGCACTTTAGGACCTAGAAGGCCACATGTTGTCTCAAGGCCTCAGTTCCCAAAGGGCTATCACAGTTGAACAGAAGCTAAAATCCAGTCATAATTTTTTTTCCCCAATAAACTCATCTATTTCCCACCCCTCCTTCACCATGGTCCTGTCACACGTGACAACTGATACAACAGCTGGAGAGCTAGGGTACTCCCCTGCACTCCAGAGACATCAGGAGAATTTGTGCAATGTCTCCAGCATAACGGGGGAACCCACTGAGGTGCATTAGGGAGAGAGTGTGAACAAGGCTTATCGAAGACAAGAAGGGGATGCAACCTGTATCATTGGAGGGAATTTCCAAATCAATGGGACAACACAGATCCATCTGGGTATCAATGAGCTGTGAGTATCTGTCTTAACAATGGGATTGTCCCAAATGCTATATGGTAGACTCCTGCAGAAGACTGATGGCCAGGGACCAATGCCTAGTTGTGGAGGCTGGAGGATCACAGAGTCACAGGATCACAGGGTTAGAGTTGGAAGGAACCTTAGGGTTTATCTAGTTTAGTTGCTTCATTTTACAGATAAAGAAGGCCAGGCAAAGGGAAGTTGTGACTTGCCCAAGGCTACACAGGTAGTAAATAGTGCTAATGTTAATTTCTGCTACTCCTAAAAGCTAACATTTTATAGGGCTTATGATGCGCCAGGCACTGTGCTGTAAGCGCTTTATAATTATTATCTCATTTGATCTTCACGGAAAGTGCTATTACTACCTCCATTTTACAGATAAAGAAACCGAGGCAGACAGAAGTTAAGTGACTTGTCCAACTTTACAGGGGGAGCAAACAGCAGAGGCAGGTGTCTAACCTGGCACCTCTGACTCCAGACCTAAGGTTTTGTCTCATGAGGGCAATGAGAGTAAGTCTGGATGGAACCAGAAAGTGGGAAAACTTTTTAAAAAATTTTTTTTAGTGCCAAAGATGTGTTTTGCCTACTTTGATATTTTGTCTAGGCCATGCCCTCCCCACCCCAGCCGCTTGCTCTTTTGGTCTCCATGCAAGGTTGCCAAGAGTGAGTGGTTGTAAGGGAAGATGGAGTCTAATTATGGTTCTGTGGGGGCACACCCAGCCAGCTATTGGTCCCAGGGCTGCCTTTTATGCTCATTCCAACATCACGCCACTAGTTCATGTGGTACATTAGACATATGGGACCAAAATGGTGAATTAAACAACAACTACCCATGCACAAGTCAACCAAGACACATCTCTGACACACAGTGTGGGACTAATCCATCAGGCAAGATACTTGATTTCAGAACTCTAAGAGGAGCTGTGTAAGGGTGGGACTTGGAGGGGAGGGGGGCGGGTTGTCAGAAAGTCCTGGTCCCAGTCCTATCTCTCACACCTACTAGTCTACAAACACAAGCAAGTCCCTTAAGCTTTTAGAGACTCAGTCTCCCTAACTATGAAATGGGGATAATAATACCTGTTGTAACTGCCCCACAGAGTTGTTGTGAGACTCCAATTAACTCACAGAAGAAAGAGTTTAGCAAACTTTAGTTACACTAAATACATGACAGTTATTATTGTTACTGATAAAAGAGTCAGTGACAGCTCCTGACAAATAAGCTGTTACTATTTCGCTCTATATCTTGGGAAAATAACTTGTGCCTCTTGTACCTCAGTTTCCCTATTAGTAAAAATGGAGACTATACACACACACACACGCACATATATGTATATACATGTTTACCACTTTATGTATACTAGGCAGTAACTAAGAGGATATCTGATCCTAAAACTATTTTAAAAGAACAGGAGAAGGAACTGTAAGGTTGAACTTTAGCTGGCCTAGAGAGAAAGAGTTTTGTTCTGTATCTTTCTTGGCCTCTCTGTTTCTTCTTGTTCCTTACCCCCTCCCTACTCCCCAGTCCAATAGCCCCCTACTTTCCACACAAGTAGCTAAGAAGTTCCCTCAAGGTATGTACGAGGTTGGCCACATCATATTTAAAAATAACTTCATACATAATTACTTTATAATTGAGCATTTTATCCCAGAGTTTACTGGAGACTCCTCATACAACCTGGGTCTCCAAGGCAAATTGCCTCAGCTCTTCCCAAATCTCATAGCTTTGGGAGCAATGAGTAGGTTCAGAGTAGGTATTTACCTGAAGAGTATAAGGATCCAGGGAGAGCCAAGAAAGATAAAGGCAAAAGTAGAAAAAGGCGCATCCTTGCCCCCTGTGGCATGAACCCAGTTCTTCTGCTAAAAAGCTGATGTACTAGTAGCAAGGGTAGAGGAAGGGGATGGGGAGTTGGGAAAGGGAAGAAGGGTTAGCCTCTGAAGAGCATCAAAAATTCTCATAGAGGAGAAGCAACCAAAAAAAAAGATCCTCCTTTAAAAATTCAGCTGAAGCCTTATAAAAACGTTCCACCCCCCCTTCCAAACTTAAGAGACTTTCCACTGAGTATGATTTTCATTCTCATGGTCACTGGCAGGATGAATGTCAGATATTCACTAGGCTATAAAGAGGATGCCCACATTTAAATACAGTACGCAGCCTACCCTCATTCCTCACTGACTCAAGTTACAAAGATAGAAGGTTCATTCATTCTACAAAAGCTGAGACCCTACTGTGGGCAGAGGCATTATTCTGTGTTGCAAAGGATTTAAAGACATCTAAGATACAGTCCTTGCCTTCAAGAGTCCTGTAGTCTAGCAGGGGAAATATACTTACACAAATACACATCAAGCAAGGAAGCATACAAGGTGTTCCAAGAGGAGCACAAGGTAAGGACTAAAGGAATTCGGGAATAGGCAGAAAAAGGAAGATTCATTGCCAGCAGAAATGGCTGATGAGATCAGCATCAGGATGGTGGCATTTGAGTCATACCTTTGTAGTGGGTGCCCCTTTCTTCCTTGTATCCCGAAGGATGGATAGGCCAGAGGCAAAGATGGCATAGGGCTCCACTACAATCAAAGACACAAAAGTGGGGAGATCTAACTTGTGCTTGGAAAGAAGTAAATAATCCCTAATGATGGATTATAATAATAAATAATAAATTTTCACTAAAAATAAATTTTCTCTGTTGCTGTGGAAGACTAGGAAGGACAGATTGGTGTCAGATTGTAAGAGTCTTGACTACCTAGTTAAGGAGACAATGGGAGTTCACTGGAAGTTTTTGAAGGGAGGGAGAATTCATGATAATAGTGATTTATTACTCCAGTTGTTTGTTTGAAGCAACTCTGGAAGTCTACCTCACACCAATCAGATTGGCACAATTGACAAAAAATGGAAAATGACAAATGTTGAAGGGCCTGTGGGAAAACAGGTATGTTGATGTGCTGGTGGTAGAGCTACAAATTGGTCCAGCCATTCAGGAAAGGAATTTGGAATTGCGCCCCCAAAGTCATTAAACTGTGCTTTTGACCTATTAATGCCTACAAGGTCCACAACCCTAAGTAATTGGAGAAAGAGGAAAAAGGACCCATATGTACAAAAATATTTATAATAATTCTTTCTCTAGCATCCGAGAACTGGAAACTAAGAGATGTGCCCATCAGTTGAGGAATGGATGGACAAATTATTTTATACGAATATAATGGAACATTATTGTGCCATATGAAATGGTGAAGGGGGGTAGTTTCAGTGAAATCTTAGAAAACTTGCATCAACTGATACAGAGTGACATAAGCAGAACAAGGAAAACAATTTATATAATAACATTGTAAAAGAAAACAACTTTGAAAGACTTAAGAATTGTGATCAATGAGATGACCATCCATGATCCCAGAGAATTGAGAATGAAGCATCCTATGCCTTTCCTGACAGAAAGGTGATGGATTCAGGGTTAAGACTGAGACATTTTTGGGATATAGATAATGTAGGATTTTTTTCTACCTGACTTTGTACATTTGTTATAAAGGTTTTGTTTTGTTTTTCTGCAGTGGGTAGGAGAAATGAGGAGAACCAAAATCAATTTTTATTAATTGGAAAAATAAAATTCAAAAGTAAAATAGATTTAATTTGGTTGTAGCAGATAGAATAGATTGGAGTAAGGGAGCAGCAGGAGGGGTAAAATAATAAAGGACCTAAATTAGTGTAGTAATAGTAGGAATAGAAAGCAAGAAAGGGGTATGAGTAACATTTAGATGGAAGAACAGGAATTGGTGACTGACCAGTAATGGGGGAAGGAAAAAGGGAAGGAGTGAAGGAAGGGAGGAGCCAAGTTCCCGCAGCTCTCAGATTTTGACCCTGGGTAACTGGAAGACAGGAGATCCTGGCAGCAGGTAAAACTGCGGAATTTGGAGCCTTAGGAGGACCTACATTAAAATCTCAGACACTTAGCAGCTGTGGGACCCTCGGCAGACACGTTAACCTCTTTCAGCCTCAGTTTCTTTATCTGTAAATGGAGATAATATAGCAACTCTTTCACCGGGCTGTTGTGATGCTTAAATAAGATAACACATGTGTAATGACTTGGAAACATTAAAGCATTATGTAAACGTTTTTTATTTTTGGATTGTTGTTACCCTTGAAGAAGGAGCACCCAGAGGCCAGCGTTTGGCTTTGTGGATATCGAGCAAGCTAATCAAATAGCAGTACTATCTATAACAAACAATAATTAGTTGTAAAATAATTCCCCATTTGGTCATTTCAGCTCTGGGAAGATCAAATTTTGGGCTCAAGAACACTGATTTAAAGGGAGGGGGGTGAGAAGTGGGAAGGTTTGGGATTTAAATTCTGGAGGGGCAAAACAGCAGTGGTGGCAGCCTCCTTTCAGACTGGGTAGGGGGAAGAGAAGGGTCCCGTCTAGCTTCTACCCACCGCCCTCTTTTTCCCTCAGTAGTTCCATCTCCATCCAATTAAAACAAAAGGAAGATAATGGACATGATTTTTGAAGACACTTTTGTTGATGGCCAAGCACTCTATGAAATCCAAGGAAAAAGCAGATGTAAGAGAAGGGTGCCCTTGCATCTCAAGCATGAGCGAAGTTGCTCACCAACCTCTGATTCCTACCAGGCTCTTAGAGACAGGGGGCAAGGCCTCCTTGAAATCTGCCTGTGAGGAATTAGACTGAAGTAAAAGTAGGTGTTTATCTCAAGTCATTGCCTCAAATAGCCGGCTACCTGTTGGAAGAAGGGTGTGATCGATGCAAACTGAAGCAGCCATGCGTGAGCTGTTACACGGCGGTTAGTATTGATCACAGCTAAAGGCTGCCGATAGGAATGTGAAGTGAACTGACAGGCAGAGAAGAGGGAAGGAGGAAACAGCCTTCGCTGGTGGCAGCTGTACAGAGGAAAGCCGATAAAAAGTCAATTCCACTTAACTGAATGGCTGCTAACTAAATATTTTGGGGGCCGGAGCCTTCCCAGATAGCAGCTGAAGTGTCTCTGTTCCGGAACTGAGACATCAAGTCTGTGCTGTGCATCGACAGGTGAAATAAAAGAGGCCCTGTTGATGGATGGGGGAGCGCGAGGGTCCCCTGAGTCCACGGAGGGTCATTGTATTTTGCTGAGCTACGTGGAGGGATAGCCGGTGACCAAACAGCCAAAGGCAGGAGAGAACAAGAGAAGGACCAGGGCAGGTGAATTAATTTTAATTACAGGTCCTTTCCTCTGGTCTCGCACAAGGCAAGTCCAAAGCTAATGACTTTTTGAACAGTTGTACTGTCTGCCTAAAGAGAGAAGTTCCTGGAGTCCAAGCCAACCTTAGCAACAGCCACGCATCCACTGCCCCACACCTATAGCAATTTACACTGGACACTCAGAGAACAGAGACAGTGGCATTCATTTCTACTAACCGTGTGACCCTCATGAGATTTTCTCTGAAGAATTCTCTTTTCCATGCTTCTCTTTTCCTTCTCCACACACTTGTCCAAATCCTGGCTGCTTCAAGTTTGTTGTTATTTAGTCATTTCAGGCCTATCTGACTCTTCGTGACCCCATTTGGGATTTTCTTGGCAAAGACATTTGAGTGGTTTGCCATTTACTTCTTCATCTTCTTCATTTTACAGATGAGGAAACTGAGGCAAATTGGGTTACATGACTTGCCCAAGGTCACACAGCTAGTTAGTGTCTGAGGCCGGAACTGAACCCAGGTCCTCTTGACTCCAGGGCTGGCTCTCTGTCCACTGCATCACTCAGTTGCCTGAATTCTTCAAGATCCAACTCAAATTCCCTCTTCTGTTGTGGGGCAAAGTAGTGAGCTCCCTGCCACAGGAAGGAATGTTGTAGTGGGGACACTTCTTTGGGGGAGGAAGTTGGATTAGATCTTTAATGTTCTTTTCCAACTCTCACATTTCATAACCATGAGCAAGACAATCTCTCCTTCCTCTGAGTCCCTATAGTTCATGCGATCTGTACCACTTATCTGACAATTAACTATGCACTTGTAATCTTGTATGACGCTTTGAATATTTATTTACTTCTTGCTTTCCTATCTAATCAATCTTTCCATTGGTAATCATTTATTATTAATATTTAACTTTTCATACATTTAACAATCTCTCCTTAGAACAGGTGCTGATAATAAGGGAGTACTAGAGAGCTCTTCCCCTTCCCCACTCAAGCTTCCTCACTCTGCACAGGAAGAGCCCCAAACAGCTTTACTCCTCCTATTCTCCATTGGAGATCTTTCCAGAAACAACCCTGGGATAATTTGAATAACTTGGCCCAGATACCCTGGACAAAGATGGATGAGGCATTAATAGGGAGAGAGAGAAGAGCTCTGAAATCCGTGGGAGGCACACCAGCCAGACACTGGGTAAAAGAAGGAGTAAATGGGACTAAATCTTTATAAAATGTGGATTTTTTGAGGGTACGATTATGGGTCTCAGATAATAATGACAATGTTGTTTTAATCCTTTTTCAAAGAGAACCAAAGACGATGTCTTTACTTGTTAGTGAATTGGATTAAGTGAGCCAGAGTTGCACAAAATCAGTCTCCCTCTCTCCTCCAGAATCATCAAAGCCCAATAGAAAGACAGAAGTCAAGATGACCAGCAATGCCCAGGATGCTGTGGATGACGTTGGCATTCTTGATGTCTGACCAAGCTCTAAGCACTCCCCAGCACCTGCTTTAGCCACCTTTGTGGCCATTGGAATAAATTGTTCTTATCCACCCCTTCCACCAGGGGAAGTCTTCACATGCTTGGGGTAGATGCTCCCTAACTCACTGACAAGTTTGAGACCCATTAGTTACCATCATCCTGCTTCAGCCCTTCTGCTGAGACTGTTTCACCAGGGTATAGTGAGAGTGGGGTGACTGATTGGACCCCAAAGTTGGAGGAGCTCCACAAGCCCTTGTACCAGGGGTGCTAGTCCTCCCTGGACACTCCATATACCCCAGTTACAATACTAATAATACTCAGAACTTTAAGGCTTGCAAAGAATTTTATCTAGGTAATCTCATTTAACTCTCACCACAACCCTCTCAGGTAGGAGCAATTATTATGCCCATTTTGCAGATGAAGAGATTGAGACTGAGAGGGTGACTTAGCTTGTTTAGTGACTTAACCCAGGGTCACACAGCTACTAAGTATCTGAGGTTGGATTTGTACTGAGAGCTTCCTGACTTGACTCTAAAGCTCTCACTACTACACCACTCAGCTGGATGGATATTTTGGGTAAAAGGGGCAATTTTGATTTTTAAGTCCATTTAGGGGAGACTAGAGATTTAGAGTAGCCTCTCCAGGTGGGCTAGCTGCTAGTTAGAGGATCCCTTATGGAAAGTTCACGTGTTGCCTGCTGAAAAGGTTCAGAACTTCAGAAATCCAAAAGGAGGTAAGCTATGGGGTACAGAAACCTTGAAAAGAACAAATTGGGTCTGTGAGGAGGTAAGCAAGGGGAGGCAGAAAGTGATGTAGAAGAGTAAATCCTGGGTTAACCCCCTTAACCCCTAACTCCCCTAGGGAAGGGCTGTCAGTCACAGAGACTGTTAGGGCATGAATTCTAAGTAGGCAGCAAAATGAAATAAGACTGTTCTAGACTCACATAGGTTTCCAAAGCAGGTGATACTGCCCACCTGGGGCAGTACTGGGCTGGGGTGCTGGAAGGATCTAGGGGGCAGTAGTAGCTTCACATACAACTGCGGGGGGGGGGGCATTGAATAAAAATAAGGAAAGAGTGGAAGCATAAGGAAAGAAGAGGAGACAAGAAAAGTTTGGAAATTGTTACTTGTTTCCTTTGTTGTGTTGTAGTGATTAAAGTCATAGTGATTAAAGTTAAAGTCATAGTAATTTCATTATTTTCCAAATAAACATGCAAAATACACGTTATAATAGATCAGTGGTCAAGTTCACCAACAGGTCTTAACAAGCAAGTGTTGGTAGACAAGCATGTTGTATATTGTCTGGAAGTCCAGCATGCATAGGCAGGAATAAGTGCATGCAATGACTTGTTTACAATATGATACTGTATCGTTACATAATTCAATATTGTGTCATCAAAATTTCAATGCAGGAAAAACCCTACAATTTTACAATAAATTATTAAATTTAAGATGTGTCATTAAAATTATATTTTTTTGAAATGACACAAATTCCCCCCAAAAAACTGTTAAAATATTAAAGAAAATAGATTTCCAGGAGGATGCTGAGTAATTTTTTTTTTTAAGGTGGTGCACAGATTAATGTTTCATTGTGCTGCTGCTGGGGAAGGTTCTGTATTCTACTGCATATGTTGTAGTTGGCATGATTGACAAGAATAAGGACCACAATGCTATGCCTAATAGGTAAGGTTTTTCACCTTAACTTTTTTTATGTCATATATTTTTAAAACTATTTAAAAATGTTAATTTTTCCATCATGCCTATATTTATACCAGGTGGGAAAAGGTGATTATTCTGCTACTGATAAAGGTGATCAAAGCTGATATCCAAATCTTTTTATGTACATGTGCATACATATACAGACATAAATATACATATATAATGCATGTTTTTATTTCTGTAGAAATCTAATGATTCCACATTTTGCTTAAATAACAAAGAAATGGCTTAAAAATTTTTTTATATATGAGGTAGCTTGCTTTTATTAACAGCAAATATGGCTCTGGAACAAGCACATTTTTGCTAGTACAATGCAAATGGAAAAGGAAGGAAAGGAATACGCATTTTTATAGTAATTACTATATGTTAGACACTATGCTAAGCATTTCACTGGTATGGTCTGGAAGTGACTTGGGAGATAAGAGATGAGGTTCCTATTCTGTAATTTACTCTCCCAACATCTTGGATAAAACATTTAGTAGGGTTCTAATGAGCAATTTTGGCACCCAGCACAAGCAGTACCCCAAACACCCTCTGATCAACTTTGTAATTCACAATGTGAAAATAATACAAGGAGCATCTAAGAAAAACTCCATTGAGCTAGAGAGGGAATTAATTACTACAGCGGGTCACAGATGGGTGTTAGTAACAATGCCCTCCTTGTTGTTCCCTTTTAACTAATTATGCTAATTAGCTGCTGAGCTCAGTTATTGTTGAAAGAATGTACACGTTAAATTCTTTTCCTCCAAAATTTTGGTGCTCTGGGGCAAAGCCCTCGTTGCCCTGCCTTAAGGCTCTTCACTTAAATTCCTTAACCACATGTGAAGTATCAGTCTTTTCCTAGGGCATCTCTTTAGTGATTAGAGCACTTTTAGTGAACAAGGAGGTCAAAGAGTTCAGAGCTAAGTGTGGGCTTTAGAGAAACAATGGGCTAGTACTTGGAGGTCCCCCTCCCCCTTTTCTTTAAAACATCGACATTGGTTTTATTATGGCTTGAGTTATTGAGCAAAATAAAGTACTATCTGAATTAATGGTACTTCTGAGTTCTCTGATCTCCTCCAGAAGATGAGAGGGTTGGTTGGTTTTCTACAATCTTTTGCTGGAACGAAGAGGAAGGGTGAGAATACTCCCAGGGCACTGCCAAGTGAGGAAAAAAAAGGGAGAACCAGAAAAATTATTCTGCAAGAATCTAAACCATGAATCTCAAGTGGAACAGTTTTTTTTTGTATTGTACTTTAGCCTCTCAGTCCCTTCCACTTGTCTATATAACCGCCCCTAATGAAACAGGGATCATTCATTCCCAGAGCCCCATCTGTAATTATATTTGTGCTCTAAAGCCGAAGTAGCAGACATTTTTTGTAACTGGATTCTAAATGATAATTTTTAGAGAGAAACGTGAAAGGTATCCCACTTCTAAATCATTTCGGTGGGATCTGGAAGTATCCTTCTGATATCAACTTAACTTCTGCTTCCTCATCTGTAAAATGGGGATGACAAACTTTTCTCACAGGGTGGTTCTGAGGATCAAAGAGGATGAAGTCGGTAAAGAGCTATATAAAAATTAGTATCATCATTAACTATTATTTCTGTGCTGATTCTCTCTCTCTCTCTCTCTCTCTCTCTCTCTCTCTCTCTCTCTCTCTCTCTCTCTCTCTCCCTCTCTCTCTCCCTCTCCCTCTCTATTTCTCTCTCTCTCTCTCTCTTTCTCTTTCTGTCTCTCTGTCTGTCTCTGTCTGTCTCCTCTCTGTCTCTCTTTGTCTCTGTCTCTGTTCCTGTCTCTTGCCACCTCTCTCTCTCTCTCTCCCTCTCTCTCCCTCCCTCTCATTCCACATCTCTGTCCTCTTGATGATGGCTAAACCTGGATGTCCCTCTGCCGCTTCAAACTCAAAACAACAAAAATGGAACTTGGAAGTAAGGTGGTATAGCATAAAGAGGGCAGCCTTTTGAAGCATCTGACTGGGGGCGGAACATTAGCTCTGCTTCCCATTCTTTGCATGACCTTGGGCAAGTAGCTTCATCTCTTTGCATCTCTGGGTTTCCTCACAATGATGATGGTGGACTAGATGACCTCCAAGTGCCATCTGGCTCTCAGCGTGTGCTCCTATGACACCCTCCCCCCCAATCTGCTTCTTGTTCCGACTTTTCTTGTGTTGATGGTTCGTCATCAGTCCAACCAGCCAGGGTAAAAAACCAAGCCTCCTCTTTCCCACTTTCCCACCCTTTCTTCTCACACAATGTTCACACCCAATTAGTTGCCAAATCTAGTCTTCTCTATCATAAAGATGGCTCTGATCTATTTCTCCTTCATTCCCAAGCTATATAAGGCATCCTCTTAACTAGTCTCCCTTTCTCCAGTAGCTCTCTTGTCTAGCTCTTCACACTGTGGTCAAAGTCATCTTCCTAACTGGCAGATATGATCATAACACAAAACCAAGAACCTGTAGTGGCTCCCTATTGCCCGCTGAATAAAAATCCAGGTTCTTTAGCTTGGTATTCAAGGCTTTCTACCATCTGGCTTCAGGCCACCTTTCTAGCATTATTTCATTGTATTCTCTTTTGGATGTCCCAAGTTCCAGCCAGAATGAGTTACTTCTTGTTCCCCAATTCCCCTACTCTTAGGGGCCCTGCACTGGTACTTATAGAGCCTCATACACCAGGCCACTGTTGAGGGCCCTTCTGGCTCAGAACTTTTGTCGCCTAGGACCAAAAACCAAAAGAAGTCTTTCCTTCCTAGCTCTCTTTATTGAAATCTCTTCTTCCTTCAAGCTCCAGCTCAGGTTCCACCACCTCCATGGTACTTTTTTTGATCCTTGGATGGAAGCCATTCCTTCCCATCTTAAAAAAAAAAGCCTTTATAAAGCACCTACTGTGTGTTTCACAAATATCCTCTCATTTGATCCTCACAACAACTCTAGGAGGTAGATGCTGTTGTCATCCCCATTTACGAAAATCAGGTGAACAGAAGCCAAAAGACTTGCCCAGGGTCACATAGCTAGTGAGTATGCCAGGTTACATTTGAACTCAGGTCTGCTTGACTCTAAGCCCAGGGCTCCATCCACTGCACTGTTTAGCTGCCTCTATAACCTCTCTGACTCTCTCATGCCACTCAGTTTGCCCTCTCACAGTGTATGGCACTATGCTAAATAGATTTTTATAGGCCATTTAAAAATGTATTATAATCATGGCCTGATATATTCATTATCTCTACTGTATAGTTCTCTCTTTAAGGGCAGGAACAGTGTTATTTCATCTTCAAACACAGTGCTTTTGTCCAGTCGACTAAATTTTAAAAAAAGATCTGTAATTCTGTGAGAAAACACTCTCAGGTACAGATATATCAGTCATGTACACCTTAGTAGAAATTTGTCAATATATTAAGTCACTTTGGAAGAGTAGGAAAAGGGACAATAAGGGCAGAGAGGATGGTGCAGAAATCACAGATGAGAAGGCATCAAATAACATTTTGCCTACTCTACAATTTTTCCTGAGGCATAACAAAAAGAGCACTGGCCTTGGAGAAGACCTGACTTTGAATGTTGGATCTAACACTCACTAGCCAAATGATCTCATCGTAGTCCCTTTACCACAGTTCAATTAACCTGTCTCAACCTTCGTTTCCTCACCTGTTAAAATGGGGATAACATGGACACCATCTATTTTATAAGGTTATTATGAGAAAAGCCCTTTGTAAACCTTAAAGCACTTAGGTAGGTGTGTGTTTTGGTTATTATTTCTCCCACTGCCTAGAACATATAGAGAATCACGGAATTTAGACTTTGGAGAGATTTCATGGACTATGTCGTCCAATGTGTACCAGAAAGGAAGGCCCACTCTAACATATTTGATGAGAGGTCATCTGGGAACAAAGGCCCAATACACTGGAATAAAGGGGACACTCTTGGTGATTTTTGTTTCATAGGTCCAATGGAAAAGACGGGCTTAAAGGGTGAGTGTTTTTGGTGGCAGGGCTTCCACAGATGACAGGCATTATTGGAGCTGTGCTGTCTGTAATCAGTTCAAGTGGAGGTAAAAGGTTTGGGAAACTTGTGGATGAAAGAGAACATTATTATTATTATTATTATCTAACTGTCATGATAGCAGGGTTGAGGAGAACCCCAGTAATAAACATTCCCTGTTCTCGTTGCTTCCGCCCTGAGCAAATCAGGTCAAGCCAGCTCCTAGTTATCTTCCTCTCTGAATTGCTGGGATTAGTTCTACTTTATGGTCTGTTATGTTGCATGACTACGTATTGTAAGAAGACACAAAGCAAGTGACCGGAGCCCAGGCATTTCTCCTGGATCCAATATCCAGGATCAAGGTTGTATTTCAGGCCAACTTTTAGTGGGCTGGATCAGTGCTTAGAGCCCACAATGTAAAATGCTTCTCCGAGAGTTGGATTAGTGGTGTCACAGTCACAGCTTCAGTTCAGGCTCAACCTTTTTAAAAGTTTAATTATTTTTTAAAATAATAAATCAGGATGGGAGGAAAGATGGACACCGGGCTTTGTCTACCCGATCCTCCCAGCTTCTTTGCAGGTTATGTGATCTGTTCAGCTGGACCAAGGCAGAGAAATGAGAGCTAAGGGAATTGTCCAGCTAATTTGTTGAAAGTTGGAAGGGCTGAGGAAGGGAACGAAAGGTCTAAGGAAGGGTCAAAATAGGGAAGGTCTAAGAGGTAGTCTTGTCAGAGCTGAACCTGGGCAAAACAGTTGAGTGAGCATAGGTTTAGAGCTATAAGGTACCTTGGACCTGATCGAGTCCAGCACTTCTTAACCTGGGGTCCACACCCCACAAGGGATCTGTGGGTAGATTTCAGGGGATATTTGGGTGGAGAAAATACATCTTTTTTTTCATTAGCCTTTAACTGAAATTTAGCATTTCCTTTAATCATGAATGTAGGCAACAAACGCATTCTTCCCAGAAGGGATCCACTAGCATCAGTCACTAGATAGACAAAGGGGTGCCAGAGGTCACAAAAAGGTTAAGAATCCCTGATCTGGTCCAATCCTTTCGTTTTAGAGGTGAGACAAACAAGGGCAAGCGACTTGGCTAAGGTCACAGGATCATACATTTAGAGAAGAGAGGGGCATGAGAGGCCATCTAGTTCCAACTCCACATTTTACAGATACAGTCACCAAATAGCAGAGATGAGATTTGAATTCAGATCCTTTTACTTCAAATCATTGTTTCCATTTTAAAGGATGTCAATCCAAGAAATTCCATGATCCATTTTGTTAACTCAACAGGAAAAGAAGTTTTGTTTACAACGCCTGATTTTCTGTATCTTTCTTCTCATAGAGTATATTTCTTGAAGCTCGTCTTTGGTACTCTCTCATTTTCACTTTCAATGTCCGACTATATTTAGTCCCCTCTCCTCAGTCCTTGAGGGATCCCTTTCCTCTTGGGATCCTATCCTATGTTTCACTGCTATGGATTTTTTCCTCTCTGATTCAGAATTTCCCAAACTGTAGTGGAGTCCTCCACTGAGGTTGCACGAGACCCTCCTTGGGACACTCACGAAACAGTCACTAAAATTACTGGATATACCTGCCCTACCGGAAAGAGGGGTGAGGGGGGAAGACATAGGAGAGAATAGATGGGGGGAGGGGGGATACAATGGGATGGCTGTTTTGGGGCGGTGGGTAGGGGAAAGATGGGGAGAAAATTTGTAACTCAAAATTTCGTGGAAATGAATGATGTGAACTAAAATAAAAAAATAAAATTAAAAAAATTACTGGATATAATTTTAATGTAACTCCCAAATAAATACACCTGCTCACTTTTCCCCTCAATGAAAACAACATCCAAATCAAAGTCAAAGAAACTCAGACAAATTTGTTTCAGCTGAATGTGAAT
The DNA here is from genome assembly GCA_028627135.1 of Pseudochirops cupreus. Classification (NCBI taxonomy): domain Eukaryota; kingdom Metazoa; phylum Chordata; class Mammalia; order Diprotodontia; family Pseudocheiridae; genus Pseudochirops; species Pseudochirops cupreus. Next base: position 37,525,104 of record CM053581.1, read on the forward strand.
GCACTGAAGTAATGACTTAATGCAGTAGGTTCCAATGAGATGAGATTGGGTTGGAATGTTACCATCATCAGCAGTCAGCCATGCATTGTCAAGTGAATTGTGTTGTGTTGCTTGCTGAGTTTGAATGTGAGGTAGCAAACTCCAAAGCAATCTTTGTGTGGAAGTTAAAAAACCCCATCATGTCTATTCTATTTCTCCATTTTTAGTTGGTTAAATATGACATAATGGGTTTCCCAAAAAAACTATAACCCTGCAACTTAAAAAAGTTGAACCAATGTAGAAATGGTTCCAGAAAACCATTTAAAATTTTCAACAATTAAATTTAAATTTTGTGACCTTAGTTTTTATTGTCTTCAATTTTTAAAAGGTGAAGTAATGTCTTTTCATGTGTTAAAGATTCTGAGGATATATCCAGGCAATGATTTGTTTTAGCAATGTATGCAAATGCAAAACCGAATTTGCTCCAAGGCTCTTGTGCAGCAGGAGGACCCAGAACCATGGTTTCTACATAGTTAATATACAGTTAAAAGTAATGAAAATACAGGATATAAGGACTGAGTCACCTTGCTTTTTATTAGGGAAAGGATTGGGAAACACTGAGGTGAGTGTGTGTGTGTGTGTGTGTGTGTGTTTGTGTGTGTGTGTGTGTGTGTGTGAATAATCTTGTTACTTTCTTGTGATCAGGTGACATACAAGAAGTGGGAACTTAACTTCACAAAATGGTGGATAAAGGCAAAATGGAGTTACTAATGCTATTTCAGTATATTAAATAATGGATAGATACATGACCAGTTTTAAGAGAAAATCTACTAAGAGCAGCTGAAACTAGTATAAGCAAAACCAATAAAGATAGTTTAAAGAATAGAAATAGAGAATTATAAAGTATAAATGAACAGTATGTTGACAAGATGAGAATTTTTCCAGAGAAAACTAGATGATTTTCATGAGCAAAAGCAAACTTTGAAAAATATCATGTTTGTAACATCAAAAAGATTTTATGCATAGTTTTCAGCTGTTTACAGAATTTCTCAGTGGAAAGGCCTTGTTTGAAAGGAGAAATGTCAGTGTTACCTGCATTTGATGTGTTCAAAACAATACTAGCTGAATCCTATGCAAAGAAGCTTTAAATGTTTTCATTTGTAGATAATACAACAGCAAGGAGAAAAGCTTTCATGTCTGAAGACTTTTGGGGACAAGAAATGAAAATCTTCCTATTTTGCATTTCAGGTACACAAAGCAACAGATGTAAAGACTCACTTTTGATTGCATGTGTGCCATGCATTGTTGAAACAAGAATTAGAAAAGATTTGTTCACTTTGCAAATCTTTTGATGGAAACATCACATCTGGAGAAATGTTCAATAGAATTGACAAATTTTTTAACAGTGAAAATAATATAATATTTATTAAAAATTAAAACAATATGATAGGGGAGAATGACAATGGATTCTGCATTCATACAACTCAATTGACATTTTCATGAAATGGAGGTCTAGTAACACTAGTTAAAAATGTGGCCCCTCATGTAATCTGGTCACACTACATTTTTTTCATAGACAATTACTTGGTATGAATGAGGAGGGTTTTCTTTTTTTTTCTTCTTTTTTTCTTGCAAAAACCATTTTCATATTAGTTATATTGCAAAAACAACTGAAAACAACAAAGTAAAGTAAAAAAATATACTTCAATCTGTACTCAGAATTTATCTGGTCTTTCTATGGGGGTAGATAGCATTTTTCTTTATGGGTTTTTTGGAATTGTCTTGGATTGTTGTGTTGATTAGAGTAGCTAAGTCTTTCATAATTGATTATCATTATAATATTGTTGTTACTGTGTACAATGTTCTCCTGGTTCTGCTCATTCCACTTTGCATCAGTCCATAAAGTCTTCCCAGGTTTTTCTGAAACCATCCTGCTCATCATTTCTTATAGCACAATAGACTTCCATCGCAACCATATACCACAACTTGTTCAACCATTCCTGAATTGAGGGGCATCCATTCAATTCCCAATTCTTTGTCACCAGAAAAAAGCTGCTATAAATATTTTTGTACATATAGGTCTTTTCCCTTTTCTTTGATCTCTTTGGAGTATGAATCTAGTATTGGTATTGTTGGGTCAAAGGGAATGCACCACATATAATGTGTTTTGTTTTGTTTTTTTAGATTTTACAAGAATGATCAAAACTTTACAAAAAAAAATCATCAGAGAGAAGGATGTTTATTAAAATTATGTGATGATATGGAGACAGAGCACAGAGTATCCTCTATCTTATTGTAAAATCCACTGAATTCTTTGTGTAAAAATACTTCAAAAAGTGTTTGAGTTACAAGAAAAAAATTGCATCTTTCTTTGTGATAATAACAAAATTAAAATAAATTTATTTCATAGCAATATTTTCCTCCTGAAACTTGTATATTAGATTGCTACTTTAGAAAAATGCTATATAAATCAATTCAAGGTCCTACAAACCAGTACTCTGCTCCCAAAAGTTAAAGTAGCTATATTTATGCAAAAAGTTAGATCTATGGATAATAAATTTACAAATTTATTACATTTTGATCAATTAAAAAAATTTCTGCCTGGTGAATGAAATAGAAGAAAGTAAATGGCATGCCTATTAATCAATTAATCAATCTAAAAACAATTCTCATTTTCTTTTTAAAGACCAAGTTACTTCTAACCATGAATGAATAAGAAATCCATTTGCCATGGACAAATACAATACATTTTTATAATCCATCTAAGCAAGATTGATTTGTCTTGTGATAGTATGTTGACACAAGTTTTTGAATCCGAATATTTATTCTTTCATCTATGGGTGAATAAAGAGTTCTCTGATTTATTAAACAAAATGATACAATCATGGTACTATCTGTAACATTTGCGTGAAACCAGGTTTTCAGCTGTTATAAAAATTAAATATTGATTTTGATTAGTGGTTGAAAAAGAATTGAGTAGTGATATAACGACGCCATATTTGAAGAAACTTTGCCCCAAAGTACAAGCCTACTGTCGCATTAATATTATAGTTATTAATTTTATAAGATATTGATTTGAAAATTATAAAGGATATTTTTAACAATATCTGTGTATGTTACATTAATTTTTGTGTGTTTAAGATTTGTTTCTGTGTTGTTAATAAGAATTGTAATTAATTCTTAGCTTTATTTGGATGAAATAAGAGCTAGGGTAATTATTTTCATAGGTTGTTTTATGAAAAGTGTGTGTGAACATGGCTAATATGGAAATATGATTTGCATGACTTCACATGTATAATAAGTATCATATTGCTTGCCTTTCTCAATGGGTGGGCAGGGGCTAGAGGGAGGGAGAGAATTTGGAACTCGAAATAAAAAAAAATGAATGTTAAAAATAAATGAATACATTTGTAAAAGGTGGTGGCGGGGGTGGGGGGGGGGGGGATGAAGTTTGTAAGTGCCACTAAAGAATGTTTGGAAGCCAGTGTCAAACTAATTTCGTGCAATTTGCAAGCTGGTAAGGACTGTCCCCCGCCATTCTCCCCCTCATTCCTCATACCCAAGGGGGAACTACATTTTATAGGGAAATCTTAAAGATAAGTAGTTTTTAAGATCCAAAGGAATGAAGCTGTACTATTCGAACTTTGGTCATTTTAAGAGGTAGTAGATAAAGCATTTTTGGCCAAAAGGGCTTCTGGCATCCCTCAATTCCTAACAGATCAATAAGTATCTATTGTAATTTATCAGAGTCCTTAGAGCCTCTGATAGTAAGGATCTTGAGACTTTTGTCTTTAGGATAGAGGGGTGACTGAGAAAGGGTGTTCTAAGGGCTATGTAGCTGCTGATCCTGAGCATATGTGATTACATGCAGTCACCTGGGTTACTGAGATACAGAAACATTCACAGACCCTTAGGGACATAGTCATCTCCTGATGTCTTTCCTGAAGGCAGGGCAATCAGGAGTGTTCAGAGGGTCTATGTACAGTAGGATCTGCTAAATCTCTGTAGTATAATCTTTCCAATCAATCTCACCTAGGTGATCTCTTATTCTTCACATGCAAACATTTTGCAACAATACTGAGTTTCTTCCTAAGGCTGGCTTTAGGTCAAGTTGTGTGCATTGAGCTTAAGAACTTTTTTTTTTGTGTCTCCCTGGGTTTGGAAGATTGCTTCTGCCTTTTCTTTTCTTCTGTCTCTGTGTGACTCTATCTCAGTATCTCTCACATCTCTATCATATCCTATCTCTTTCTCTCCTGCCCCCATTTAAAAAAAAATTCTTTTTAGAGCTCAATACTTCTTACTATCTCAGGGTTTGCTTGTTTCTCCAGATCTTTGTCGCTCAGTCTTTCTCTAATTTTAACTCTCTCAATTCCCCCTTTCTCCATGTCTCATCGTCTCTGCTCATCTCCTTCTGCTTCTTTGAATAGCCCCCCAAATAATGACCTCTCCCCGCAGGATCATCTGTAGTCCTCTAGCATCTAAACCATGGGTTTTAACTTTTTTTGTGTGTCTTGGATCCCTTTAGCAGTCTAGTGAAACCTAGAGAATCTTCAGAATAATGTCTTTAACTGCATAAAAAATATGTGTTATTACCAAGGAACAAATTATATTTTACTGTAGTTATCAAGTTCTAAGTTCACAGAGCCTTTGAAATGCCTCCTGGACCCAAGGCAGTCAGTGGACCAAGGGTTAAGTAGTGATTAGAGGACTGGCCCTGGAGTCAGGAGGACCAACACTTACTAGCCATGGGACCTTGGGCAAGTCACTTCACCCCAATTGCCCTGCCTTCCCTCCACCCCAAAAAGCAAAAAAAAAAAAAAGAATCCCTGCTTTAGACCTACTAACTCCGTTCTTTGGTTTTCCAGAGGAAGTCAGTGTAAAAAGGCTTAAACAACTCCAGCAGCAGAAACAAATGCTTCCCTTTCTAGAAACACTGACGGTATTTTTGCTTAATCATGTCTACTGTATTTACTGATTTGAATCACAGTATAATCAGAAGGTCTTGGAACCATGTGCTCCTCCTGCCCACCCACCTTCACCCCCAGATAATGCCTATGCTTAACAAACCAGAACGACTCTGATTACAAGGGGTAATATGTGGCTGTAAATGGCTTTGAAAATGTAGATTATTTTCTTGCTGTCTCTTATGGAAACTCAGAGATGATGAAAGTGGAAGAGCCTGCTTCCCAAATACAAATATTTCATAGAATTTGGCATTCTAGCCATTTACATTTTTGAACACTGAACCTGATTATCCATTGCCGACATCTCCATGTTCTTTTGGAGGACACCAGAACCACTGTGAGCATTCAGAGCCAGGGAGCGGCATCCAGGTTCAACTTGGAATCTACATTTACATAAATTTACATGCATACAGTTCTCTAAGTTTTATAAAGTGATTTCCACACAGCAAACTTGTCAAGTAGATCGTGGTATTATTCCATTTTATAGATTTGGAAACGAGATTTAAAGAGGTTAAATGACTTGTCCAGGCTGATATGTGAAACAATGATCAGAATCAAGTTTTTATCTTGGGTCTTTCTCAACTCCAACTACAGTGACATGCCTATGTTGTCTTCTTAAGTGCTTAACTATTTCTGTACCAAATTGGGCCCTGGATTGAATCTTAAAGGCTGAGTTTAAAGCAAGGTACAATTTCTGTAAGTGCAAAATGATGGTCAGCCAAGTCACATTGAATGGCCTTGAGAAATGATGCCAACCTTCCTAAATTTGACTGCTAAGCAAAGGTAAGAACTTTGGCATTCTCTGACTCCATCAGGAGGCCTTCTTATATCAAAGCTTAGGTCAGTGAATCATCCACCCAGTTGCCTTCTTTTTTTTCTTCTATAGTTTCATTTTATTTTTAAATTGACAAGCCTTTTTTTCTCCTCCCCCCCTTTTCCCTCCAAGCTATTGTCTTTTTTTTTGCTTTTTTTTGGAGAGGCAATTGGGGTTAAATGACTTGCCCAAGGTCACATGGCTAGTGTTAAGTGACTGAGGCTGGATTTGAACTCAGGTCCTCCTGACTCCAGGGCCAGTGCTCTATTCACTGCTACCTAGCCACCCCGAGCTATTGTCTTTTAAAGAGAGTTAAGGATGGATTTTTTTCTTTCAGTTTTAGTTTACTTGAACTTTTTTTCTTTAAATGATATTTCAGTTGAAAGACTTTTGGGAATTCCTGTATAAATATGTTACCTTTTGAAACTGCAGTTTGTTTTCATTTACTTCAGTTATGGTACCCAGTGACCTCTGGCAGCTCTAAATTCCAATTAAAATAATGATTTTGAACATAGGATAATAAGACATTGAATTCTGGAAAGACCACATTTAGGCTACCTAGAAAATCTATCTGAAGGAAATAATAATGAACATAAAACGGGGAAATTCTATAGAGGGATAAATCCTGAAAAAAAAAAGCCTCCTTTTCCAGTAAGGCCTCCTAGGATCCAAAGTTAGGACCAGGCTACCTGAGGTGTGATTGGGACTGATGCCTTGGCATATTAATTGTTTTTTGGCTTCCATTTGGATAGTAACACTGTCTTTGTCATCACTGTATCCTTACAAGCAGTAAAGTAGAAAACACTGGCCCTGATATCGGAGGGCAAAATCCCAAGGTTTCTGGAACAAAAGAGGCTGAAAATTCTGCGAACCTACAGGTATCGGCAATGTAAGCAGCAGAAGCTGCTGATTTTATTCTCCAAAAGTATAAATCCTCCAAGTGCTCCGGGTCCCTCTAAGACACACAAACACTCCTCCATCTGTCATTTTAGTTCATCTTCTTCTCCCAACTGTTCTTAAATTAAATGAATACTCCTAATGGAAGATTTTCTCATGAAAGCTTATGAGAATTTGTTCAAAGACAAATTAAAACATTGCAATGTAATCATACATTTGAACTCACTAACAGCTTGCCTGGCTTTAGTGCTCACTTTCATCCAAAGAAGGAAAGCAACCACTGGGGCCAAATGAACAGAACAAAACCCACAATGATTAAAAAAAATCAGACTAAGAGAAAATGGGACACTTCCTGGCTAAGGTTGAGCTACTTCCTTTAACTATCGAGTATGTTATACAAGTCTTCATTATAATGAAAACAAATGAGAGGAAGTTTCTCTGAGAAGCTAAAGAGCTGACTTAGAGGCCAGAAAGATCTGAGTTCCATTTCTGCCTCCGAAACCCACTGGTTGTGTGACCCTGGGCAGGTCACTTAGCCTCTAGGCAATTCTTTAAGATTATACGTGGTGGATTAAGTGCCAATTTATATTGGTAGAGGGAATTTCCTCATCTAGAATTTCCTTATACCAATGAACTCATAAGACCAATCCTCATCAGATTCCTCACAAAGGTAAAACACACAAATAAAGAACATGTACATTGATTGTTAATATCTTCTATTGTATGTAATTCAATGAGCATTCACGAAGAGCACTGGATTGAAACAGTCCCTATTCTCAAGAAGTTTATGCTGCAACTGGGGAGGGGAGGAGGCTAGGGGAGAGCAAAATGCACATAGATTATACAAGGGAATGGAATGGACCAGCAGTAGGACAGGGAGAGGAAGTTCAGGAAGGACTTCACTGAGGTCATGCCAGAGCTGAACTTTGATGGACATTCAGCATCCTGAGAGGCAGAGGTAAGCAGGGTGTGTTCCTGCCACGGGGAAGGGACAGCCTATGCAAAGGCAAGGAGATGGGAAGGGAAGTGCTGAATGTGAGGAAAAAACTAGAAAGTCAGCCTGGCTGGACCATGGAGGGTGTGAAGTAATGTGTATGTGTGTGTGTGTGTGTGTGTGTGTGTGTGTGTGTGTGTGTGTGTGTGTGTGTGTGTGAGAGAGAGAGAGAGAGAGAGAGAGATTCTAATATGTAATAAACCTGGAAACAAAAGTGGGAAACGAGGTTTGACAGACTTGTGATGCCAAATGGAATTTGCATTTGATCCTAAAGGCAATAGGAGGGCCTTGGGATCTGTTGAGCAGAGATGTGATATGATCAGATCTGGACTATTAAGAATATTTGATAGTCATGCAGATGGAGATTCTTGATTCAGGGAGACCAGTTAGGAGGTCATTAGTAGAGTTCAGGAAAGAGGTGATAGGGCCTGACCTAGGGTGGCAACCATGTGGTTAGAGAGAAGGGAACAGATTTAAGAGATATGGACATGAAAATGGCATGATCTGGCACACCCTTTTTGGATCTGTGGGTTGAGGAAGAGTGAGAAGTTGAAGATGACAGTGAGGTTGAGGACTATGCCTGGAAGGATGGTGATGCCTTTGGTAGAACAGGGGAAGCTTGGAAGTTTACTAATTCCATCTTAATGGTCAAGAGGCATGCTAGTATGGTAATGGTCAAGTCATGAAGGAGGCCCAGGCAGCAAATTTATTGCCACTCTATTCCACAGTCTCCCTTTCCCAAGATTTCAGGGAGGGGCAGTGGCATCTGTGCTTTTCCCTCTCCCAGTTGTGTTGATAATGTTCCGTCATTTCAATTGTGTCTGAATCTTTGTGACCCTATTTTGGGTTTTCTTGGCAGAAATACTGGAGCAGTTTGCTGTTTCCTTCTCCAGTCCATTTTACAGATGAGGAAACTGAGGTAGACAGGGTTAAGCCCAGGGTCACACAGCTAGTCAGTGCCTGAGACCAGATTTGAACTCCCGAAGATGACTCTAGGCCTGGTGCTCTATCTACCGCACTACCTAGCTGCCCTCTCCTACTTGTGGTAGGCTCTATCTATCTGGATCTTTGGTGGTGAGGGAGGATGAAGGCATCTTCTTCTCAGATGGTAATGGCAGCCAGTTGGCTATAATGGAGAGTAGAGTGGGTGCTGCCCATACCAATGGTAGCTGAGAGGACCAGCTGTTGAGGAAGCTTCCAATACCAGTCCCTGAAAGGAGCCAGGGTTAAGGTGCCTACCTTCCTGGTCCAAGGAATGACCAAGAGAGGAGAGTAGGCGTCAGGGTAGGGACATCTGTGTCAGGGAAACTTTTCTTCTTTTTAGCTATGATGGTTCCTGCCCACTTGGGCCATTGGTAGTGAAGTAGGTTTCTAATATTACCTACCATCTATGGGAATTCATCTGGTCTAATCCCCTTATAGTGTAGATGAGGAAAATAAGGCTGAGAAGTTAAACAGTTTACTTTGGGTTACTCAGGTAGTAAACTGCAAGTTGGAATTAAAATCTAAGTCCTCTGACCCTATATGTTTTTTCTTTCAATTTAATTTAATTTAATTTTCATGTCTTGATTTCTTTATCTCCCAACTCCCCTCCCCTTCACCCTCAGAAAGAAAGCAAAGAAACAAAACCTGTTACAAACATGCACAGCTGAGCAAAACAAATCTCCTTATGGGCCACATCTGAAGAAAACCAAACCAAACCCACCCCCAGACAAAGCCCCAAGCATAAGCTTCACTGTACTCTGAGTCCATCTCTCCCTCTGGAGGCAGATAGGAAATTTCATCCTAAGTCCTTTAGAATCCCGGTTGGTTATTGTGTTGATAAGAGTTCTTAAATCTGACCCTAAATTTCCACTCTGTCAAGTTGCTAGTGATTTGAACAAGATTAATCAACAAGTTAAAGGTGAACATGACAATGGAACATAGGTTTCTTTGTTATTGCTTCAATACTTTCTTTATAAGCTGTTACCAGATTTGATAAACATTTATAGTATTACATAATATCTCACTAAATCCCATTCAACGGGTATTTATTAATTGCCTATTATGTACAAACATTGTGTGTACTAGGTACTGGAGATATAAAGATTACAAAATGGCATAATCATTGCCTTCAAGGAGCTCACACACTTCCCAAACACTCAAAGCACCGTCATCTCGGCATTCATGTGGTTCATTTTCACCACATTTCTGTAAGGTAGGCAGGGACAGGGAATATTAACTTATGTTGTTTAAAGGACCTGAGATGGAAAGAAATTAAGGCATAATATAGTCTGCTTCAGGACGGAGACCACGACTCTGGCCTCCTGACTCTTGGTTCAGTTGATCCTTAATAGAACACTAAGCTTCACACCAAGGAAGGAAAGAGTCAAAAGCAACACTTACACATTCTTCTCCAGGACATCAGTGAGTAGCCTTGACACCCACTACATGTCCAAGTGCTTGGGAGAAGTTCATAAAGCCAAATGTAACTAAAAAGAGACAGTGCAGTGCAGTGGAAATAACACTGTCTTTGAAGGCACAGGAACTGTATGACCTTAGGCAAGTCACTTGAAATCTCTCTGCCTGATTTTGCTCAACTGTAATATTAAAAAGTTGGTCTATATGACCTCAAAGACCCCTTCCATTTCTATATCTCTCGTTCTATGATTTTGCTTTTATTGGGATTTCGCTTTCATGCTAATGCTAAAGATTCTTAAAAAAAAAATGTCTTGAGGCCTACGGTAACCATCAACTAACCAATAACCAACCAAGAGGATTTCTAGCCCTGTATTAAGCCGAGCTTTGTACTAATTGGCTGATTCATCAATCAGTCAATGAACATTTTTTAAGTGCTTATTATGTACCAGGCACTGTGCTCATTGATGAACATACAAAGAAAAATGTGAAATACTCCCCTCCCTCAAGGAGCTCACATTCTAATAAGGGACATATGTAGATATATAAAGACTTAGAGGTAGAAGCAAGAGAACCCTGTGAGCTCTCCCCTAACCACCTCAAATACCTATAAAATAGGACTCTAAACAAATTTTAGAGCTCCAGAACCCAAAAAAGTACAGAAAAACAAAGCTCCCACTTAAGGCAGCCCGGCAAGCAGGATGGGAACACTGGGAGCTGAGACTAGTCCTGGCTTTAGTCCCAGGGCCACCAGGACAAGCCACGGCTGGAGCATTAGAGAGAGTGAATCACTGGCAGCTGTGATGGTTTCCAGAATTATCAACCCATAAGAACCAAGGACAAAGTGAAAGGTCAGGGGAACTTGGCTAAATTTGGGGGAGAAAAGCGGGTCTGGCTGTCTTCCCCCAGGGCAAGAAAGCAGCAGAAGCAGCCCCTGCAGCCACCTCCACGTGGCTGTTTTAGAGCTCGTGGCCTGCAGGGGGTCCAAGTGATCATTCAGAGGCTAAGTGCTCTTGCCTTAACCTGCCTGGATTGGGATCATAGTCTTGGGTGGTGGTCCTGAGGTACATTTTCAGTGAGCCAAAGCTGGTGGGGGCTGCAGAGACAGAGGCTGTGAAAACTCCAGTGATTTGGGACAAAGCTCTCCCCTCTGGAAGCAGAGTTCCACAGAGCTAAAAAGTCAAGTAATTGACTGGCAATGTGAGCAGGCAAAGGAAGCAAAGTAAACACAGCAACCCAACTTTAGATTCCTCTTTTGGGGACAAAAAGGATCAAAGCATGGAATGGGAGGAAGACAGCACAGTCAGAACTCCTGCACCAAAAGCTTCCAAGAAAAATGCAAACTTGTCACAAGCCATAGAGCAGCTTAAGAAGGATTTTGAAAACCAAATAAGTGGAAGAAAAATTGGGAAGAGAAATGAGAATATTGCAAGAAAATCATGAAAAGAGAGTCAATAATCTGACTGAAGAAAATAACACTTTAAAAAATAGACTAACTCAAATGGCAAAAGAGGCCCAAAAAAGCCAATGAGGAGAAGAATGCCTTAAAAAGTCAAATTTGCTAGTTGGAAAAAAGAATCTCAAAAGCTCGCTGAAGAGAATAACTCCTTCAGAATTAGAGTGGAGCAAATGGAAGCAAATGACTTTATGAGAAATCAAGATACTATTAAACAGGTCCAAACAAATGAAAAAATAAAAGGCAATGTGAAATATCTCCTTGAAAAAACCATTGACCTGGAAAATAGATCCAGGAGAGACAATTTAAAAATTATTGGACTACCTGAAAGCCATGGTCAAAAAGAGAACCTACAAAGTATCCTTCAAGAAATTCTCAAGGAAAATTGCCCCGATATTTTAGAACCAGAGGGCAAAATAGAACTTGAAAGAATTTACCAATCACCTCTTGAAAAAGGAAGGTATACATAGACAGAAGCCACAAGATCCATTGAATAGGATGGGATAATATTTTAAAAGGTGAAATTAAGAGGTGAGGGAGGAATAGAATGAGAGGAGACAGGGAGAGACAGAATGGGGTTAATCATCTCCTATAGAAGACGCAAGGGATAACTGTTACAATGGAGGGGAAGAACAGGAAGGCAAAAGGGAATGGGTCAACCTTACTCTCATTGAACTTGGCTTAGGGAAGGAATGACATACGCTCTAAATTGGGTATCTTGCCCTACAGGCCTGTTGATTTCACCTTTGCAATATCTCCTGAATGTTCCCCTTTCTCTCCTTTGACACTGCCCTCCCCCTAGACCCTCATCACCTCATGCCTGGCTTATTTTGATAGCTGCTTGTGGAGGGGAGGGGGCAGGGGTCTGCCTGCTTCAATTATCTCTCCACTCCACTTCATCCCCTAGTTAGCCACTAAAAGTTTTTTTCCCCTAAAGCCCAGGTCTGACCATATCAACCCCAATGCCCTCTCAGTAAACTTCAGCGGCTCCTTATTGCCTCCAGGATTAAATGCAAAATGTTCCATGGGGCATTCAAGGTCTTTCATAACCTCCCAGCCCTCTCCCACGTCTCCAGGCTTCTTACCCCTCACTCCCTGACCCGTCCTCTTTAATCTGGCGCCTCTGGCCTTCTGACTGCTCCAGGAACAAGGTCCTTCGCCTGAGAGTTTGGGCATTTTCTCTGGCTCTCTCTCCTCTATGCCACATACTGCCCCGGCTTCCTTGTCAGTCTCCACCACAATCTCATCTTTTAAAGGAAGCCTTCCCCACCCCCTCTCCATTCCAGTGTTTTTCCCTCTGGTAACTACTTCCCATTTATCCTGCATATATTTGTTTTTCTGTTAACCCCCCCCCCCCCCCGCCCCCGCCCCATTAGACTCCTTGGGACCAGGGACCGTCATTTGCTTCTTTTTGTATCCCCAGGACTTAACACAGTGCCTGGCACACAGTCGGTACTTAATAAATGCTTATTGATTGATATTATCTCCTTTTCACAGTTGAGGAGACTGAGGCAAACAAAAGTTAAGTGACTTGCCCAGGGCCACATGGCTAGTAAGTTTCTGAGGTCAAATTTGAATTCAGGTCCTCCAGCTTTCTACGTACTGTGCCACCTAAGCACCTCCTAGTCTCTAATGTTCCCTCCAGCTCTAATGTACTGTGATCCTATTAATATGACAGGTCCTAGGGTTTGAAGGGAGGAGCAGAGTTGTCTATATTAACTTCCTTCTCTTCAGAGAAGAGATTTTCCCTAGTGTCGGCCCCCTTGACATATTCTCTCCACGGGATTGTGTTTTGCACTCACAGTCCAACAAAGCTATGAACACAGCCTGTATGGTGACATCTTCTTACAGCACCGTGATTACCTGAAGGTCTTTTGCTGTCCTTCCTATTGGCCTTCCTATTGAACTCTCTAGGCTCCTAATCGTTTTCTCTTACTCCTCTCTGTCTTATTCTTAACCAGGGTGAGTGACAGAAATTCAATGCTGACCACTTCATTATCCAACGACCTTGCCCCTCTGGCCTTCTGCCCCACTGGCTCTCCTGGGCGGTTTGCCCTACGTCACAAGTCCTTGTTAAAGGTCAGGACCTTCAAGCCATCAGTACTGGGCATGTTGTTTTAATATATCGCCAGAGAAATCACGCCTGTCAGACCTTATTCAGGCCCTATTTATGGATTGTTCACCAATACCCAGAATGGAGGACAAGCTGCTACAATCATTGCCAGAATTAACTTAGTACAGAGTGAAGATTATATTCCAGTGGTGAGTCCCCTTATAATGTGCCTCTACACTCACCAACAGGGCAGTTGTTGTCATTGAATTGGAGAAATCCCTTTAAATAACAACCTCTTGAAGGGAGGAGGCCATGAAAGTGATATATTTCCTCTTGAAAAATGGCAGTCAGTTGGGCACAGGAAATTAACACCTAAAGTTTTTGTGCTCCATATTGGGCCAATGCCGTGGGTGCCCATGGTAAATGAACTCAGTGCCCCCTTCTTCAAGGTATAGGTCCTATTTATTCAAGATGGTCAAGATGATTAAGGACATGACTCTAGGGATTTCCCCCATCTTCACAAGAATGTTGTAATATTGTCAGCACATGGGATGGGTTGGGGCGCTTCTGAGAAGCTGGGAAGCATCATGCCCCTTTTTATGCCCCATCTGAAATCCATCCCTAGAGGAGAAACTGCTGGTGGGCAAAAGAAAGAAAGGAAGGAAGGAGGGAAGAAAGAAAGAAAGAAAGAAAGAAAAAAAGAGAAAGGAAGAAAGAAATAAGGAAAGAAAGAAAGAGAAAGAAAGAGAGGAAGGAATAAAGAAAGAAAGAAGGAAGGAAAGAAAGAAAAAGGAAGAAAGAAAGAAAGAAAAAGGAAGGAAGGAAGGAAGGAGGAAAGGTAGGAAAAAAGAAAAAGTCCTTGCCTTCAAGGAACCTATACTCTAATATGGAGAGTTTAACACATGGGGAAGGAGGAATGTAACACATTTGTGCAAATATGGTTTGGGCCCCTCCTCAAAAAATGAGGGCTCTAAGCCATCCTACTGGCTGATATAATTTTCTCTTTCTTTGTTGTACCCAAATGAATCGCTGCTTTTAGTCTCCTTCTGCTGATCTGCAAGGAGATGAGAAATTCTCTTAATGGAAAACCAAAATGCCCTTCTAGCCCCACCTCTAAGGAAATGTCCACAGAAGATGATGGAATAGGAAGTGACGTCAGGAAGAAAAGAAAACTTCCCAGATTTGGGATCTGAAGGGCAAGCAGAGCTTTGGCATGTTGGCTCATTAGATTACAAAAGTATTTTTCCATCCGTGACCTCATTTGATCCCTTTTCCTCCTTTAATTGAGGTTCGTGTTGCTAGGATAAGGGATAGATTTTTAATTTCATTGGTGAAGAGTTTTCTCTCTCAGTATGGGTCAGTTGGCACTTTCTCTACAACTATAATCTTGGAGAGTCCCCTGGAGCACTTAGAGGTTAAATGACTCAGCCAGGGTCACACTGCCAGTATGTGTCAGGGTAGGACTTGAACTCAGACCTTTCTGGCTTCAAGGCCAATACTCTAGCCACTGCACCATGCTACCTCCTTTTATCTTGCAGTTATTGAAGTTCCATTAGAGTAGGAAAACATAACAAACCAACTCATGATTACAGAATAATTAATTGGAAAACATTGGTTCCAAATCTGCAAATAGAAGGGCCCCCTTGGAGGCACTGAAGAGACTCTAATGTATAACATGAAGGTGTCTTAAGTCTTCAATTTTCAATTGGTTTTCTTATCTGCACCAACTCTAATTCACCTAAATACATATTTTTTCTCACTGAGAAGTGATGAAGCGAAGAACGCACCTTTCTGGTTCCAATAAAGCTGGATCCCGTCCAATTGTGCTGGAGGAGACTACAGGATAATGTAAATTAGGCCTTCAGATCCTAAGGAAGAAGAGGAAAGAATACCGTTAATGAGGCACTAGAAGGTTTTGGCCAGGTAGTCACTGATTTGATCCTCCCTTCTCTTCCTTATTCACTTTGCTAAAGGTCATTTGAAGAGAAGATCAGTATGGAGGGGGAAGGGATGTTAAATCACCATCTTGTAGGCTAATGTTACCAGCAACTAACATGGAGACCCATATTATTCGAAAGTTTGGTATTGTGCTAGAGAAAGTCACTTTTCTAATCAGCAGAAGCCTTTCTATCAGAGATTCTTAACAGAAATGTTTTAAAAATGAAACTCAGTGCTGTCTACCTAAAGACAGGATCTAACATTAGTTAGGAATTACGATATTTTCTAAGTTGTCACTATTGATTAGAGAAATGAAAATTAAAACAACTCTGAGGTACCATTTCACACCTATCAGATTGGCTAATAATATGACAAAAGAGGAAGACTGGAGAGAATATGGAAAAATAGGGACACTAATGTATTGTTGGTGGAGTTGTGAACTAATCCAACCATTCTGGAAAGCAATTTGGAACTATGCTCAAAGGGCTATAAAACTGTGCAAACAATTTGACCCAGCAATATCACTACTAGGTATGTACCCCAAAGAGAGTGAAGAAAAAAGGAAAAGGACCTATATGTATAAAAATATTTATGGTAGTTCTTTTTGTGGTGGTAAAGAATTGGAAATTGAAGGGATGTCCATCAATTGGGCAATGGCTGAACAAGTTGTGGTATATAATTGAGATGGAATATTACTGTATTGTGAGAAATGAGGAGCAGGATGCTTTCAGAAAAACCTGGAAAGACATGTAAGCTGATACAGAGTGAAATGAGCAAAACCATTGTATACAGTAATAGGGATATTGTCCGATTATCTTTTTTTATATTAATTTTTTTTTCTTTTTGGAGGGGAAGGCAGGGCAGTTGGGGTTAAGTGACTTGCCCAAGGTCACACGGCTAGTAAGTGTTAAGTGTCTGAGGCTGGATTTGGACTCAGGTCCTCCTGACTCTAGGGCTGGTGCTCTATTCACTGTGCCACCTAGCCACCCCTGTACGATTATCACCCATATAAGATTTAGCTATTCTCAGCAAGACAGTTCTGAAGGACTCATGATGAAAAATGCTATCCACCTCCAGAGAAAGAACTGATGGAGTCTGAATGCAGACTGAAGTATAATTTTGTTTTATAAACTTTTTTTTATTATTCTTGGGTTTTTTGTTTGCATTTTTTTTTTGCAACATGGCTAATATGGAAATGTTTTGCATGACGACATATATTTAATCTATATCAAATTGCTTGCCTTCTCAAGTAGGCATGAGGGAAGAGAGGGAAAGGGATCCTTTGGAATTCAAATTACAAAAAGAACGTTAAAAATTTTTGTTTATATGTAATTGAGAAAGAAATTAACAAAGAAATAGTGGCAAAAGTGCTTCAAGGCTGAGAATGACCCAAACCCAGAGTCAACAAGTTAATTTTCCTGTTGATTAAAACTGGTGCATTTCCCCCCCTCCCCACCTCCCCCAGGCAATGGCATTTTTTTTTTTACCTGTCCATCCTATGAAAATAATTCAAACAGTGTTAACTACTGAACACTTCTCCCGCTCTCTTTCTCTTTCCCTGGGTAGCTGTGGTGAATTCGCTGCCTTGTTACAGCCCTGAACCTATCCATCAAGTCTAAAGGCAGAGAGAGTTAGAAAGGCAAACATTATCTGTGATCAATATCCTTTACAAATCCAAAGGAAACCCCAGCTCCCGAAGGGTTAAGCCTGGGAAGGAAAAGCCATCAGGCTGTTTAGTGAGCTAATGTTTTTATTGATGGGGGAAGGCCTTGAAGTCCTCAACAGGAAAAGTGGTGAAAGTAGCAGATTGTTTGGCTGGAGAAGAGCGAGCCCGAGGAGTGGGAAGGAGGAAGAAGGGAGAATTTGTGATTTTGAAAGAACGCTGGGTTCACACATTCTCCCTGCCCCGCTGTCCCTCTGTCATTTTAACTCGTTGTGTCATTAATCTGGCTCATGTATGAGAGGGTCCAGAACTTAGAATAATTCAAGGGAGAGTCCTCGTGCCTTCTCTCTCCACTCGACCCTCCCCCTCCCCCAAGTATAATTCACATCTTCCTCTAACAACCTTGCTATAATGCACATCTCCAGCTAATGCCTACAGTGAAGTGCACATCTTAATTTAACAACTATGGGATAAAGCACATCTCCAGCTAATATCCCTGGTATAATACATATTTCAGCCTAACTACCCTGACATAACACTTCAATCTAATTCCCCCACTATAAAGTACATTGCAATCTAACACCCTCATATAATGCACATTTCAGTCTATTATTCTGTATTTTGTAGGCTGTATTTTGATATGTGTTTTCCATTAAGGAGCAGAGATGTCTGGAGACAACTGTCATCCCCGTGGTAAAAGCTCATATCCAAACCTGGTTCCTCCACAGATCATGCCTGCCATGCCGTTGATGGATAGGCCCCTTTGCAAGACTTGGGTTCACCTCTGATTTGTTTCTGAGATTCATGCCTTAAGCCTCCTGGTAGGAGCAGGGAATATCCCCGATCCTGGCTCTGTCACTCAGCAGAACAGGCAGTCCTGATGGACCTTCTCTTGTACAGGGCTCACAGGATGACCTTAAATGATCAGAGGTCTGTCTCTGGTCAATGTCAGGGTCAGGGGTCAGGGTGTAGCTGCTTGCTAATAGAGTAAGCTAACATTGTTGTCAAATTGCTGGCATAAAAAGACAATGCCCACCTCCTGCTGATGACCTTACCCTGGGGGAGTAGGGGGGATATTGGTTTTATTGGAAACCTGCCAGTCTCAGAGGTGATGGAAGGAGCTGATAGCAGCTAAAGACTGTTTGATTGTTGCTGGAGAACCAGTTCAGTGCTTGGTAACCATCTGAAAGGCAGTTCATTGACTGAGCATGCCGGGCTGCTCCTATTGATGGCTGGGTTTTCCTCACTTGATGAATCTCTCTTGAGCTTTTCGGGCAGCTGGGACATTGTTCAGATGTAGTCACAGGCTTCTAGCTTGACAGCCTGCTGGGTCCTGGATGGGGCTTTTGCTGGAGCCCAGACCATTACAGATGTCACTCTCATTGACTTGGAGAATGCTTCCACCTCTTATCAGCTGGATACCTGTGCCTGATTGGCTCTGGAGAGGCGGTCAAAAGAGAATGAGCTGAAAGGGGGTGTGAGGGAATGGATGTTTAGTATCTAAAAATGTTCTTCCTTGGGGAACCTTCTATTTTCCAGCCTGGAGTCCAAGATGCAAGGAACAGACCCCAGGTTGAACAGGGTCCAAGAAAATGAGTATTTCAATATAAATTTAATATTTTCAGCTGTGAATCTAGGACCTCTGGTTTCAACATATCACCTGTGAGCCTTTTAAAAAATTTTTTGGTCTGTTGGCCACAGATTGTGGTGTCTTCAATATATTTACTGAAACAAAGAGACTTTTTGAATAGATTTTTAAAAAAACTGGACCTGTGATTTCATCAGCACAGGGAACTCCTGGGCAAGGAATTTCCTTTACTGTTCAGTGGCACCTTCTCTGTAATTTATCACTTAGAGTTGCCAGAAGGCACTAAGAAGGGTCACACAGTCTGGATATGCAGGTTTTGAACCTGGGACTTCCTGGTTCTGATACCAGCTCTCTCTCCACTGAGCCAAGGTATCTCTCTTTTGCTTACATTTGTAAATGGGTGGTCATCTCCATGATGACCTATATCTGGCCACTGGACCTAGACAGCTCTGGAGGATACAGTGAGTCTGGTGACTTTGCACAGCCCTCCCTCAATTAAATCCAATTCTCTTTCAACTCATGGCATCATCTCCCTTATGTGACGGGCTTCTTTGAGAGGGAAGGACAACCAACCACAACAACCCCAGCATTTGTAAATGACCTCATTACAGTGTATAAGGAATCAGGGACAAGTTCAGTGTGGAGACCAGGGCAGGGAGCAATGAACTTAGAAGAAATAAAAACGCTACAGAAAAACAGGACCAGGATTGATTGATGGTGTGAAAGAGAGATAGAGAAAGACCTAAGGGTCTTGGTGGATCACCAGCTCAAACTGAGTCAAATTATGCTTTTGTTAGAAAGGGGGTATTAGAACACACGGGTAGGAGAATAACCCGTGGAAGCTACAGGTTAATTCTTTCTTTGTATTCACTGCACTCTAAGAGATTTGTACAGGAAGAGTAGGGTTTGGTCATGGGGTTTCCAACTTGACTTGAAGAACGTGGAGAGGATTTAGAGGGAAAAGAGTGGGGAGTATGAAATGAAGGAGAATTATTTCACCTGGGAAGGGAATGGGGGCAACTTAATAACGACCTTTAAGTGGACGAAGAGGCTTTACATAGTGACTGGCCAAGAGGAATAGGCTTAAAGCAAGAACTTTCTGATGATGAGGGTCATTAAACATAGGACTGTGTAAGCACAAGAGATTGGGCATTTTTCCTTTCCTATAAGAACAAACAACTGTCTGGGACAATTGGGGCAACCCTCCCCCCAAAAAAAACCAAGGGGATAGAGGGGTGGACTAGATAACCCTTTAGATTTATGTGCCTAAAGATAAAGTTGCCTTTTAAGAGATCAGAGAAGACTGTCTATCATTGGGATTGCACTGGCACTCTGTACATATTCTCCATGCTGTTAATTTAGGTCCTAATCACAGTGTGATTTCCTGTGGACGTCACTATGGCTAAGGAGATCAATACAAAGATGGAAGGTTCCTCCTTCCCTCCCAGCTTCATATTCAGTCTGGTCTTCAAGTGATGTCATCTCGGTAGTTCCTCTGTTTGTGGTGTTTGCCTTGAGTCAGCACAACAGTTCTGTTCAAACTAATTTACTCTTTTTCTTTTTTCACAATGAATTTTTCAGCTTTCAGTATGTTCCCAGGGCAAGAGTGAGGGGTAGTCAATAGACAGTCTTTGTGCCCCACTGGCATCCTTGAGAAGTTGAGCCAGTGAGGAAAGTCACCAGAATGTTGGGTAGATTCTCCAGTAGTGAACTTATGGATACAAAAGGATAATTGTACATGATGGGCAGACATGGCTAGGTTGAGCTCAGCATCATTGGAGGGAATGTACAATCAATAAGCTCATAGATCCATTGGTGTATGTAAATATGTCTTCAATGTAACAGAGTAATTATGGCTAGCCTCCCCTACCCCCATTTTTTTAATTAGAGAAGTTATTCTATCAACAAATGTAAAAGAGACAATCATACTTAATTACTACCTGATGAGTAGGAAGCCTTTCTCATTCCCTTTTATTGCTAATACCTTCTCTCTGCTGATTATTTTATTTATCCTCTATATAGCATGTTTGCACAGAGTTGTTTGCATGTTGTCTCCCTCATTAGACTAATTTTTTCCTTTCTTTGTAGCCCTTATGCTTAGGACAGTGCATTGATGAGACCTGTTCCATGGCTGAAGATGACAGTAGCCATAAATCCAAGTCTTGCTGTCACGTGTAAGTTAGACACATCTGAAGACCTTAAAATGACGGTCTTCATCCTAATACTGTGTACCCAAAGTCTTAGTGCAGTTTTAAACATGACGACTTTTGGGACACCTTGTATATTGTTAGTAATAATAAAATAGTTTAGTTTCAATATGAAATAGTTCATATTTACAGAGCACTTCATGGTTTACAAAATATTTCTCAACAAATTGGGGAGGAATATGGTATAAGTATGATTATTCTGTTTTCTTCAGCTGCAG
Source organism: Pseudochirops cupreus (assembly GCA_028627135.1). Classification (NCBI taxonomy): domain Eukaryota; kingdom Metazoa; phylum Chordata; class Mammalia; order Diprotodontia; family Pseudocheiridae; genus Pseudochirops; species Pseudochirops cupreus. Next base: position 37,546,272 of record CM053581.1, read on the forward strand.
AGAAATCACAACTTTTTTATAGTCTTATGGATTGAAAATGACAGACATGACTCAGATCTTGCTCTTTTGACCCTAAATCCAAGGTTCTGTTGACTCTACCACATCATCTTCTCAACTGACCTTCTACTTTGCCAAATGGCTCCTTTGTTTTATTAACAGTTTCATAATTTCTTATCCTTGAAAGCATCATTTTAGAGTTTGCTTCCAAAGCAGTAGAAGCCAGTCAATAATGGTATCTAATAATTTCCTGCCTTAACTAGATTTCTTTACGTCTGTGTACTATGATCAGGGAACACCAAATGGGAAAAGTTACAAATGTAGTTGGACGGCAGCTTGGGCCAATACCTATTCACCAATTCCCCTCCAAAGATGAGTTCAGGTCAACTCCGACCTGGATGCACAGGTCTAGACCAGACTATATTAGTCAACTATAGTAGCTATGATAGGCAGCCAGGTGGCAGAGTGGACAGAGCATTGGACTTGAAGTCAGGAAGATCTGAGTTCAAATTCTGCCTCAGACACTTACTGTGACCCTGGGTGTCACTTAATCTCAGTTTCCTCAACTGTAAAGTGGGACTGAGAATAGCACTTACCTCATAGGATTGCTGTGAGGATCAAATGAGACAATATTTGTAAAACACTCAGTGCAGTGCCTAGCACATAGTAGGCATACACTTAATAAATACTTATTCCTTTCCCCTTCCCCTATAACATACCATGACGGTCAATGCAAATGAGGGTTGATGTGGTACAGTGGAAAGCGTGCCGCCTTTGGACTTACAGGACCTGGGTTTGAATCCTCCCTCTGATGTTAACTACCTATGTGACTCTGGGTAAGTCACTCTGCTTCTCTGAGCCATATATTTAGGCCAGAATTCTCTGAGTTCATATTTAAAATATATATTTAAAATATGGTGTGGGCTGGTTAGACCTCTGAGGTACCTTCTAGCTGTAGAGCGATGAGCCTATAATCCAAAGGAGGCAATATTTGTAAAGTACTTCACACAAGGTTTGACATACAGTAGGCGCTTAATAGATTCTTATTCCTTTTGCCCCATTGACCATCGATCCTTATATTTTCTTGTTACTAGTCAGAATATAAAAAAGTATGGGCTCTGCCCATGAAAAGTTTATAATTTAGCTTTGTGTAGATATGTAGAAACAGAAAAAAGCTTTAAGAAAATTTATAAATTCATTTATAAATGACTAAAAATTTTTTTGAGACTGTATCTTCCCATCTCTTCCAAGTTGAGAAGAGTCACAGTCATCCACAGGCTGATTTCACTGCTGATTGACCCGAAAGTTTTGACATGCTCCGTTTTTGACCTGGACCGGTTTGCCTCTCACTTCCACAGCTTGGTGGTCCCCCAGCTCTGGAGGCATCACCATATTGGAGCTGGATTTAGTGTGGCTATCCCATTTTCCTTAGCCCTGTTGCATCTCAGAACTCCCCAGAGCAAGCTATCCAGCAGTCTCAGCCTCCCCAGAAGCAGGTATAACAGTCATGCAACTTGCTTAGCTTATAAATGAGCGCTAACTAAATTAATATGATGTGGAGTACGTTGTGTTGATGGTCATGCAGTAAAGGGTAATTAGAATGGGGTTGATTAAAGAAAGCTTTCTTAGAGGCGGTTAAGTTTAACTCAGGTTTTGTGGCAAGGAAATGATGACAGAAATTAAAGAAGGCATTCCAGGTGGGAAACACATAGGTAAAAATAATTTTGTGTGTGTGTGGGGACTGGTGAACAAATTTATTTAACAACGAAGAGAGTTTGATATTCAATTTCAACTTCAAAATATGCTTAGGATGTATAGAGAACTAGGATTTTATAGGGAACTTGGCCAGGCTCTGGAAGTGACACATAGATGAAGTAAGAGTTTCCTATCCTCATGGCACTCACATAAAAAGTAGAAGGACACACAAATAAGTCTAGTACAAAGCCACACCTAAGTAAATAAAAAAGGGAGAATGGCGAGTGCAATAGGAGACATGAAGGAGAAAGAATCATTACTGGCTGGGAGTGGAGGGTTGATGGACAGAAGAAGGCATCATAAAAGAGATAACAGTTGACCTGGGTCTTAAAGGATGGATGGGATTTCAACAGGCAGAGAGAGGGGAGGGTCTACGGTACAGTCAAGAGTAGGTAAAGGCTTGGAGCTGGGATGGTAGCAGATATAAGTGGAACATGAAGAATGGATCATAATAGGCTATAACTGAGAACTTAGTATGGGAAAGCAACAGTAGTAACACGTTTGGCACATAGGAACAGAATAGTTCTTTCTGAGCAAATCTTTAAGCCAATTAATTGTAAGTCTAAGAAAGAACATGGTCTAGAAAGTAGTCTCAAAGGGTGTGGTGTGTGTGTTTGTGTGTGTGTGTGTGTCTGTGTGTGTCTTTCACAGGCCTTCTTTACTCGTGGAGGACAGTAGAAATCTATCAATTATGTGTAGGATGGATAGGAGAGGAGAGTGATAAATCTGTTGCAGTGGCAAATTTCCCAGCATAATTGCCTGGATCTGGACAAACTTATATTTTAAAAAGACAAGTACAGAAAATGGAAGCAGGGTTAGTTGTATGTAAGGCAAGGGGGAGAGCAAAGAAGAGACAGGGATAGGGTTGCTATTTGGGATAGACAAAATTAAGATAATGGATGATGGAGAAAAGGCAGGACTATTCAATCTCACATTGCTTCTCTTTTCTTTAATAAGAAAGGGAATCTTAGAGTGGGGAAGGAGAGAATGAAAGTGCTTAGCAGGAAGCTGAAATTCACGAAGTAAAAGTAAATGACAATGGAGCATCCAGGTTGGACATTTGGTGCCCTGATGCATTCACTTTACCTGTCCCAGGTGAACCACATTTCAGGGAGCTGAAAGAATTGGTAGACAAGATTTCTGAGTTGTTTATGCTGCTCTTTGAAAAATTCTTTAGAAATAGAAAAGTAGCTCAGAACTTGGACAAGGCCAAGTTGACTTGACATTGATTCCTGATAAAATTCTAGAATATATTATTAAATGATGGCAAGTGAATATTTAGAAAGGGAAGTGATCATTGAAGCCAACATGGCTCCATTACAGCGCACACCGTGCCTTGTCAATCTCCTTTCCTTTTCTGCCAGGCCTATTGGATTGGTAAAACAAGGAAATGCTGTGGACAAAGTGTACTTGGGCCTCAGACAGAGAGCTGACAGTCTCATTGTATCCTTGTGGACAAGATGGAGAGTTGTGGACCCGGTGATAGTACAGGTTGAGGCATTGAGAATGGGCTGAATGACTGGTCCTTCTAAACAGCCGTGGAATGCTAACCTGGTTAGGAATCTCCTGCTGGATGCCATAGGGAACCGTTGTTGGTTTAATTCTGTTCAATCTTTTTACTAAATACTTGGATGAAGTTATAGATGGCTTGATAATGAAATTTATAGGTGATACAAAGCTGGTAGGGATGTCTAATATGTTGGATAACAGAGTCAAGATCCAGAAAGGCTCAACAAGCTAGCAATTGGCTGAATCTAACACACTTCAGTCTAATGGGGAGACAAATGTAAAGCCCTGCAATTAGGTTGAAAAAATTCTTGCAAGAGTAAGGGATTAGAGCAGCATGACTAGATAACAGTTGGTGTGAAAAAACTCTAAGAGTGTTAATAGGCCTCAAGCTTAAGAAGAATCAGTGGGGAGATATGGTAGCCAATAAAAGTGAATGGGATCTTAGGCTACAAGAGCCAAGAGGCATAGCGTCAAGAATGTGGGAGATTGTTGACTGTACTCTCTTCTGGAGTACTATGTTCAGTTCTTGATACATTCCTCTTTAGGAAGGGCATTGGCGAACTAGTGTATCCAGGGTGAGCAAGATGGTGAGAAAACAGAAAACCACATTATATAAAAGTACCTGTTGAAGGAAATGGGGGTGTTTATTTGGGAAAAGACTGAGGTGGGGTCCCGTAATTGAAGGGCTATATTACATGGAAGAAGGATGAGTTTTTTTTAGCTTGACTCTAGGGACCAGACTTAAGAGCAATGGGAAGTTATATTTCAGTTCTATGGAATGAAAAACTTCCAAAAACTGCCATTCAAAAGTGAGATGGGCTACTTCATACAACAGTGGGCTGCCCATCACTAGCAGTCTTTAAGTAGAGAATGAGTGCCTGCTTATTGGGGATGCTGGATGGGGCATTCCTGATTAGACAAAGACCTCTGAGGTCCCCTCAACCTCTAAGATTCAGTGATTCTTTGGGTTATCAACCTTAATATGAAGGATGAAGAATGGCAAGGGAAATTTTAGGTGCGACTCAAAGGCCTAGGTATACAAGGGCAGGCCTAGGGAGCCAGCCTGTTGTGGAAAATCCAAAATCACTGGGGCTTTAATCTCTAAAGTGATATTAAAAATAGTTCACTTTCCTAGGGTTTCTCTAAGTGAGGCAGACCCTAGGGTAGAACCACAAGGAATCGTTTACCTGGATGCACTAACTTTCCTACAGGCCTATGATGAAATGCAGACCTACTTTCAAGTATCATCAACCCTACTTCTATCCCAGCTCCCATATTCCTTTCCATGGGAGGCAATGATCATGGAGACATGACCCAGCAACTGAGTGATAGCCCCTGCCTCCTCAGCAGCCACAACTGCCAAACACAAAGAAAACGAAGTTCTTACCACCAAGGTTCTTGGCACTGTCAAAAAGGTTCAACATCAGAAAGTTATGGTTTTATCAGTGGAAATGACAGTAAAGAAGATGCCTTAACATCTTGCTACACCATGCATAAATCCTTTTCTGACTTCTAGTTGCAACTCCCTCTGTGTGTTGTCTCCTTCCTTCCTTCCTTCCTTCCTTCCTTCCTTCCTTCCTTCTTTCCTTCCTTCCTTCCTTCCTTCCTTCCTTCCTTCCTGGGTTAGGTTTAGAACAACAAATACTCTCTCAGATAAATGACACGCAAGATTCCTGCATTAACAGTTGGCTCCTTCATTGTATTTTGTCTGTTACTGAGAAGACGATGCTTCTTACTATAGGTGACAGCTTAAGGTAATTTGTGGAATGATACATCTTGGAGAGAAAGAAGTCCCTTCGTCATATTGAAGTTCTCTTGAATTTACCATGGAGAGAATTAAGCAATTGTTAAACATGTTTAAAGTAAATGGTGACTTCAGTCCTGTAATACCTCAGGATCCTGAGTATCAGTCAACATTAGTCAGTTATAACACAAAGATATCCGCCATCTTGGCCTTCCCTTTCCTTCCCTTCCCTCCCCAGCACCCCTTGGCACATTTTGCATATTCAAGCATCTTCTTCTATTTCTAGCTGTCAGAGATGGTGACAGTTCTAGGGTTTTTCTTGCATTATCAAGAGAGATTATTTTTAACCCAAATTATTTTGCATTGTAAATGTTTAAATCCACATTAAGACCAGATTAATGCAGGAAGCTGCCAAAGGATATTTGCTGGGAGAAAATAATAAAAAATGACATTATGACCCCTTCCCATCTCAAAGTAAATTTTTAAAAAATGGAAAGTGTAGGGTTAAGCAACTCTTGAAGAATGGCTACTCCCCAGGTAAATTCCCTCTCCCAAATGCAACATTTTCAGACAGACTAGACTCTAGTGCTTTCCTCACCCCCACCCCACCCCCACCTACTGGAATTAATAATGCAGATAAGTCTGAAATAAATCAGGATTAGTGTTAACTGAATCTTGGGGTTTAGTATGCTATAGGAAAATGAAAAGAGAAAAAAAAATCTGTTGCTTTAACAGCCTGGGCTAATGGGTGAGGGGAGATGCAGGGGTGGGGGAGAGAGGATGCAGTATTATAGAGAACTGAGGACCAGCTGAGCTGGGTAATCAAAGAGCTTCTAATCACAGCAGCTCTGGGGCTGTGTTCAAAGGATCTTGCCTGACCACAGGCTGTGCAAGGTCACAAGTGAAATGCAGATGCAGAGGAGGGGGAGGGGTGTCAGAGACTTTTGGACAGCTTGGCTCTCAGGCTTTGTTAGGAGGAGGCTGGTCCCAGCACAAGGTTTTTGCATCTAATCAAGAGTTAGAGTTGGAGGGATTTAGGGTTAGGGTTACAGTCAGAGGCCAGCTCTTATGGTGCCCACTCAGCTCCCCTGATACCTACTGATGTGAGCCACCCAACTCTGCCAATATTCTCTGTACATGGGCATCCGAAACTTACAACCAAATATGAATTATTTGATGTTCCTTCCTCAGCGTCACCATTCTCACTTGGTTCTCTTGGGTTACAGATAAAGACAGCAAATGATTGAAAGAATTAAAAAAAATCTCTATTCAAATAGTCTTCATTTTTCGAGTGACTTTGATTCAATTTCTCTTTATTCCTTGTCTTCTCTCAGGAAAGTCTCATTTTTACATGGGGAATCAATTAATCAATCAACAAGTTATTTATTAAATACCTACCATGTGCCATGTACTATCTTAGACTCTGGGGATTCAAAAGCAAAGGCAAAACAATCCTGCCCTCGAGGAACTCATGTTTAGTTTTTGAATGAATGAAAAAATTAGTCTTACCCTCTATGTGTCAGGCACTATGCTAAGCTCTGAGACTACAAAGGCAAAAAGCAAGACAGCTCCTACTCTCAAGTTTACGTTAGTCTCCCCTCATGTTTTAAATTTTATTTTTTATTCTGGATTTAACAAATAACAAAAGAGAGCATTCAAATATATGTATATCTACATATGTGTCTATATAACAGAAAAAGAGGATTATATATGAAAATGTGAGTTTTTTAATTCAAAATATTACTTTCAAAGCTGTTCTACTTAACTGTATTTCCTTTTGAACTTGACTTAGTTCCCTTCGATGCATTTAAAACATGCTTCGATGATTCTCTTTTGTTTTTTTTCTTCTTTTTTGGGGGCAACCATCCTCCTAACTTTCTCTTCCCACCAATAAAATGATAGCCACAATCCTTGTAAAAACAAGTCCATATACTTGCCATATCCAAGAATGTATGCCCAATTCTGTACCTTGAGTCTATCACTTTTCTGCCAGAAGATGGATGGCATTCTTGCTTACGAATCCTGTAGAATTAGGGTTGGTCATTGTATTGATAAGAGCTCTTGAGTCTTTCCAATATTTTCTTTATATCATCATTGCTGTATAAATTTTTCTCCTGGTCCCTATCACTTCACTCTAAATCAGTTCATATAAATCTTCCTAGGTTTCTCTGAAACCATCTCTTTGGAAATTTCTTATAATGAAATAGAATTTTCTTTACATTCATATATCATAATTTGTACAGCCATTCCCAATAGATGGGCACCTCTTTTGTTTCTAGTTCTTTGTATGATATAACCTTTTACATTCAAGTCATATTTCTATTTGAAGCTATGAATATTTTTATACAGGTAAATCTCTCTCTCCTTCCCCACCTTTCTTTGATTTTGGGGGGATATAGGACTAGGAGTGGTATCACTGGTTCTAAGGGTATACACAGTTTAATAACTGTTCAGGCATAGTTCCAAATTACTTTCCAGAATAACTTTACCAATTCATAGCTCCACTGCTGGGTACTTTTCCATCTATCTTCCTATAGCTCCCTAACAATTGTCATTTTCCTTAATTATAATATTTGTCAATCCAAGGGTGTGAGATGGAATTTCAGCTTTGCTTTTAATGTGCATTTCTCTAATTATTCCTGACTTGAAACATTTTTAAAAATCTGTTGATTGCTTGGATTTCTTCCTTTGAGAACTATTTCTTCATGCCCTTTAACCTTTTGTCTATTGGGACATAACTTTCATTCTTACATATTTGAATTGGTTTCATATATAGTTTGGATATTAGACTTTTATTAGAGAAGTTTGCTGCAAAGTTTTATTTTCTGAATTGATTGTTATCTTTATAATTTTAACTCTGTTGATTTGCCAAAAAACTTAAATTGTATAGAATCAAAATTTCCACTTATCTTCTATGATCTTTCATATCCGTTGTCTGTTCATGAACTACTATCCTATACGTAGTTTTGAAAAGTATTTTCATCTTTGCTACTCGAATTTGTTGATGATGTGATTTTTTATTTTTAGATTGTGTATCCATTTGGTGCTGATTTGGACATACGGTGTGAGATTTTGGTCCAATCATTAAATTTTGCTAGATTGTTTTCTAGTTTTCCAGCAGTTTTTGTTGACTAGTAAGTCTTTACTTCTATATTTGGGATTATTTGGTTTATCATTATGCAATAATGTTCATTTTGCTTCTATTGTGTACTTAATCTGTTCCAGTGATTGACTTTTTTATTTTTAACAAGTACCGAGTAATTTTGATGCTTCATGCTCTTCAGTATAATTTGAGATCTGGTACTACTGGGACCCTTTTCTTCCCACTTTTTTCATTATTTCCCTTGAGAATCTTTTTTTTCTCCAGGTGAATTTTATTATTATTATTTTCTAGTTCTACAAAGAAATCTTTTAGTAGTTTTCTTGGGATGGCACTGAATAAATAAATTCACTTAGTGAATATTCATTGAATAAATTCACTTAGTGAACATCTAGTGGTATTTCAATTTTTGTTTTATTGGTATGTCCCAACCATGAACAATTAATATCTTTTCATTCATTCAGGTCTGTCTTCATTTCTGTGCAATATTTTAAACTTTTTTATTCAGGTAGTTTTTAAATACATATTGGTAGGTGAATCTCTAAATATTTCATACACTCTATATTTTTAATGAAATTTTTCTTTATCTTACTGTTTAATTTTGTTGGCAATATATTGAAAGTATGACAATTTATGTGGTTTTAAATTTAATATCCTACTTTGTTGAGGTTATTATTTGTTTTTAAGAAATATTTACTATTTGTTTTTCACATTCTTCAAAAATTTTTTTGAGTTTCAAATTCTCTCTCTCCCACTGCTTCTTTATCCACTAAGAAGGCAAAGAACATATCAATTATTCATGTGAAAGCATGCCAGATATCTCCATATTAGCCATGTCATCAAAAATAAAAGAAAAATAAGGTGAGAAAATTATATTTCAATTTGCACTCAGAGTTCATAAGTTCTCTCTTTGGAGTTGGATAGAATTTTTCATTGTGAGTATTTTGGAATTGTCCCAGTTTATTGCATTGAACACCTACAGGATTGTGGAGATAACACCTATAGGACTGGGCAAATATTGGATATGTGAAGTGAGATGGAATGAGGATAGCAGGATCACTTAATCAACAAGCATTTATTAAGTACCTATTATCTACAGCAGTGGGCTAAATGCTGGGGACAGAAATTCTCTCTACTTTCAAGGGTTTTGAGGTTGTGAAGCTGGTTACCTGGAAGGATAGGGGTGCCCTCAACAGTGATAGACAAGAACCATTCCCGTTGGTAATGGAATATCAGACAATCACTGAGTTCCTCTTTATTCTGGGCTAAATCACTGGCACTAATGGAAAGCAGAAGGTTGAAGCGATTATCTGGGAAATTTAAGCTTTTTCAGGGGCCTAAATTGTCTGAATAATTGTCTTGTTTTCTAACTTCCCTTCAGGACTTGGAGTTTTGGTGTTCATCTGGGATGACTGCCTCATTTTCTCTTTCTTGGGTCCTTTAAGTGCACAAATCTAGGGACACAGAGGACAAATGCTAATCTTTAGGCGACCAGGTTTGTCTGAGGTTTTTCAGAATTTTTGGAGTTTTAAAAGATCATCTCTCCCATCTGTTTCCTGTTCTGTTTTTCAGCATTTCCTTCTTCTGCTCTTATACTGCTAAACTGGGCACACATAAAGCAGGGGGTAGTCATTTCCAGGTTGGTAAATAACTAAGAGAATGTGTAGTGAAAATTACTATTGTTCTTCCCAGTTTTGCACTTAAAACCAAGTAAGAAATATCAGAATGAAAGAATCGAATGATTTGGGGCCATATGGGTTACTTAGCACTCTTTAGATGTACCTATTTTCCTGAAGTAGTCTATGTCGATATTGGGGAGTATACCTTAATATTGGTGGGCCTCTCTGGTAACTCAATAACAACATCAACCTTTTGGGTCTGGGTAGTTACTTTGGCCAATTTTAAAATAATAATTAATAATAATAATATCTAATACTTATATAGTACTTACTATCTTTTAAGCACTGTGTTAGGAGCTTTATAATTATTATTTTATTCAACGTTCACAACACCTCTAGGAGGTGGGTGTAATTATCTCCTTTTTACAGATAAGAACACTGAGGCAAACAGAGTTTAAGTGGTGCTCAGGGGCACATTGGCTAGTAAGTGTCTGAGGTCACATTTGAACTCAGGTCTTTCTGACTCCAGACCCAACGCTCCATCCATTGAACCACCTAGTTGCCTTGTGAATTTAGTTAACTACAAAAATGTGGACAACAGTAGGAGTGAACCTCCATGCAAAGCTCCTCCAATCTCTGATTGTGACTTGATGGTAACCCTGGGCTCTGGAAGGTGATGTCATTGAAGACCACAATCCTGACAACAGATTATGTCTGCTTTCTGAGGCCTAGTCTAGGTAAGTACAGAAAGTTTCAACACTGGTAACTTGATGCCCAATTCTTTGGTCTTGAAAACCCATGGAGCCAAGAAAAACACAAAAGGGCCTTCAGTCCTGTGTGGCTTCTTTCTTCTTCCCTAGTGACAATGTCGGTGGTTAAAATTTATAGAGTTTTAAAACTATCCATCAACATTAACATACTGCTTATCCCCTGAATGTCAGATTCATGTATGATACCATCAAGTTGAGATGAAGTATTATGGAAATAGCAAAAGTTAGGTACAATGTGGGCAAACTTCAAATATTTTTGTACACTGTATGGGGAAGAGTAGGGAGATATGTTCAAGGAGGGGAGCAGATAAGTTACTGCAAACTTGTGCCCCCCCATTAAAGAAAATGTCAATTCACCAACCTTTGGCAATGGGTTATTTCTGACCTTGTGACATTAAAAATAAGCAAATTATACTCAAACTTTAAACAGTAGAAATTATAATGAAATGCTTTAATTTCTTACAAAAGGAATGAGATTTGATCCTGTTTTTTAAAATGTTTAAATTCTGCAAAAGTCCCACGTCATGTTGCTTGGAAAATGAGCCTAGACGTTAGCATTCCTACGGGATTATTTTGTTAGTCGGATTTTTTTTTAAACAGCATGAGGCCTGTTGTGAGACCGAAAGAGATGCTGTCAGCGTCATCAAGAGGAAATCAAGCAGTGGAGCTTTGGAGCCACTGAGGCAGCCAAATCAGTCCCCAGTAACAGGCAGCCTTGTGGAACACTTTGGAGCTGGGCTTGCAGGGCTAGCGGGAACTGAGACAAGTCAAGGAAAATGAGCAGAAATAGCTATTTTTGTAAGACCAATGGAAACCACGTCTAAATCCAGGAAAAGAAAAATGAGACAGGAAAGGGAGGGCCACATTTTTGAAGGAAATCATGTGGTATTTTGGTTACTCTTTGTTGATGCAAAAAAAAAAATTAACAGTGGCATTAATTATGCCTGAAGAAGAGTGTTGTCAGTCATCCGCTTCTGCACCCTGGTGGAGGCCAGGCAAACAGATAGAACGTTTACCACTTGGATTAATGGAAATTTATGATTCTGTTCTCTGAAAGCCCTCAAGGAGTCAAACTGCTGAGCAGCTCTGCAATAGCAGAAATCTGATCTGTACAGGTTTCAGGAGATAGGAAGGATATTTTACAAGACAAGTAATGACAACTAAATAGTTTAGGATGTTTATAAGACTTGTAGGGCTGAGTTCTGCCAATGTAAAGTACAGAAATTGGATATGCCAAGAAGGCGTTTTTTACTTTACATCACTTCGATGTATTTACGATCTACCTATTGGGACAAGCCAAACCATCCACATTCCGACACATCCAGCCGAGGCCTAACAGAGACTGATATCCTCACCAGGCTCTCTAAATCCTCACCCAGCATTAGACTGGTAATTGCCATTTCCTTCAACATTCCTGAGAGGGGGATGCTATTTTAGACACATTACCAAGCTTGTTATTTTGCTTCTTTATACTTTACAACTGCTGATGCCTTTCCTTGACTATAATGCATCACCTACTCTGCTGGTTGTGAGTGGACTAGGAATATTAACTGCTAGGCTACATGTTTCTCTTGTTGATTTTGAGCCTTTTCTTGGGTAGTGTCCCCGAATGTCCCAGATGGTGTCATTTCTAAAGTTGCTCCCTAACGTAGTAGTTCCCCTTCTTTTTTTTTTGGTGAAAATAGCGTTTCTTAATTGAGGAGTCATGAGGAACTTCCTGGAGACAAGAACCACAAATTCCTGACATGTGTTTGGTGGCGACAGCATAGCTCAGCTCCTTGGCACCATCTCCTCCCCATTCCATAGTCACCTTTTTTTTTTTTTGCTTCCTTTCTTTCTCTTTCCTACCTTCTTTTTTTCTTCCTTCCTTCCTTCCTTCCTTCCTTTCCTCCTTCCTTTTTTCTCTCTTTCCTCCTTCTCTCTGTCTGTCTCTCTGTTTCTCTCTCTCCTCTTTCTTTCTCTCATTCACTGTTTCTGCACCCTGGTCAGAATTCCTCCTTTATCCCTCTGCCCCTTCTTGGTACTACTGGCCCTTTTTCCTTGCCAGCCTCTCAGTTAACTCATGTCATTTCTTGGTAAAACAAAAGAAACACATTACTATTATTCTACCTTTTAAAACATAATAGAAATGGAGCCATTTCATGTTTACTATTATCATCATACTTATAAATATTATAACATAGCATTATGTAATAAGGCAGTATTATAACTAGCATTATTCACGGGAGGGGGTAAGACGTGCATATGATTCCTAAATGGTGACAATGGTCTCCTAAGTGATCTTCTTGCTTTCAGTCCTTTTCCCCTCTAATTCATCTTACACAAGGCTGTCAAATTCTATTTCCTAAAATACTTCTTTCATCATTGGATAGCATCATGATGGAGTAAAAAGAATGCAGGATTGGGAATCAAGAGCACTGGGTTCTAGTCCCTGCTCTGCCATTAATGACTGATGTGACTGTAGATAAGTGATTTTAGCTTCTGACCCTCAGTTTCCTCATCTGTAAAATCTGGGTATTGAATAAGAAGATCTCCAAAGGCCCTTTCTACTCTCACATTTTAAGATTCAATGATTCAGTGGTAATTCCCGTTCAGAAATCAGTGTAGTCCAATGGAAAGAGCATTGTTAAAGTCATAGGACTGTGTTCAAATCCTGCTTCTGATGTGGCCTTAAGTAAGCCACTTAACTTCCATGGATCCCAGTTATCTCACCTGCAAAATGAAGAGGGCTGGTCTAGAAGGCTTTGGATGCTACTTCCAACTCTAGATTTATGATTTTATGACCCACATTGGGAACCAATGAATGCAGGATAAAAGCCAAACTCATTAGCCTGACACTCAAGGCCTACACAACCTTTCTTGAGCTCTTACTGTGTTGGACACAACAGGTTATGGCAGAGGTGTCCTGTGAATATGTCAAAGATCATGCAAGATTCCTTGAAGGAGGCAACAATGGGGAAAACTTGAAAGAGCCGTAGATCCAAAGACCAATGGATACAGGTGTTGTGTCGTAATCCCCACTTATAATACCAGGGGATGGTTGTTTTTTTTGTTTTGTTTTGTTTTTTTGTGGAGGGTGCAGGTGATTAGTGATAGCTGTCACCTCTCTTTCCTCCATTCCTTCTTTTATCTCTGGAGATGTAATCAGCCACACCTGCTAGATTAATCAGCTTATTTTAAAACCTCAGGGCCATAGAGCATCTTCCCAAGTCCATGGAACTTCCCTCCTCTACTGTTTTAAATGAAAAGATAGTAAAGCTAACGTAATCACTCAGAGCCCCCACTTTGGAAAATTCCTAACATTTATCCAGAGATTTAGTTCTGTACCTTAACTTAAATTTATACTTCTATCTAGGTAACCCTTGGCCTTTTTGCAACCAAAAATTCAGGTTACCAAGAAGTAATTGGATAAAGAACCAAGCTGAGTATGTTACAGCAGCTATTAATAAACAGGTAGTGAATGGGGAATTTGGGAAAAGAGCAGACCATTTCTCAGAACTTCCCTCAGTACTGGAGGAAGTAGATATCACTGGTGGCTTCAGTCCTGGTCTTCCACTCTGTGATGCCCACAGGGCCAATGGCTTTCCTCAGCCTCTACTTTTCTCTGCCATGGCTCAGTGCTACTTTTAATTTTTCCTTTCCCTTTTTACCCCTGTGTTACTCATTCTTTCTGACTCAGCTCTTAAGGTCTGCACTCCTTCCTTTATGCTTTGAGGCCCTTAAATGTCCAGGTTCTGAACTGGTTTGCTATTTTATTTAAAGTCCATAGTTTATGGTTAAATCTCCCCAGTCAATGTCAATACTTCCTATGTGGCATCATTTCATTTCACCCAATTGCTTTCAAAGACTTCTAAATTCATCAAGGATTTTTTTTTTTGTACCTAGTGCAAAGGCTATTGATTTAATAGAAATGTTAAGGTCTTTTCATACTTTTAGTTGAATGACTCACTCAGGAAGTCTAGGTTGCCTATAATTATTAAAAGAGGAATATGGGACAACTCTCTCACATTAATATCAGTGGAGGAATAAAGCAAGGAGATGTATGTTTGCTAAAAGTATTTGCTGTTGTTATGGAGGGTGTTCAGCACAGAGCCCAAATGGAAGCAAGATTACCCATGGAAGATGATGTCTTCTAGAAGCTTCTGCTTGTGGATGACACTGTTCCGATTACATCCAGTCCTGAAATGTTAAAGAGCCTCTGAAATGAGATCTGTGATCGGTCAAGGTTTCAGCTCAACTATTCATACAGGAAAAACTAAGTGGATAAAGAATGTCTATTGTCCAAACTATAATGTTCAGTTGGATGGACAGCCCAGGGAGTTGGTCTATCAGTATGTTTATCAGACCATAGACAATAAGTTGGGTCCAGAATTGAGCAGAAGGAAAGAAGACTGGATTGCTTTTGGGAAATTACAAGTGAGGTTTTTTTTTTTTCATGATCCCAAGCTTCTCTCTGAAATACATCTATCTTTTAACATCAATATTCTTCTGGGGATATTATATGGTTGAAATTAATAGACTGTCATAGTCTCTGAGGAATTATGGATAAGAACAACCCACACAATATAGATAATAGTGGTAGGTGTAAGCAGAAATATCATATCACCACTGAAGAATTGCATCACAGATGTGACAAAAAATGTCACCAGAGAAATGGAACCAGTGAAATGGCCTGAGTGACCTGTAGCAGCTGATGGACAGCCTGTGTGTTCTACTGAAATCCAAACAATGTCATAAGATCTAGGGGTATCACCCTGCCATATTGGAAGGACAGCATTTAGAGGACTGATGGGAGAACATGGACAAATCACACAGGATTAAAGGGTGTAATGAATGGTAATCTGTATCATTGAAGGGTATATGCACATAAAGGAGAGCCTAGCAGCCTTGACGTGTCTGTGCACACCTGTGGTCTTATGTTCATTATACATCTGGAATGTTTCTTTGCAGTCTTTCCTATGTTCCTGACAATATATTTTTCTGCCTTTTCTTACATATGTCAACACTGGTAACATGATTCAGTCTACCTATAGCTTTTCTGCTTCTTTTCATTGTGTTTCAAGTTATTTGTAATTTTTATTCTTCTAACATCAGAGCATTATAATATCACTGGGAGAATATTCTTGTTAAAGTTCAGCAGCAGCAAGTAATTTGGGATCAATGAAAGCACTCATGGAATGTTCAAATGAAATTCATCCCTGCGTTCTCCCCGTACTCACCTTGCTGTGATTTTATGTAATTTCATCACACCTCTCCCCAACTGTGGTCTTTCCAGTCTGAAGACATCTCTAGGTCTGACATATTGCTGAGTCCCTGGAGACTGGGCTACGGTCAGAATTCTGTGCTCCTGATCCCAATATATTATGTAAAGATAGACTGGATAGGACAATATTTATAAAGAAAAAAGAGTTCTACAATGCCAAGGTGTCAAAGAGTTTTTAAGGATGGCAAGTCACTACTCCAATCTTACTCTCTGAAAGTGAAATAAGACTGCAGGTCACCTCAAAGGCACTTGCCAGGCTATTCTCCGGGGCAACAACACTGTGCAAATGGACCTGAAGAGTGGCCCTAATTAAGAGTCTGAATGTATACATGACAGCTACAAACTTTACAAGCAATACTTGTGACAGATTCCTTTCCCTTTGAAATCGATATAATTCACTCGTTGTATACTGTCTCTGCAACCTACTGTAATCTCACTATTTATTGCAACTCCTATACATTCAATTCAGTAAACACCTACTATGTTCCAGTTGGGGCAACATGGTATACTGGATAGAAATATGACCTTAGATCCAGGAAGATGTGGATTTGAGTGCGGTCTTTGAAACATATTAGCTGTGTGACCCTGGGTAAGTCTCTCACATCTGAGTATTCTAGGCTTCTCTCTTAAGAACGTAAATTGCAGAAAGTTCCCAATCACAAGTCCAGCTCCTACTCCCTTTGTGCCAGGGACACAAAGCCAAAAAAACCAAACATCTAAGATTGCCCTTGATTTTATAGTTCCAACCCTGTATGTCTTTCTAATCAAAGAATGTTTGTATATGACGAGTAGTGGATTCCCCCCTGGGGTTATTCTCACACTAGAAAAATGTCTGCCTGATTTTCTAGGAACTTAGATGATATCGAGTAAAGCTAATGGAGTGCCAAGATTTGTATCATCATTATCTTAAGGAAATGCCTGCTTTCTTCTAATCTATCGATAATGTTTCCAGCAGCTAGTTGGTGCTGGGGCTAGAATGTGGGATTTGGAATCAGGAAGAAATGAGTTCAAATCCAACCTCAGACACTTGATAGCCACGTGACCTCATCAAGTCACTTAACTTCGGTCTCCCTGGGTTTTCCTTATCTTTAAATGGGGTCTATAACAGCATCTGGCTCCTTAGGGTTGTTCTGAAGACAAAATGAGATAATATTTGTCAAACAGAGTGCTATGGAAATTATTATTTATATTATTTTTGTCAGGGATAATGACACTGCACCCTGCTTCTGAGGGACCCCTAAGTTTACAGCTATGGAGGATTTCTTTTAATTTTAATAACTTCATAGTGTTACTTGTGTAGACCATTGAAGACATCCTGACGCTTTTGAAGGCAGGAACCCCATTTTTAGGCAAGAGGCAGTAGGATCACGTACTTGACATTTCACGACATTGTTTCTGCATGGAACTATATGCTTTCTTTGGGTGTTTTCCTAGTTCTCCCCACAGGGTTGTGGGGATTTATAAACATTTATTTCCCAAACGGTCACAACTTTTCCTTTTTTGATAGAGAAGATACCTGGCCATCTCTCATTCAGAAGTGACAGTGGATTCTTTATCATTTCACTATGTTTGAATTCTCTATGGATTTAATTAAACTAATTTTTTTTTACTAGAGTTGCCTATATGCAACTGTCTCTTCACAATGATGATTCTGTTTTTTAAATGAGATAATTAAATTCAATGAGCAGTTAAAAAAATGTGTCTTTTTGGGGCGGCTAGGTGGTACAGTGTATAGAGCACTGGCCCTGGAGTCAGGAGCACCTGAGTTCAAATCCAGCCTCAGACACTTAACACTTACTAGCCATGTGACTGTGGGCAAGTCACTTAACCTCAATTGCCCTGCCTTCCCTCCTCCAAAAAAGCAACAACAAAAAAAATCTCTTTTGGATCCAGTGACATACTGGACATTGGTGATGAAGATACAAAAAAAAGTTAGATACGACCCCTTCACTTGGAGAGTTTATAGTTTATTAGGATTAAGGTTAAGTGACAAAACAAGGTGGTATATGATTAAATACCAAAATGGGGAATGTGAGCAGTGAATGAGGACAAAGAAAGTACATGGACTGAAGGAGCTTAGGTTGATTTCAGAGAGGAGGCAAATCCTGAGGGCAAGTAGGATTTGGATGGACAAAGATAAGCAAGGAGCATGAAACTGTTACAAATATGGAAAGTCATATTTTTGTTTTTCGAATGTAAGAGGTGGTGTGGTAGAGTGGAGAGAGAGCAGCTGGGAAAGCCTGGGTTGCTGTGTGACCACAATCAATTCACTTAACCTTTCAGTGATGTAGATAACTCTGTAAGACTATAAACCGAAGATAAATAGTATAACAGACTTGGAGTTGGGGAGACCCGAGTTCAAATCCATCCTCAGATACTTAGCTGTTCCACCCTGGGCAAGTCATTTCTTCTTTGTCTGCTTCAGTTTCCTGAGGATAATGATAGCACCTGCTTTGCAGGTGTCAAATGAGATAAGATGTACAAAGCACTTCATAAACCTTCATAAAGTGTTGTATAAATATGATTACTATTATTGTTAGCTAATCTGCATCTGCATTAGGAATTTCCTTTACCCATGAAGTCATAAATACAGATTTAAAAACATTTCTTGTTAATGACGCCCTCTGTCTATTCTTTTACAATAAAAAAGTTGTTTCATGTGTTATTTTATTTATCACAATAACTCTTTGATTTGACCAGAGCAGGTATTACTATGCCCATATTACAGATGAGGAAATTGAGTCTTAAAGAAGTTAGGTGACTTGTCCAGGGGCACAAATCCGACATGTGGTAGAACTGGAGAACAGAGTTTCTGTCCACACTGTCCCACTGTTGGATTCTGGCAAGGTTCTGGAAGTAGCCAGCTGGTTCAGGGTATTGACTTGGAGTCAGGAAGACCTGAGTATGAATCTAGCCTCAGAGACATATTACTGCATGACAATGGACAAAAGTCTCCTCATCTCTCTCAGTTCCCCACTTTCCCATCTGTAAAATGGGAGAGGGAAACAAAATAGTACCTACCTCTCAGGGTTGTTGTGGGGGTCAAATAAAATAATAATTGTAAAATGCTAAGTACCGTGCCTGACACGTAGTAAGAGTCCGATAAATGTTAATTATTGTTCTTGTTAACATATGTAAAGTGCTTTGCAAATCTTAAAGTGCTATATAAATTTTATTATTATGATGTACATGGAGAAGCTTAAATTAAATGATTGCGTTGACTATACATGCCACTTTTTCTCTTCCCAAAACTGAGATATTCATTACAAGAGTAGATGTAGGAC
Source organism: Pseudochirops cupreus (assembly GCA_028627135.1). Taxonomy (NCBI): domain Eukaryota; kingdom Metazoa; phylum Chordata; class Mammalia; order Diprotodontia; family Pseudocheiridae; genus Pseudochirops; species Pseudochirops cupreus. Next base: position 37,565,313 of record CM053581.1, read on the forward strand.
TAGTGCGCCACTACGTGATGGCTATTCTCCTTTTGATATTGTGACCCTATCTTGCTCAATAAACAGCACTGCAATGTGGGGGCTCAGTTTTGCTCACTACTCACAGCATTAAGAGTCCTAAGTGCTGAAAGGCTGGTTCTAGTAAAAATGTCAAAGATGCCCTTTCCAATATTTTGTGGAAAAGTTCAAATTGAAGACAGGCCTTAAAAAGAGCAGGGTCCCCTGTGAATCTGTGCTCCAGCTTATGCAGGTCTGGCCTGAAGGGCACTTTGTGTAAAATTCAGTGGTGATTGCTACCAGCTTCCTCGCTGGTAGTGCTGGATTTCAAAAAGTAAAGTCGTACAATAAAAAGGCCCAACAGGTTCTCAGCTCTGCTGGCCCTTCAGAAAGACAAACCCTCGTGTTAGTGAAAAGATGGCCAGGGTACACTGGAATCTCAGGCCAGTCTGTGAGCAAACATTTGTTACACAACGATCAGAGAAGAAAACTGGGAAGAAGTCGGTAAAAGAATCTCAACTTACATTTCTGTGTTTGATCAGCTCTCCAATACTGAAAGGCAAACTTAAAAAGTCACTGATGACGTTTCAATGACTTGCTCTAGAACCTCTTTGATCTGTAGGATTCTGTGTTTAGTTTTGTATATATCATTATGGGCATGTACTTTCAGGTTACTTTTTATTGATGAAACTCCATCTTTTCAACACTAATATTCTTCTGATGATTCTAGATGACTGTGAATTATGGGACATCACCATCTCTGAAAGACTGAAAGGGCAAGGAGGGAAATGGAGAGATGTGTGGTGAGCACAAATAAGTGATGGTCTGTTATCAGTGAGGTAATGGCTATAAAAGGAGGTAGGTCAGTCATTTCTCAAATGGGAAGGATAAGAGGTGGGCAGTCCAAGTTCTATATGAATATCCAGATAATTTTAAATGACTTTAGAAGAAGTCTTCCCACCTTTTGAATGAAGCACCATGGAGGAGTTTTAGGAACACATAAAGTTATGTAATATGAGAAAATGTTAGATGTATGTTAGATGGAAGTTCCATTGCATCTTGGATAGAATGCTGGACTTGGCACCAAGAAGACTTGGATCTAATTCTTCTTTAGACACTTAGTAGTTGTATGATCTTGGGCAAGTCAATCAACCTCACTGCATCTCAATCTCCTCATCTGTAAAATGGGGATAAGAGTACCTAGTTACCAAGCTCTGTGTCCAGTGACAACAAGAGAAGAGGGCTTCTCTGAGAGAGCCCCAGGGTAGTCCCAGGATGGGGGAAGAGAGCAGGTGTAGAAGGCAGCAACCAGTACAGTGTTGGAGTGCTCAGACTTGGGACAATCCAAGTCCAGAGGTTATAAGATCACTCACTCTCTATCTTGAGAACACAGAGAGGCCCTTGAAGATCCAGAGCTCTGTAATCAAAGATTGGGGGAGGAGGGGAGAGTGTTAACCCTCTGAGGTAGAGGTCAGTGCAGGAAACCTGGGGAATGTGAGGTGAAGACAAGAATGACTCTCCAGCTGACACAAAAGCATAGCAAAGTGGGGAAGAGTCTGGTCCTGGAGCAAAGTGTTAATTAAAGGATTGTAGAGATGAATAAATCAAAGAAGCCACCAATCACTATCAAAAATTGTTGCAAATCTCCAAAGGAATGAATAATTCTGTAAAAACTGTAAGCCAAGACTCAATGGGAAAAAATGGATTTTCCATAAGGACTACATGAATATGTGGATGAAATGAAGCAGGAGATAAAATGAAATAAAACCTTTAGAAAAAAGAATCTGAAGGAGAACAAATAGCTTATAACAGAAAATAGTAAACCTTATCCAAAAAATGGAATACCTGAAATCTAGAATAAACAGAAATCTATGAAACAGCAAGAAATATTTGAACAAAATCAAAAGACTGAAGAAATAGAAGAAAATGTGAAACATCTGCTCTAAACACAACTTGAATACAATATTTTAAAAGACAAAATATAAAGGCTTACCTCCAAGAATAACTTACTCTGCAAAACTGACTATAATCCTGCAGGGGGGAAAAATGAACCTTTCTAATGGAATAGAGAACTTTCAAGTTTTTTTTTTTTCTGATGAAAAGACCAGAACTGAGTAGGAACTTTGAAACAGAAACATGGGAATGCATAGAAATATGGAAAGATAAAATTTATTGAGCAATTAAAAGGAGCTAAACAATGATAGGGTGCCAATGTTCTAACAGGAAGAGAAAAAAGAAAAGTCCTTCTGGAATTTCAAAAGTTTGTTAAGGGAATTAAATTTAAAATAAAAACAGAAGTCTTGAGGTTTAGATTCTGTTCTGAGGGGTTGAAGAGAGAAAAGTGAAAGGAAGGTAAAAGAAATACACCAGAATAGAAAAGAGAAAGAAGGGGGTGGAACTTTCTATTTCTCATATTTGGAGCATGTATGAAGAAGAGTATAAAAATATGAAGGGGTATGAATATTGTAATCTAATGAACTTCTTTCTCACTTGAAATCTACAGAGGATATTTGACCACACACACATACATACACATACACACACACACACACACACACACACAAATGGTTTGTTGTATAAATACATCGAACTCAACATTGAAGCAAACAATGGTGGAGAGAGGAAAATACTAGAGAGGAAATGATCTCCAGCAAAACAAATAATCCAAATGAGCAGATCCTGAAGGGGGAGGGGGTGAAAGGATTAAAAAAAAAGAAAAGAAGAGAAAAGAAAGAACTATAATTTAAGGGAGGGGTGCCCTATATGGTCTTTAGATAACTGGGAAATGAGTAAACACATTGAAGTGTATGAATTTAGTAGAATATTATTGTGTGTCAGAAATGATGAATTATGTTTGTGCATTCATACAAATCATTCACAGCTTCCATCATTCAAACATCTATGAATACTTATAAGAAAACGATATATGGATTTAGGAGTGAAAAAATGTGTTTAAAAGTCCAAGTAGTATAAAGGATAATATTATCAATTCATTAATTAGCTGATTTTTAAAAAAGGAAATAGGATTTTTAAAAAGAGAGAATGGTTCTAGGTTTGCAGAATGGACCTGTAAACTTGGGTCAGAGAGCCCGGTTTGGAAAAGGCTCAACATCAGCTCAGGAATTTTGGGGAGGGTAGAAGTGAGGCGCCATTCTTATTTAGTGGGCCACAAGGAGACTAGAGGAAATCAGGACAGGTCTAGAAAACTATAGTAAGATAGAAAATCTTTAACTTAATGCCACCTTGTTAAGGGCTAGGGAGTTTCTTTTTATTCATACTATAAATTAACAGATTGACAAAAACATTTAGTGAATACCTATTATGTGCCAGACACTGTGTTAGGAAATACAAAGAGAAAACGAAGTAGTCCCTGCCATCGGAGATTTTATATCCCATTAGGGGAGACGGTATGTATATGGTAATACATTTTTGAACTTGAGAATATAAACTCAATAATTACTGAATAAGCTGCCTGAAAAACCATACAATAACTTGTACATATGTTTGTTGATGATCACAAAGCCTTTGACTCAATTCTGAATTCATGGCTCATTCATGTACTTCAAAAATGCAAAATAGACCCAAATATAATGAAAATGGTAGAGTATTTGACATTCACAAGAAAATATGTCCTCTAATTAATACATGCCACCAACACAATAATGCCAAGAACAATCGTCATAAATTGTGGACTATTTTAAGGAGACAGTTTGGTTTTTCCTAGTACTAAATCCGTTAGCAACAAGTATGACTTTCAAACTAGATAGAGAGTAGAATAAAAATCTCTTATTAGTATATGGACAACAAAAAACCACATGGTGCCACTGAAAAAAACACATTAAACAATTCCTTTATTTCGTGAAAATACTTTTTCAATGATTAAAAGGGACAGAATTTGGACTTTATGAATGCAAAATTCTTGGTTTTTTTTTTAATGTTTTTTAATTTTTATTTTTTTGCTTTTTGGAGGGAGGAGGGCAGGGCAATTGGGGTTAAGTGACTTGCCCAAGGTCATATGGCTAGTAAGTGTGTTAAGTGTCTGAGGCTGGATTTGAACTCAGGTCCCCCTGACTCTCGGGCCGGTGCTCTATTCACTGTACCGCCTAGCCGCCCCAGAATGCAAAATTCTTAATGTACACCAAGGAAAGATGGAGATTGAAGGTTTTGATCTTGAATCCAGAAAATACTCTGAATCATTTGCTAAAGGAAGTACCTTGGTCTCCTTTAGGGAAGACACACTAAACATAAAGATATCAGAGATGAGGCTGTAGCTAAACAAGATAAAGGACTTACTGGTATCCTAAAATAATTGCTGATTGAGAAGTGTATGTTAAGTACTCCATATACAACTCCATAATACAAGTCTTGACCTAGACTTTTGGAGCTACAAAATGGATGATACATATTTGGAAAACATTATCTCAAAACTCTGTATAATATTAACAAAATTATCCTAGGGAAGCCATAGAAAAATGAACACTTTCTTGATATAACATAGGAAGAAGAGTCATAGTCACTTTTAGAGCAAATGATAAGAGGATGAAAAATCTACAGATGTACTTTTGTATATCACTTCAACGAGTAATAGCTAGTAAAGTCTGTTAGAAGATACACAATAGGGGCGGCTAGGTGGCACAGTGAATAGAGCACTGGCCCTGGAGTCAGGAGGACCTGAGTTAAAATCTGACCTCAGACACTTAACACTTACTAGCCATGTGACCTTGGGCAAGTCACTTAACCCCAATTGCCCTCAAAAAAAAAAGCAAAAAAAAAAAAAGGAAAGTACTACATCTTCACCACTGGAAAATGTGGCAGGGTTATCCTTAAGAACCCTGGATTTACAGTATGCAAGGAAATATTAGAAACCATGGAACTTATTGCTTGAGGATTAGAGAACTGGCACCTATTGAATGTCTAGTAAGATATTATCTGGTGGCTAGAATTTATTTATCAGAAACTGATTATCATTATTGGATTGAAAAATGACAAATCCCCACAATAGACCGGATAATTCAACTAATAAACTATAATGGAACTAGACTATAGTCACAGACTGAGATGTCACCCTGTACAGCTTGGATATAACATTAATATATAACAACTTTAAAACATTTATTCAAAATACATTCCATTGATATCTTTGATATTTTATGCAATCAGAATTTTCTCTGGCGCCCTTCCATTTTCCCAGAGCACCGTCATATACAACAAATCGTATTTTTTTTTAAAAAAAGGAAGAAGAGCTATGTCAGCAAAATGGATGCATATATAGGAAAAAAGTAAAAATATATGCAAAGTGCCACATCTGTCAATCCCTCAGTCTGCAAAGGGGTGTGGCGAGGAAGTCTTCCCAGCTCTTTTCTCTGGAGCCGTGCTTGTTATTCATAATTTTGTAACATCAACTTTCGATTGTTTTGTGATTATTCTATTTACATTGTTGTAGCCATCATGGATATTGTTTTATTACTTTTATTTTACTCTGTGTCAGATTTTTCTTTCCATTCTTCTCTCTAATCATCATATTGTCATTTTCGATAGTATAGCAACATTTCATTAGATTCTTGTGACATAAATTATTAACCCATTCCCTAATCCATGGGAAATCACTTTGTTTCTAATTTTCTTCCTTCCTTCCTTCCTTCCTTCCTTCCTTCTTTCTTTCCCTCCTTCTTTCCTTCTTTCTTTCCTTCCTTCTTTCCTTCTTTCTTCCCTTCCTTCCTTCCTTCTTTCCTTCTTTCTTTCCTTCTTTCTTTCCTTCTTTCTTTCCTTCTTTCTTCCCTTCCTTCTTTCCTTCCTTCCCTCCTTCCTTCTTTCCTTCCTTCCTTCCTTCTTTTCCTTTTTGGAGGGGGGAAGGCAGGGCAATTGGGGTTAAATGACTTGCCCAAGATTACATGGTGTAATGGTAATAGGATTTGAAGATCTTCTATGTCCCTTGTATTGACATAGCAATACAAGCAAACAGGTATTTAGCAACTTGTTTTAAGTTCATAATTGTGTCAAGTATTAAGATTCAGAACTTGTGAATCCCACAGTGGGATGAACTTGCTGATGTAACAGGAAGGGGTGGAACAGGGAGGAGCTAATACCATATATAAAGAAAAGCCCAAACTAGAGAGCCAGAACTTCTTCTGAGAACCAAATTGAAAACTTCTGAGAGCCATCCAGAACTGCTAACAACTTCTGAGAGCCAGCAAGAGCTGCTGAGAACTTCTGAGAGACAGCCAGAGCTGCTGAGAACTTCTGAGAGCCAGCCAGAACTGCCAGGAACAAGAACTGCTGGGAGCCGGAACTACTGGGAGTGAGTAGTGTGGAGGCTGAGGAGCTACTGTGAGGAGAGGAGGATCCTTGATTGAGGGAGTGAAAGAGGAGGATCCTTGATTGAGGGAGCCTGTCTTGTTTTGAAGGCTTGAGAATGTGGGTGTTAGCTGAATTGACTATGTGTACCAACTTCGAGGTTAATGTAATGACTTTGACTTTCTGGTTTTGGGACTCAGTTTTCTGGTATTTGAATAAATGCTTTGGTTCTGTCCTCCATGTGGAGAACTTGTTACATTTTGTGATTCACAACTATACCAGCATATTCATAGCCACCATGGGCGCTGTGACTATCGTGTTGCTGGTACAGTGTTAAGTGTCTGAAGCCAGTAAGTGTTAAGTATCTGAGGCCAGTAAGTGTTAAGTGTCTGAGATCGGGTTTGAACTTGGGTCCTCCTGGCTCCAGGGACGGTGCTGTATTCACTGTGCCACCTAGCTGCCCCTCTAATTTTCTATTATAGCAAAAAGTATTGCTAAAAATATTTTGGTGTATATATGGACTTTCTTCTTATCAATGATCTCCTTGGGCTATAAGCCTAGTAGTTGTATCTCTGGGTCAAAGGATATGGATGTTTTAGTCACTTAGCTTGTATAAATCAAAATGGTTTTCCAAGATGATTGTACTGAGTCACAGCTCCACCAACAATGCACTAGTATACCTATGTTCCCACTACTCCTTCAACATTGACTATTCTCATCTTTTATCATCTTTACCAACTTGCTGAGTGTGAGGTATAAAAAAGAACATTCTAAATAGATATCATCACATTAAATAAATAATCATACTCTCCCAGGTACATGGAAGGAAAAGCTTAAAAAATATAAATAAAAAATAAGGAACCCAGCAGAGGAGATAAAAATCATGTGGAAACAAAGATGAGGTACAGATCATCTCCATCATCTTATCTTGTCTGATACCAGGGCTGCCCCAAAGATGTTTTTATGGAGACTTCAAGGATGAATTTACATCCTAATACTTTTTATTCACCTACAAAAAGAGTTATTTTATCTATCTGAGAATAGTCTGTACAACATCAAATATAAAAGAATAATAGGATGGCTACTTCTCCCAGGATGGTTTCAATTTGAAACTCATCCGAAAGAGATGAGAATGAGATAATAAAGTAATAGTTAACACTCCTATTGCATTTTAAAGAGTGTAAAGTGTGTCACATGTATCATTTCATTTGATCCTCCCAACAATTCTATGAGTAGATGTTATTATTGCCCCCATTTTTAGAGATAAGGTAACTAAGGTTTCAGAGGTTCTCTCTTCATCATATAACTAGAAAGTGTCAGAAACAGGACTTAAACCCAAATTCAGTGTTCTTTCCACTATGCCAAGCTCTTAAAATGGTATAGCTAGACAAATAAAAGCATGCATTAAGTGCTTACTGTATCTAGGCACTAATGAGGGATAAGGTAAGTCAGTTATATAGCACAGAGGAGGATCGTCAGAGTGCTTCACTGGTATGCTCTCAAATTAAAAGAACCCAAAGGACGGCATCAAGCACACTAGGGGAATCCTTAGTAGAAGATCACTAGAAAGGCACGGGCAAGAGTGACCCAGGTTTCAATCTATGCTGAGAGGAAAGAGGATCCATACTAAGGAATGCATACATTTGTTGCAGTACATTACTGTGTGTAAGAGCACCATGCCAAAATTAGTGCCAAGCGGGCAAATTGGTCAGTTTTTATTTTCATTAGATTGTGAGCATAGAAAAGCTTAAATGGACCTGGGGGAAGGGGATGGATTAAGAAAGACTGTGCTTAGGCATTGCTAAACCTGCAGCTAGACTGCATTCTGTAGTTTCTCACATTTAACACCACCTAAGAAAGCAATACCTAGGCTTCCCCCTTCATTCACCCTCTCCCCACCCCAATCACAAGAGACCTTAGCCATGGCAAAGTCCACACTTACCAAACTCTCAGTATGACACTGAATTGAATCAATGAAAAGGAATATATTATTGATTTGACTAAAATGGCCTACTTCAGGGCCTTAGGAAGTAATAGTGGCTGCAGTTGGAGAAGAAGAGCTGGCCTACTTCCCACAAAATGGATTGGGGATCCTCATGCTTTCTGCCTATTAGGCTGGAGTTTGAGAGATGGAAGGGGTTCCTGCAGCTCTTTATCCTGCTAACACAGATGACTCTATAGGCCACCAGAAACATGTTCACTTGGTCACTGGGCCTATCTGATGACACGAGAAAGTCAGAGCTGTGGCTTTGGAGTAAAAAGAGATTTAACCGTGATTTCAAGGTGAGGGCACTCTTTAAAAGCAATTCCAGAAAGGCAAGCAACTCTACTACACTGGCCACAGAGGATAGTACGCTCTGCAGTAATTGCATTTGATAGCAAATTGGGGGATAATATGGGGAAGGATAGCAGAGTTCAGAAAAGCCTGGACTAGATTAGGACTATGGGTCACGTAACAGGCTTATGTAATTTAATGAACAGAAATATAAGTTATGAAACTAGAAAGATAAACCAAGAAACAAGAACATACCTTGAGGGCTCAGGATTGGCATTGGAGAGATGTGGTGGATAAACCAAAACCTTCAGCCTAATAAAAGAAACAATTATCAAAATTATGGGGACTACGGGCAGTAGGATCGAGCCTAAGTGAATTATGTTAACCCTCACAGAGGGGATTTCCAAGGCTTTATCTGAACACTGTATAGGGGTTGAGCCACCTAGTATGAAATGAAAGTAGTCAGAAGCGCTGTACCAACAGCCAGATTTATGAGAGCCAAAACTTGGAGAAATATGGTCTGTGGTCCTGCAGTGGGAAAAGATGCAGAGTGGAATTCATAGCAAGAGAGACAATCCAGAAAGGAGTTGAAAAGGATAGATACCAGGATTTTTTTTTCTTCCCATAATGACAGCTAAACATAAAAGACGTCATCCTAGAAAGGGCAGGGCCTGGCAGGAATCTGGGTAATATTTCATGAGGCCTAAAGGAAGTTAACAGAGGGAAGAAGCCAATAGAGGAAGTGGCCAGATTAGGTAAAGCAATTTTAAAAGGAAAGTCAGTTGAGACTGGGCAAGTCCTGTTGGATGCAAAAGGGGAAAAATACAAAATGATCACTACCTAACATTCTTTTAAAGTTTTGCTTCCTGTGTGTACTGATTTAGACAAATTTATTTGATTCCCTATAGCTCATAAGATCAAATACAAAATGACCCGTTTGGCTCCTTCCCACCTTACCCACATTCATCCATCTCCCAGCGCCATGTCTTTTCCCTGGCTGGCTCTCCCTAGCGCCGGGAATGCTCTACCTTATCCCCTCCATCCCCTGGCTTTCCTGTCTTCCTTTAAAACTCAGTTCAGATACTACCTTCTGCAGGAGGCTTTCCTTCTCCTCTCTCTTTTCCCCTCAGCTACTAGTGCCTTCCCTCTGAGATTACTTTACACTGTGTATAACTTCTGTGTACATAATTCTTTGCACGTCATCTCCTTCATTAGAATATGAGCTTCTCGAGGTCAGGTACCCTGTTTTTGTTTTTTTCTTGTGTCCCCAGCACTTAGGCCAGTGCCTAGAACATAGTAGGTTCATAATAAATGTTTTATGATCGACTATGGATGTTGCTTTCTATCTCAAACATTTGAAAAAAAGCAGTTTCCCATTGTTTTTCAGAAGGGAGAGGAGAAAGAATTCTTTTTGGAAACCACAAGAAATTGTCAAGATGATATCCCAAAAGGGAAAGCACATTTATTAGCGTGCTACTTAGGCGATTAAAGCCCCTTTCACAATCACCTGAGGACTCTTCATCTGGAAACCTTCAAGTGAATAAAAGCCCCATCAGAATGAAATGGATGATCTGATGCATAAGTTAATGTAATTAACAAAACTGTAAAAAGTGCAGCATCCTCCTCATGGTTCCAACCTTTAAAAGATTCCCATGAATTAGGTCAGTTTGACAAATTAGCTCCAAACAAATTCTCACAATCATCTATTGCCCATCAACAGATGCTCTAATAGCTGTATGACATGCTAAACACACGCTTCCCATCTTCCCCACCCCCAGTGGAAAATATGAAATCTCTGAGCATTTTTTATGGTTAATTTGTTATAGTTGCTGTTGTTTAATCAGTGGAGGGAAAAGGGTTTGGAATTCTGAGCCCAGAAACTTTCCTGATAAACAACAAACTAACTAATGAGATTGGAAACTCTTCTTATTTTTAAAACACTGTGCCCACGACTTGGTTACATGGTTACAGTTTTTGTATGGGGAGAAGAGGAAGGAGAAGAAAACCTTCCACTCCCTTTCCTCCCTCTACCCCCACCCCCACCCCCCAACCACATATTTAATCCATGTGCTTATGTCAAATTTAATTATAGGACTTTGGGCATAAAATAACAATCCACATCCTCTGAGAGAAGAACTTAAGTAGTTAATATGAGCGATTGAGTGAAATTGGTTTGCTGAATGTTTATGAGAAACCTAAGACCAGTGAAATGTGCTGATATTTTAACCATTTAAGGGCCGGTAGTATAGTGGGATGAAAACTGGACTTGGGTGGCAGAAGGCTTTGCTCAAGTTCATTCTTACACACTTGCCAGCTGTGTGACCTTGGACTAGTGATTGAAGCTCTCGGGGGCTTCAGTTTTCTCATCTGTACAATGGGATGACAATATTTCTGCTACCTATTTCCTGGGGAAGTGTTGTGGGGAAATGACTCTGTAGACCCTTAAGTATGTCAGAATGTGAGAAGAGGTGAGAGTTTGTGACCCGTAAAGTTGAAAGAAAGAGCTGAGCACTAGCTTGAATCAACCCATGGTGGGTTTTCCTCTTACGTTTTATGAAAGCTCATTCTCAGTCCTAGTGGTCAGGGAATTTAGGAGAAAATATTGGCAATTGTGATGCACAGTAAAGTCAGTAATGTCAATATATTCCAACACAGCTAAAAAACCTGTATCCTTGGGTATAATACAAAGCAGGACATTTTTAAAAAAAGAGTTTTGTTGTCTAAAGCTGTGCTATATGCTACCAGTGTGGCTTCCTAGGCCTCAGTTTCCTCATCTGTTAAAATGAGGGGCTGGACTAGATGACCTCTAAAGTACTTTGCTCTAAATCCTATGTTCTAATGAAATGGTAGAATCAAGTCTCTTGGGTTCAAGACCTTCAAGACCTTATGTTGCCCTCTCTACCTTATGTTGCCTCCCAATAACAAATTAATTGGTTCTGATCTCCTCCTGCTCACCACATCTTTTTTTCTTTTTTTTTCAGGCCAACAGTAGTTGATGAAAAGAAGTTTATGGCACCATTATAATGGAGTCATGGAGACAGATGTTGAGTCATTTCAGTTGTGCCAATTCTTCATGAGCCCATTTGAGGTTTTCTTGGCAAAGATTCTGCAATGGTTTGCCATTTCCTTCTCCAGCTAATTTTGCAGATGTGGAAACTGAGGCAAACAGGGTGAAATGACTCTCCCAGGGTCCCACAGTTAGTGTCAGAGGCCTGATTGGAACTCAAGTCTTCCTAACTTCAGGCCCCAGTGCTCTGTCCACTGTACCACCTAGTTGTCCTAGACAGATGGTACTAACATACTTATGTAACTCATCAGATTGCATGGAACTTTGGGGCATCAACAGAATAAAAATCACAAAATCCTCCCCTACATCACAGGCCCTCTTCTTTTGGTCCTTCTGCTCTTATCTGTTTATCTTATCCTTTTCAGCACTTTTGCTTTCTCTCTTTATCTTAATTTTATGTTAAATTAAAGCAAATGATCCTGAAATTGGCCCAGTTTTCTGTCTGTTCTTCTCTTTTCCCTCTAGCTGTCTGACTTGAGCAAGGAAACTCATACCTTCATTTTAACTTCCTTTATCTAACTAGTTCAGACAGATTTTTTTTTTAACTTTAGAGGAGAGGAACCTCCTAAAACACAAATGCATCTCCCCTGCTTCCTTCCTCATCGCAGATATCTCATGTCCTTCCATTGTCAGTCATTTTTGTGCTGCCCATTAACTTGAACTTTTTTCATTTCCTACATTGTTTGTCTTGGAGTATTTTCTCTATGAATACCCATGTTCCTCCCCCCTGTGCCCCCTCCTCCCTGCAGTTCACATTATCTTGCAAATGCCACTGTCTTAACTTTACCTTCAATGAAACTCTGGCTCAAATCTATCCTTCACCAAAACTCCCTCCTGTATCTCCCTCCCACAGCCTAGTTCTTCCAATATGGGGGTGTTGTCACTGAGTCTTGTTGTAAATATTAAGACATTCAATTAATATCATTTCTATCCCCAAACAATCCCACTGATTTGCTACATCTTTCAAGATTTTATTAATGTCACTCATGAACTTGTTCAGTTTCCTTCACAACTTTTCAGTTTCCTTCTATTTCTCACTGGAATTATCTTTTCTAGCATTTTTTTTCTTCCCCTGTAAAGTACTTAAGTCACCCCTCTGACATGAAGGTACTGATCTGCATTGGTAGAAGGAGCTTACTTATTTGGGACTTTTCTATACCAATGAAATTACAGGTCTAATCTTTGCTCTGTCTCTCTGTCTGTCTCTCCTCTCTTTCTCTGTCTCTGTCTCTCACTCTGTCTTTCTCTTTCTCTATTGATCTCTCTATCTCTCTCTCTGTCTCTTTGTCTCTGTCTCTCTCTCTGTCCCTGGTGTACTTTACTGTAACCTTGTCCTGATCAGTGTGGGACTTGATATGACAGGAGAGCCCTTGAATTCATAAGTACATTGAGGCCAGGAAGCCATGCCTGATTAATATTGAACTCCATCTAAGATCCCTTCTTACTCTCAGAATCTGTTTGATGTTCCCAAGGAATATCTCATCATCTGAGGTGGGAATCTTATCCTCCTCTGTCTGATAACCTGCTGGATTTTCTAAAGTAGAATATCCCTGAAATGAATGGAATTACAGATTGTACAACTGGAGCCACAAAGGATCCTGGGGAGGTCACAACCAAAGTTTTGAAGACTTATAAACATTTTGCTGAGAAGCAGCATCTTAATGACAGATAGCACATACTAAAATACTGTTGACCTTACATAGATAGTGCTACATAGATAGTGCTATTTCTTTTCATCTCTGGCCTTCTCCCTCATCATTCTCCTGCCACTGGTACTTTCTTCACATTTCTCCAAAGAGAGGATATTCTTATCCCAGGCAGAGCAACTCTGAATGGTGCAATGGAATGTAGGTTACTAATGCCCAGGACTACTAGGTGTAGGTAAAAAGGTGCTTTTGGCTTTCCTCCAGTCTGATGCAATGGGGACCATCATGGGTTGGGAGCAAAAGCCTGCAGCAAATCACAGAGAAAATATACAAGATTTTAGGAAAATTAAATATAAATATACAAAATTAAACTACTTAATCTTGGTTCTCAAAGTAGGTACAACACCTGTGATGGGGACGAATCTTTGCCATTTTGGTAGGGTTGATGGCAGTGACTGAGAATTTTGCCTTCACTGAAATAAATCAATTTTCCACCTTTAGAACAGACAAAAACACAATGCTTTTTGTTATCCTCAGAGAGTGAACAAGTGTTAATGACTGCATGTAGCACAGGTCTCATACCCTGAGGAGGAAGAGACTAAGTGAATGGAATTTCCATCTTTCTTCCTGGCTATCTCCTGCACTTTGGGCCTCATAGCCATTCCTCCCCATGGAGACCTTGGCACGTAAGCTCTTGTTGTCAGCTTTTGCCTTCTCTTTGACCTGGAACCAGGCCTCCATGTTACTTCTGGGACATCTCTGTGCCACACTTTCCCTGACTCTCTTTCCAGCTTCCCACTTCCCTTTCTGTGTTGTTTTCTTTCATTAGAACTCAAGCTCTTGGAGGGCAAGAATTCTATTGCTTGCTAGTATTTGTATATCCTGGCTTAGAGCAGTGCCTGGCACAAAGTAAGTATTTAATAGATGTTCTCTCTGTCTGTCTTTCTGTCTCTATCTATCTGTCTCTCTCTGTCTCTCTCTCTCACAATTGCTCTCTTCTTCTCTCTTTTTTCTCCTCTCTGTCCTTCCCCCTTCTCTTCCTCCTTCTCCTCCTCCTCCTCCTTCCTCTCTCTCTCTCTCTCTCTCTCTCTCTCTCTCTCTCTCTCTCTCTCTCTCTCTCTCTCTCCTCTCTCTCTCTCTGTCTGTCTCTCTCTGTCTCTCTATCTCTCTCTCTGTCTCTGTCTCTCTCTTCCATATGCACTCTTCAGGTATAAGGAGTGACTCCTGAGCTACCCCTGGCACCACGTGAGCTTCAGGAACACTT
>CM053581.1:37580355-37611635 GCA_028627135.1 Pseudochirops cupreus
CCTCATCTGCAAAATGGAGATAATAATAGGGTTTGATGTATTATTTTATAATACATATAAATATTTTGTATCTCCTAATGCACTGCACGAGTTCTAGCTATTAATAAACACACATATATTCATGTGTATGAATATGTATATATATGCACTATACACACATATACATGTACATACATGTATATACGAAATTATTCCTGGTACAGGTAATCTCAGAGCTATAGTTCTGAGCCATAGGTTACACAAGTAACTGATATAATACAAACGTAACATGATAATACACAGATAATATGATAAAATATTATTTGGTCTTGGCTTGGGAATGTATCACACAATTTTGGAATCATCTTTATCTTTCCAAGTATCTTTGATAAATTTTTTTGGTGAAAATTCCTTCTCTAAAATCCTGGTTTAATGGTTTTGTTTTTTTTTGTGGAGCAGAGGTGACACTGGTTTTCAAAACCTATGCCAACAGAGGACAATTTTGGGCAGGTTCTAACCAAACTGGAGTGGCTTTGAGACTGGGACCAGTAGGGACTATGTGTCAGCCCTCACCAAGTATTTATTAAATGCTTACTATTTGTCTGTTGTCTGAAGACTAAGCTAGCTCTGTTTGGGGAGGCTCATCACTGGGTGATGAAGTCTTCAACCACAGCAACTCAAGAATTATGTGTGTTACAGTGCTGAAAGGTTGAGACTTGCTTGTATTGATGGAGGGAGCTCACACACCAGTGGGTTCATGAATTCTCAAGGTATTACATTAAGTAATGTTAGAATGTTCTTCTCCTTTCGTGAGCAAACATGGACTTTTAAGGTAACATGTCCATAAAGCAATTGTAGCCTTAAGTGTCTTTTGGGCCAAGGGATGCTTAGTTTGCTGTGTGTGTGTGTTGTGTGTGTGTGTGTGTGTGTGTGTGTGTGTGTGTGTGTGTGAGAGAGAGAGAGAGAGAAGCCAGAGAGGGCAGGGGACAGGTATTGGTAAGGAACACATGCTTTCCCAGCTGGTGGATATGGATTTGCCAACAGGAAACTGATTAGTAGCAGTTCCATAATGCTGCTTTTCTTTCTCAATGCTTCTTGCTCCCCTATGGAACACCACTCTGGGGTTTTCAGGGAAGGTTTGTGGGGAGGACAACCTATCCTACTCCTTATCCCAGGACCCCTGTGTTCAGTGGTAATAAGAAGATAATCTTAGGAGGTTAGGTTTGCTATGGATAGGCCACCAAATGAAGTCAATTTTTTATTTCTTTGAAACTATGAAAAGCCACCTTATTGAGT
Source organism: Pseudochirops cupreus (assembly GCA_028627135.1). NCBI lineage: Eukaryota > Metazoa > Chordata > Mammalia > Diprotodontia > Pseudocheiridae > Pseudochirops > Pseudochirops cupreus. Next base: position 37,581,631 of record CM053581.1, read on the forward strand.
TTCTTCCATTTTTATAGAGGCTACAAAGATAAGAAGGGATTCTTCTCTAGACTTTGCTATTGATAGCCAACAAATTGTCCTCTAATCAGTCAGAGTAATTTCCTTGGTAACCCCCTCAAGATCCATCCAAGTCTCAAAGAGCCAAATCTAATCTGAGTGCACATAAATGAGAGATGTTATTATTTATTTTAAAAATATTAAAAATAGAGGGAATAGACATACAGCATCCATTCACAGTCAGGCCATTGGGTTTCCTTTCTGAATATGAAGTAGCTGGGACCCAGTAGAGATAGAAAAGGCAGAATGTAGCTGGTAGTTCTGGGTAATTTCACAGATGTCAGTTGGCAGGAGAGAGTAAGTGAGGAAGTATATATGAATGTGATAAGGGCGTGTATACAGTACATACATGTATGTCCATAAATGTGCATACTCATTATGGAATGCTAGTGTTTTATTGAGATTTACCAGTAAACCCTGGGAAAGAACGTCAAGGCATTTTAACTTGGACAAGTGCATCAGGCATGCCTGCTTTGGTATGTATGCACTGTGGCTTTTCCCATGCAAATGTATTTAGGTAAATTAGACAACTGACTTTCTATCTGATTTTCAAAATCCTAAGCCTAATGTTGGGAACCAATTGGTCAATATGGCCTAAATTTATAGCCTAAATTGTAAATTCCAACCTGTTTCATGGAGGGTAGAGCAGAGCATCATCCTGGGGCTTTCTTTCCCACCCCTCCTCCACTTCCTTAACTACTCCTTTAGGAAGAATGGAGAAATCCGTTGACCCCTGAGAAGCAAAAGGGCATGTGTGGCTTTTTTGAGATTATAGACACTCCAAGTGACATCAGAGGCCCAAGTCTCAGACAGACTGGCAGCTCTTGCAGAGCAAGGGTGAGACCTGATGTAACAGCATCTCCTATTCCAATTTTAATCTGGCCTGGAATTTGCCAGATTTGATGCCCTTCTCCCTCCCGCAGGCTAGGCGCTCCGTTCCTCTTCCCATGTCTGAGCGGGAGATCTGTCTCCTCTGACAGATTCAAGATTTCAGGCCGAACTTTCCCATGCCATCGTCCCTCAAAATAGCCAAGTTCCACAGTATTTATAGCAGCGCGAGACTCTAATGGGCCAATTTGTTTGAATTTCCACTGCCTTTGTATTTCACTTACCCCTCACCCGTGGGCAGTCTCTTCAGGCCTTTATTGATGGGGTGTGTTAGGGTGGAGGGGACAGTATTCAAGATGGTAGCTGTATAGAGCATGGGTCGTTTTGCATATTTACTGTTCTTTAAAGCTGTTTTCTAAGAGAGAGAAAGAGACAGAGAAAGAGGTTTCTGTAAGTAGCTGGGACAATGAGAACAAGGCAGGCTGTATGCCAAGCACGGGATGGCTGCCAAAACACATATCATTAGCTTGGGCCAGCTAGAAGCAAGGAAATGAGAAACATATGTTGGAGAGCAAGGTTAGGAGTGAGGGACTATGGGTCAGTGACAGTCGTCCGAAAACTTTTCCCTTGTTCTTCAGCTGTGGCCTGGTGGTGTCAAATGTCATTCTGACTGCCTTGATTTCTCATGGTGGTACTGCTTGTTTGCTTTGGTTTTCTTTTTTTTTTCTTTTTTATTTCTGTTTTTTTTTTTTTTTCCTCTCTTTGGTTTCCTGATGAGAGGTTTTTGGGGAGGGAAAGAGAACAGACAGGGAAGGGTTTGTGATTTTTTTTTTCTCTTCCAGTTATGGGAAAATAACAACCTTGTTTTCCGTGATGCACTCTAAATTCCTCACCCTTCCCTGAAATAACGGTGTGTCTCAGCCCCGAATTCTGACTGGTTTGGGAGAGAATAAAGGGGAGGGCTCTGTGTTCCTGAGGAGTTCTTGCTGTTCTTTCTTAAATATAATTAGATGCGCCTCATTACCTCACACTGAAGGCCTTTTGTACTTTTTAAAGCTGTATTTCCTAAGGTCCGTGATGTGCTACAGCTTGGAGCACCCACTCTCATTTGGTCATATCCACAGTTTATTTTTAACATATTTTGTCCTTTCTCCTTGCTGCATCCAGTGGAGTTGGAAATGATTTCACTTCTGTCTGAAGGCCACACCCAGCTAATCCATTAGTCACTGGCACTTAATGAAGTGTCTATATTCCCTCAATCCTTCCCATTTCCCTTTCCTCTGCACCATTCCTTTTCCCTAAGAGTTTTCCCTGGACAATTCCTAACAAGGCTTTGCTCTTTCCCGCCCCCAAGGTCGAGACCCCTGTTCTCTATAAACCCCAGATGAAGAGCAGTATCGCATGAAACCCAGATGATATCCCAGGAGATCAGGATGTGGCTACTGTTCTGAACCAGACAGCAACTTCAGACAGCCAACATGGCCCGGAAAACTCATCACAGAAGTGCTGGAGAGGATTGTTTGGCCAAAGCTGCAAAATGGCCACGGGATCTATACACTGACATTTCCCTTTGAGAAAATGTAATGAGTATAAGCATCAGGCAGGGGCTGGGCAGAACGGCCCATAGTCAAAGCAACAAAGCCCCTAGTAGACAGATCCTTTCAGGGTTCTTCCCCTTTAATATCATTCGATGCACCTGATTAAAAGCTGGAGTTGGGCAGAATGTCACAGGATCACAGACTCAGCGTTGGGAAGGACCTCAGAGGTCATCTGGTTCAACCCCCTCATTTTCCAGATGCAAAAACGGAGACCCCCAGAGGCTGTGACTGGCTCCAAGTCATTTTAAAGTAGTTAAAACTTTGGGTATCTCTCATTTTTGTCCTTCATGCTTCTTCCCCAGGCATTGGTCTTAAAATAAAGAAATTTCTCTCTTAAGTTCTATGGTCCGCAAATGAAAAACAGCTCTTCCTAATGTTCCAAACACCGGCAAAGGGGAACATTCAGCCTCGAAGGTTAGTCTGGGGATGTTCTCCACTGTCCAGCCTTCCTCACAGCCTTTGTTTCTGGACACTTTCATGTGAATGTTCATTTCTTTCCTGCTGTCTAGTTTTGCTTCTATGGGCCAAGACTGTCCTGATTTCTCTTGCCTGACATGAATTGAAAGGAGACTCAGCTTCTTTGGTAACTGGGCTCATTGCCTCAGGAGAAGACTCTACTGCCCCCCTGGCCCTCCACCAAGTGCCAATAAAACAGGACAGATCTGTGGGAATGTGTTTGTGCATATTTAACATAAAAGCATATGGAAAGGAAGAGTAGCCAACACAAGATGAACAGGTATCTATGTCTTGGATTGGTAATGAAGCCGCATCCCAGTTGGGTTTTTGATACTTTTTCAGTTCCAGGGAGAATCTTTCTTAAATCCCATTCTTTCATTAGTCCTTGGTATTTTCTCCCTTGGGGAGCACTGATGGCCAGCATTGGAATGAATCCATATGTTTTCTTCTGCTTCTTCTGAGTTTGACTCTGTCAGATCCCTGGTCAATTCAACCATCTTACGCTCATATATTCCTATCATTGATGCCATTCTCAAGCAGCTTTTCCTTATGCTGTAACTGGTGCTTCTCCTCGGGGTCTTCTTCTTCTCAAATCATTGCTGATTGACTTTTTAAGTCCCTTCAGTGATGTTTAATCTCCAAATCCTCCATGGTAGGTCCAGTCCCTGATCTTTCTCAACATCTCAGTCACATGGTCTTCTATTTTGTGCAAGTTAATTTCCCCTTTCAGAAGGCTCACTCTTCCACACTTTCATTAATATGTAAATGATAAATAATAGAATATGCAATGCCCATGGTGAGTGCAAGGAGTAATAACTCCTCTTCTGCTGTTAAGTTAGAAGGGTTTGGGGATGAATTAAACTCATCCTCCACCATTAAGAGATCAATGCCTATGCAATTAGTCTGGAAAACGCTAAGATCGGGCATCTGCCACCTCACCTGAGTGCATGAAGCAAGGGCAGGAAACCAGGTAGAGGCAAAGTTATGGTTTCCATTTTTGATCCCTATCACGTCCCATTATGTATCTACATTGTATTATGGCAGAAGCTGGGTAACATAGGCTAAATAAGGGGAAACTCAACCTACCCCCATGAATCTTCCTGCCTCTGACACAGCCATGAAAACCAAGATGGAAAGTGTCCTCAAGTGACTTAAAAAATTATTTATTGATTCATAACCTACTTTGTAAAAGAGCCTTAATGTACTTTGCTGATTATTTTTTTAAATGCACCTTGCTTTCTTTTCCTTCCTTCCTTCCTTCCTCTCTTTCTTTCTCCTTCCTTCCTCACTCTCTCCTTTCTTCTTCTTCTTCTTCTTCTTCTTCTTCTTCTTCTTCTTCTTCTTCTTCTTCTTCTTCTTCTTCTTCTTCTTCTCCTCCTCCTCCTCCTCCTCCTCTTCCTCCTCTTCCTCCTCCTTCTTCTTCTTCTCCTCTCTCTCCCTCTCCCTCCCTCTCTCTCTCTCTCTTTCTCTCTCTGTCCCTTCTTTTCTCCCTCCCTCCTTCCACCAAATGCTTGCACCTCTTTGATGGAATTTGGTAGAATGATAGGTTATAAGTTGAACAACAGTTAAGTTTCATGAGAGGCTTTACAATCAAATTCTGGTCCAATGAAATCTTGCTGCTTATTGCAATCAGTCAGAGATAATACAATGATAATGGAAAGGATTGCATGGCTGGTTTTAGAAAGTCCTCTTTTCATGCAAAGGATAAATATCCTATACTTCCTTGGTTGTTGTACCTTATGCCTCACCAAGATTCAGAACATCAATGCAACTAAGTAAGGGAAGCATTTCTATTTGATTAGTGCCCCTGCAGCAATATAAGATCTCGATTCAAAACACTAAAATGATCTGAAATTACCCAAAAGATATGAAAGAAAGAGAAGAAGGGTTAAGATGTAGAATAAATATTCATAGCAGCTCTTTTTGTCGTGGCAAAGAACTGGAAACAATTGGGGAAGGGATGAACAAATTACGGCATACGAATGTGAAGGAATATTATTGCACTTCATGAAATGAGGAGAAGTTTTGCTTCAGAGAAATCTGGATGACTTATTTGAACTCATGGAGGCCAAGGGAGCAGAACTAGGAGAACAATTTACACAATAATATTTTAAAATGAATAACTTTGAAAAACTTAAGAACTGTATTCAATTCAATGACCAATCATGATTCCAGAAGACCAATGACAAGGAACGTTATCTCTTGGTAGAGATATGATGAGCTCAATATGAAGAATGAGACATCCATTTTTAGATATGGCCAATGTAGGAATTTGGTTTGTGTGACCATAAATATATGACATATGGAATTCTCCTTTCCTTTTCTTTTTTGGTGGGGAGAGGCAGAAATATGAAAGATAGAAAAAATGCTTATCAATTAAGAAAAAGATGTAAAATATACCTAAATGTTTGATGAAATAAATATCAAATTTAAAACACTTGGTGATATGAAGTGTTCAAGTTCAAATTCTACAAGCATTTGTTAAACACTTAAGGGCAGGCAATTGTGTTGATCACAATGTTTGATAAGATACTCACTATTCCTGCTCTCAGCGACCTTATAGTTTATTGGGAAATGAGAAGGTAAGGAGGAAATAATTAGAGTAAGACCCCGATGTTATCTTAACCACACCTAATTTTAATTCTTTTTGGAATGTGAAAATTAAAGGTCCAATCTTAATATTATTTCTATGTATAGCATCCCATCATATGCATACTTCTATTCTACCTTCAGTATTCTAGAGACAGCAGACTATTTCTATGTATATTTGAATGGATGAAAATCTAAAAGAGTATTTTTTTATATCCCCAAATGAGTCTTCTAGGATTATATGGCAGTGGTTTAGAACAAAAACATATAAAAAAGACTATTAATATAGAAGAGGAAGAGGAAAAATATGCTTGCATAAGTATATGTGTGTAAATAATATAGATATGTCTGAGACAGAAGACTACATTTCCCATGAGGTTCCAGACCTTAGCATGAAGTTTCTAGGACTGAAGTTCCCATGAGACTGTGTGTCTATGACTCAAAGTAATTGCATCAAGGAGTGACAGGGACAGATAGGAGAAAATAGAATCTGAGCCATACATTAGCAATGGCAATGGGTCCTTAGTCATGAAATTGACCAGGAACAGAGTCTCAGATATTACAGAATCACAGAATTTGAGAGTTGGAAGGGATATCACAGTCTATCTTGTCTAGTCTACACACAAAGACACGCTCATTACAACATACCTGATGAGTCATCTCCAGCCTCTGCTTAAAGACCACTAAGGCTGGGGAACCTCTAGAGCAGGGGTGGGGAATCTGCTCCCTCCAGGTCACATGTAGCACTCCCTCCAGGTCACATGTAGCCTAAGTACAGCCCTTTGACTGAATCCAAACTTCACAAAATGAATCCCCTTCATAAAAATATTTGTTCTGTAAAACTTGGACTCAGTCAAAAGAGGTTGCTGGTTTCCCATCCCTGCTCTAGAGTCAATGTATTCAACTTTGGGACAGCCATAATTATTAGAAAAAATTTCTGGATACCAAGTCTAAATTTGCTTCTTTGCAACTTTCACCCAAATTCTGCTGGTTTTGTCCTCTGAAGACAAAGAGAACAAGCCTAATCTTTCTTCTCATCACAACCCTTGAAATATTTGAAGACAATTATCAGATTCCATTCTTCTCTTCTTTCTCCAGGCTAAACTAAAGGTCACAATGCTGGTTCTTCATCTTTGGACACTATCCAGGTCAGAAGTGAAGACAACACTTCAGATGAATTCTGATAAGACCAGAATGCAGTGAAATTATCACCTCCATGTTTCTGGAATTGATTTCCTTCTAATGAAGCTCAAGATCGCATTAGTTTTTTTGGCTATAGTATCACATTGTCCACCCATATCAAATGTACAATCCAATAAAATGACAAGCACTTTTTTTCAGAACAACTGCTGTCTATCCATGTCTCCCACTCCCCTCCTACCACCTTTCATCTTATATTGATGGAATAGATTTTTTTTTTGCACTCAAGTATAAGATTTTACCTTTATCCCTATTGAATTTCATTTTATTAGGTTCATCCCTATGCTTGAACCAAATAGGATCCTTTTGGATCTTAACTGTCATTCATTGCATTAGCTATCCAGTAGTGTGCTAGTAAATGTTTTACAACCAGCTCTTTGAAAAAATATTGAATATACCATTCTTTTAAGGTTAATCTGTAATATCAACATTTCCTCCACAACTTTATTAAATCTAGACAACCAATAAAACAATATAATCAAACCCTGATTTGTAGTTTTGCTGATTTCCAATTTAATAATTAGTTCTCTTGAGCCAGTATGAACTGACTCTATCACGCCCTTGTGACTGTCCTTCCTGACTTTGTGTCATCTGATGATCTCATTTGATGAGTATATAATCTATGTCCATTATCCAAAGCCACTTAGAAAAATGTTATATAGCACAGAGTCAAGCATAGATCCCTGGGGGTGCTCCACTGGAAACCTCCTGCCATGTTTACAGTGAATCATTAAACAACTACTCTTTGAGTCTGGCCATCCAACCAGTTCTGAATATATCTGATTGCATTATCATCTTGACCCCATCTCTCCATCTTCTTCACAAGATTAGTAATACATACTTTTTTCAAAAGCTTTGCTAAAATTGGCACCCTCCTCCCCTCATATTCCTAGTTTAGTAATCCTATCAAAAAAAGAAATGAGGTGACTTTGGCACAACCTGTTCTTGATGAAGCCATGTGGACTCTTCATAATCACCGCATCACTTTCTAGATAATTTCCAATCATTTCTTTGATGTCATTTTAAAGAATTTTCTCAGGAATCAAAGTCAAACACACTGTCTATGGTGGGTAGGTCCTTTTCCTCTTTCACTTTTGGAAAACTGGGATTATATCTATCCTTTTCCAAACTTGTGGTACTCCTCCCATCTTCCATGATCTTTCATATATTGGTGACAGCGATTCTATAATCACATCTATCAGTTCTTTCAAGACATGAGGATGTAGTTCACCTGGCCAGTTGATCAGATGAGTACATGGCTAGCCAAGATAATTAAGGGATTAGCCAACACTGTTGCAGAAACTGCCAGGGTATATAAATATCCTGTAGAAGCTGTGATAAACTGTAGCCAAAGGGGAAGAAAGATGGCATAGAGTTATGAACAGTGGGTAGTGAAGATCCAATGAGAGCAAATGATTCACTAGAATCTGACTCAGGATGAGTGCATTTGGGCTCTGTGTAGGGATTCCCTTAGCTTTGGAGACATTATCCTGCTTTTTTCTTTTTGAAAGTAAATTTTATTTTTCCAATGAACATGAATTTTCTCTCCTTTTCAATGCTGATGCTTTCCCTCTGATATTATCTCTAATTTATCCTGTATCCCCTCCTCTCTTCCCCTCTCTTTTCTCTTCTCTTCTCTTCTCTTCTCTTCTCTTCTCTTCTCTTCTCTTCTCTTCTCTTCTCTTCTCTTTTCTTCTCTTCTCTTCTCCCTCCCTCTACTCCCTCCCTCCCCCCTCCCTTCCCCCCCCCTCACTTTCTCTCTCTCTCTCTCCCACTTGCTCTGGTTTGTACATAGTTGCTCATGACATTATTTTTCCCATTGGATTGTGAGATCCTTGAGGGTAGGGACTATTTTTTGCCTTTCTTTGCATCCCAATGCCTGACACATAGTTGTAGGTACTTAATAAATGTTTGTTGACTTAACTTCCATTCCTCTCCTCCGCTAGTGAGGAAAAAAAAAAAGAAAAACAAAACACAAACATGCATAGTCAAGCAAAATAAATACCCCCATTGGCCAAGTCCAAAAATTTACACCTCTTTCTACACCTGGAGTCCATCACCTTTTTCTGCTTTTTCTTGTGTTTGGGTAGGAAAGCGTCCTTCCTTATCTCTGTTAGGAAAGATGGAGTGAAAGAGCATTCAATGGAGGAACAGATGCTGAGAATATTTCCATTATTCTGTTTCCATTTCTGTTCCAGTTAAATACCTTGAGAATTCTGGTTCTGTATGGCTATTTGCCTGGGTTTCTATTAGCATAATAATAACTGAATATTTAGACCTGAGTTGACTTCAGAAGTGGCTGATCTCTACCTAGATGAAGACACAGTGCACCAAGAAAAGAGATTACTATGTTATCATTCTCCCCCCCACCTCCTTTCCTCTTTCCATGAACCCAAGTCTGAGGGTCTGATTTCATCTGGTACATGAACGACACTGTGGCCACTCATCTGGGATAAACTATGGATCTGAAGCATAAATTGCTTATACATGAGTAGCCTTGGGCTACTCAGGCTACTGTGACAACAATGATTTCCAAGGGTTGGTTTTTGTGCTTGTGTGTGAGTGCGTGCATGCGTGTGCATGTGTGTGTGTGTGTGTGTAAGACTCTGGGCTATATCAAAATTTGGGGCTTGGACTTCAGTTATTTTGTTTCAGGTTAAATTTTGTTGTAGGTCTGGACTAATAGTTTAGCACTATTTTGTTCATTAAATACCTTGCTAACAATTTAGGAAAATATGACTCTTTTATAATTGTGCTGAAATTACACTGGGTAATTGGGCACTGGTGTGGCACTAAATTTTTATATGTAGGTAGTCACCACAACTACTCAATTATTGGGGAAATTGTACCCAGTGATTGGATTATGCCTTTAGCAATGATAGGGTAGGCACTTAATAAATGCCAGTTGACTGACTGACTTATCAAGTGGGATGAGTCCAATATTTTTTTCAATTAATATGCATTTATTTTCTCTCTTTCCACCTATTTTTGTTGAGAGAAAATGCAAGGAAAGAAAGAAAATCCTTTATAACAAATATACATAGTTAAGCAAACAAATTCCTGTGTTGGCCATGTCCAAAAATATGTATCTCAGATGAATTTAGTATTGAAATCGCATTGTGTGACAATATCACATCTTTCGGAAGGCATGTAAGATACTGAATAAGGAGTACAAGTAGAAAGATGATGAAGTGACTATAATATAGGGCTGTTGTTGTTGAGTCATTTCAGTCATGTCTGACTCTTCGTGATCACATTTGGGGTCTTCTTGGCAAAGATAATGGGATGGTTTGCCATTTCTTTGTACAGCTCATTTGACAGATGAAGAAACTGAGACAAATAGGGTTAAGTGACTTGCCCAGGTCATATGACTATTAGGTGTCTGAGGTCAGATTTGAACTCAGCTTCTCCTGACTCTAAGGCCAGTGCTCTATCCACTAGGTGACCTAGTTTCCCTTAATACATGCATACATAATACACAGATGTATATATTGCATATATATATATATATCATATGTACATTAATTATTATTTATTTAATTTATTATATATTATAATAAATAATATTAATTAATTGAAATTATTAAAATTAATATTCTTAAAATTTCACCCCAAAACATTTTTAACATTACAAAAACCATATTTGACTTCCTTCTTAATCTTATGTATTTTATTTTTTTTGCATAAAAGCACATGACTGAGAGGATCCACAGGCTTTACAAGAATATCAAGTGTTCCAGTTCATACATAAAAAGGGAAAAGGACCATAATGTAGGAGCTTCCAAAACTCTAAGAGAGATACCTGGGAAAATGACACTTGGAAATCAGTTGGTAAACCTTCCACTGTGGGTCATTAATTAGTTGTTAAGCAAGTTGAAATTCTTCTCAGGGAGATCATTGAGGACAATGTAAAATGAAGGTTAGGTGAGAGAAGTATAGAAACACTCTCTTCTGGAGCTAATGGTTTAATGCCTGCAGCAACAGCAGCAGATGACCCATTCAGTCAGATCAGGTTTACCAGGTTTCAGGACAGCATGTCCTGAGTGTGCTCCTACCTGGAAAGGAATACTGAGTCTCAGAGAGGACATGCAAGTATATATGAAGGTAGCAAGGAAATACAGATAGAGCACAGTGCCTGGTGTGGTAAGGGCTTAATAAATGTTTCTTAACTGAACAAAGTGGAGAATCTGAGAGGCTCCTGGTGATCCTCTGATTTCCATCTTGTATGCACCATGAAAATGCACTCTCCTTGAATGTTTGTGGGAGATAGAGAGTTTGGTTGGGCTGAGAATGTAGAGGACAGGTATAGGATGTTCTTCATTGCCTTTGAATGTGAGGGGGAAAGGCTTCTGATTTTGTGCTTACTTTAGAGAGGCTACATCAGAGAAAAGCAATTAAAATGGCAACAATAGTATGGACCACACTGGGATGACCCAGATCTTGGGGCCAGTAGATGATGAAATACTATGCTTCCATGCATCTTGCTGGTTCAGCAGAGAGGACAGCTTCTTAAATACTTCTAGTTAATATGAGCAGTCATGGAGAATGACAGAAAGAATATTAGGAAATATTTCATGTTGATCCCAGGAAATCTCATTCAGAACAGTAAGCCATGACCAAGAGGGAGGGTGGCTGAAATCAATGAGTTCAGGTGGAAGAAGCTTGGGTAGCGCCTTCAGGAAACCAGAAGAGCATGCAGGGCCACTTCTGGAGAGGAAGGAAGTCCAGAACCAGAAGTCAAAGTTGGAAATGCACCCAAAGGGACCACACTGTAGTTTTGCAACAACTATGGGTAAGAAGACTTCTTGGGTCTCAGTGTCCTCATGTCTAAAATGAGGGTATTGGAACATAAAGCCTCTGAAGTTCTTTCCATCTCTGGATCCTTTGTGCTCTGGGGGCATGTGAGAAAGAAATCCAGAACTGTTTTTGTCATAACCTGAATGAAATGTTGACCACAAGGAGATAAAAGTGTCAGTCACCCAACTGGACCGGAAGAATTATCTAGAGCCAAAGACTTGGTGGCTATGATTGGAAATTTATGAAGAAAGAAGCCAAAATTATAAAGTCTCTCCATGATGTGGGTCATGGGTGAGAAGAACCAAAAGCAGAAGATCAAAAACGGTCTGAACTCTCTGGTCCCATTTGGAATTTTTTGGGATGAAAAATGGAAGCATACCTTTAAGGTCTTAATCAGGTGCCTCACATATGCACAAGTACTGTCGTTTTCAGATGCAAATACAACCCATTTATTACAAGTTGATGCCAGCTTAGAGGCATATGACTCAGGAACACCAACCACTGGAAACCTACTACATCTGCTAGATTCACTTATTTACAATGAAACTTATTATTTTATCCATAATTTAAGGTTCTTGAATTTGAAGTGAGCTGTCACTGATATATTCTGGGATCATATATGTGGAACTCAAGTCTATGTATGAGAACACTCCACTGATGTATATTTTGACAAGAACTAAGTAGAATGCTATTAGCAAGAGATGGGTATAAGATAAGCTTAGCATGCATTACCAGCCAGGAAAGACTGACATGGATGCAGTGGAGTCTTCTATATCTGAATTAGGTGTAATATTGATGGAGATGGTAAATGTAGGGATATTGCATCTTCATATTATGAAGGGATCAAGGATGTAAATAAAGAAAACTTCACGTGAGAGTTTGGGGCTTTTGCACAGAGAGGATGCCATGGTTATGGCATCACACCATCCCCCTTTGCCCCTATTATCTGTAAATGACTGGCAGTGAGCCTAGCTGCTGGATGAACATCTATAAGAATTGATATGTCAGGGACTTAAACTTAGCTTTCCCTGCTCTTGAATGACTGGCAATAGAGTATTGTATCAGATGGTAGGTGAAGTGCAATTAAGGCAGTTGGTACTACAGAAGTCCCACTGATCCATGGCTGGGAAAGAGGTGACTGATGACTCTGTACATTTGGGACAAGAGAAAGCTCTGGAGGTTGGTAAAGAGGTTCTGTTAGCCCAAAATAGTGCCACATATATGTGAAAAGTGAGCTCTGGGCTTGGTGTGTTCAACAGAAAGGGCTACTCACCAATGTATGTCTGTCTGGAGAGGGAAAGAACCAGTCTGACTTGGAAATCTACATATGTACAACAGACTTCCTATCTGTGGAGGAGAGGAAGAGCATAAGCAACATCCTACTGGTGATCATCCATTTCACTTGGCCTATCCATTCAGAAACCACAAGGCCCTTCTAGAAGCCAAAGCATCATGGAGAGGTACTGTTTAGTGTATGGCTTTCCGGCAGTGTCCATTCTGATTGAGGTCAAGTTTTTGAAAGCAAATTGTGAAGAAGATGCATAACTTGGCATGAATCATGACATCTAAAGTTATTCCATGCCTTCCTTAAGGAGACATAGATACAGTATTTTAACTATCCACTACTGTATTGAACATGCATAGGGCCCCAGCACCTGAGCAGAAGGCTCAGTGGAATCAACCTGTGGCCTTTTATTGTGCATATGTATAATGATAGGACAGCTAGGTGGAACAGTGTAGAGTCGGTACCTGAGTCAGAAAGATCTGAGTTCAAATATGGCCCCATTCACTTACTAGCTGCATGACCTTGGTCAAATCACTTAACCCTTTGTGTCTCAGACTCCTCTTCTATCAAATGATGTGGAGAAGGAATGGCAAACCACTCCAGTTACTTTGACAAGAAAACTCCAAAACAGGAGTCAGACATGACTGAAATGACTGAATGGCAACAACATATATTATACTAAGGAAAACATCACAGGATTTGTTCTGTACCCCCTGAGGCTTGGGTGGAAGCCACATTTACTTACTGATCTGTACGTTGGAGTCTCAGGAGATGGAGAAGATGTGGAAACTCACATTCCATTACTGAGCTGAGACCTACTGTTGACTTATGGCATCAGCACAAAGAGAAGTAAGCATTGGTATGAGGCTCCTTAGCCGTCAAGAACTCTAGCCTGTGTATAGAGTACACTACAAAACTTGGTCCAAGGAAAATCCAAGAGAGCAGCCATTTCCTGACAAGTAGTTGACAAATTGAGTGATCTGCCAGTTTGCAAATAGATTCAGAGATTATAAAACAATAAGTCCAACGTACTATCATCATGTTCTACACACATTGCCAATGCAAAGATAATATATTGCAACCATCTGCCTGTTGCCCACAGGAAATAAGTTGGACTCTGATGTTCAGGAGAATTGGGGTAATTGAGAACTGAGGAATGGGCTCTATAAAGGGCCAACCCACCAGTCATAAATAGCACCAGGCATTGGTTAATATCTCAAGGATCTGTATTATGATCCAGATGAAGAACACTAAGACTGTGGCCTGCTTGGGAGTTATGGAAACCTTATGAGACCAATCCAGGGGTCATCTAGTTAAGTGGTGTCAGGACTGAGTTCTGTGGTTGCCCTTTTGTGTCTAATGCTCTAACTGTAAAGTCCCAAAGGGAACTGAAGCCACTTCCCGCAGGACCTGATTCATTAAGGGATAGAAGTGATACCAGCCAGCCCAGGTCACCCACAAGCCTAGGAATGGTACTACGGGCCACAGACTTGAGGATACCCTGGATGCAGAAATGATAGAGGGTCACCACAGAAGTGCCAGGACTATCTGACCAACGACCAGACTGAAAAGCAAAGCTCCCAGGGTAATGGGAAAAGATGTTAAATGTAACCAGGCAATGCCTATGGATAAAATATATGTAGTGATACTTATATATAGCTCTGATATGTGAGGCCATCATCTTTCTTGTGAGCTGTGTATCTGAACCCTCAGATGCAACTCTGATACTTGATACCAGGTATTATGTACCTACAGTGATTTCTGAGTTGGTGTATCGTGCACATCTCCTAACAATTTGAAGGGACTGTACTTTTTAAAAACTGGGGTTGGAGAAGAAATGAGAGAGGAAATCTGAGTGAAAAGACTACATTTTTCCCATGTGACACTGGTTCTCACAGGTGAGCCTAATGGAGGTTCTTGGGATTTTATGTTCCCACAGGATTGTCTGTCTATGATGCAGGGTGAGTGTGTTAAGGAAACGAAGAGAAAGCAGCAAAGCCACACAGCCAAGATGGGTGGCAGATCCTGCATCATGGAGCCAACCCAGAACAGAGCACTGAATGGGCTAGATGGGCAGGTGGTTGGCTGGAACATGGGCAGATGGTCCAAAAGAACCGTAAAAAATTGCTCATGTCTACCATGCATGGAGCTACAGCCGGGGAGCAAAGTAACAAGCAGGACCTCCAAGCAGCCAATGACCAAGAGCAAGCAGGAAGAGATGAGTCACCAGATCCCAACTCCAGAGGCAAGCAGCTGGGCACTGGGCAGAATGGTCCTCCTGGGAAATTTTGCTCTGTTTCTCCTAGTTTGTAGGCAGGAACCTGGAGGGAGGAAGCTTCCTTCTTGGACTATGCTGGGGAAGATGGGAATGGGAAGGCACTCTTTGAGGAACAGGCACTGAGAAAGTTGTTTATTGTTTTATGTTCCAGTTTCTGTGCCACTTAAATGCTTTTTTATTTATAAAGAATAATTCCATGCCATTATTTATCTTGATTTCTATTGGCATGCCAATAACTGAATACCTACATCTGAGTTGCCTTTAGAAATTCTCAGTATCTGATGAATGGGGGCAAAGTGAGCTGGGCCAGGTGGCTTTTCAGAGAATTATCCCTTCCCCCACCAATAGGAACCCAAATTCACGAGAGGCTAGGGCTGTCTGGCATATGGAACTGTTTGTGTGACACATGATAATTATACTGCTTTGGGGTTATGCTTTATGTTTCTTTATGAGAGCATAAAACAATTAACATACCTTTGAACACTTACTTTCCTAATGGTAAATGGAAAGAAAAGGCATGAATTAGTTGTGTTTTAAAGAACAAGTATGTGGAAGTGATCCTTCCAAAAAGGCACAAAGGGCTAATAAAGGGGGGTATTTAGAAGTAAGATCTTGAAGACTGATGGTGTAAATATTTTGAGTCAGAAATAGCATATTATGATTCCCAGTTTTTAGTGTTTTCAAAGCTTTGCGGTTAGATTAAGGCGTATTTACACCAGTGATCAATTTGGGAATATAGCATTTTCTTATTCTGAAATTATCACAGGAGTAAGAAGGGAACATTTGAATGAATGAAAACATCATACGAAAGCCAAATAATCTTTGCCCTCAGGAAGTTTACATTCTAATAAGGAGAGACAACATGTGACCAGGGAGACATGGAAGATAGGGTGTGCCCAGTGGGGACGCACAAGCAATGTCAAGGTGAACGGCAGGAAGATGGGTGGGGTGGAATATGAAATGTGACACATAGTGGGTATGGGCTAGAGAGAGTGGCTCACCTAATTATGGGGTTTGTGCCTTTTTATTCAACAATAAGGTCAGAGTAGGCTCTGGGATGGGAGTTCCAGAGGGGAGTGGGTTAAATAACCCAGGGGATGATCCAGAGGATGTAGTTGTAAGTTGAGTGGTAATAAGATGAATGCAAGTGAGAGAGGGACATCAAAAACATGGTCTGTATAGTGACTAAAGAGAATATGATGCAGGAACCTGACCCAGTGCTGTGCAATTTATAATCATTCTTGTCTTAGTTTGTCATTTGGCAAAAGGACATCCTCTCTTCTCTCTTGCACTCTCCCTCTTCCTTCTCTCTCTCCCTCCCCTCCCCTTAGGGAATGTTATCATAATATGACGTCCATAGAGACCTTGGAGATTCTTGGAGAAGTTCCTGACAAATATGGTGTTGTAAGTTGTTCCTCATTTGATTTATATCCTTAGAATAACTGAAATGGTCTCCCACACAGGACCCATGAATAGTATCGAAAGCTTTCCCATAAAGTCTATGCTTAATTTATTGATTTAAAGTTGTTGGACTTTTCAAGTTAACTTTTCTTGTCTTAATTGAACTTCCCAGCACCCCTGAAAGGTAGCTATTGTTTTCCCCTTGCAATTGGGAAGTTGAGGCTCAGAACTGAAGGGACTTGTTTACTAGTCACATTACTAGTAAATATTGGAGGAAAGATTTGAACTCAGATCTTCCTATTGATAGTGTTCTTATTGAGACTCATTATTTACATCTTGAATAATTAGAAACAAGTTAAGGAGGGGTAAGAGATAATAAATATGTCAGGAATTAAGTTTATTTCTCAAATGTTTTCAAAATGCTTAAGCAGTTAAAATGCTCTCACAGTCCTTGAAGACAGCCACTGTGGTCAATTTGCATAGGTTTTTAATCTGTTAATTAAATTTTAAAATGAGATAAAATGAAGGAGGTGAGGGTTTTTCCCCTTTCAATCTTGAGAGAAATAAAGCAGTTTGATCACTTTAGGTACAATAAAAAGGGGATATATTTAATTCATAGATCATTGGCATTTTCCTAACAACCAGCTAGCTCAGCGGTATTCAGCTCAAGCAGAAATGGAGAGCACCGAATCATACATATAAGGATACCTCTGGGCCACATATTGACTTAGAAAATGACATCAACATATCTATGTTTGATTGTCTTTTTATCTGCTTTGTTAAATATTTCCCAATTTCATTTTTCTCTGGTTCTGTTGAACTTCTCTGAGCTAGGTGACTGCTGCAGAAGGCATATGACATTACTAAGAATCAAGATTGAGGCAACATGAAGTCTACGGCGCTCTCTGTAGGAACCTCTAAAGAAGATGATCCCCGTCCTCCTTCCCCATTTCTAGCCTATTTTTTCTGCAAGGGTTTCAACTGGCTGATCCATATCAGGTCAATGGAACTTCTAAATTTAGGCTAATTTTTCAATGTTGATCATTTTCTAGTTGTGTTTAGGAATTTATCCAATAGTTGACAGGGATTCCCCCCAAACCTTTGGCATCTGCTTCAATATAATCAGAGACTCCTAGAGTTGGGAGGGACCCTTGATGCGATCTTTACCAATTCCCCATCTGATGAAGGAATCTCTTTACAACATTCCTGAAGAATAGCTGTCCAGCTTTTGCTTGAATACTTCTGATGACAGGGAGCTCACTATCCAGGCAGTCCATTTTTGAACATTTTTGAACCATTTGAATTAGTCAAAACTTCTTTCTTAAGTTGGAATTCATCTTTCTGTACTTTCTACACATTGATCTATGACTTTCTTCCTTGTGGAGGAATAACACTGAATGTCTTATCCTTCTTCCTGATGACAGTCCTTCAAATATTTGAAAACAGTTGTTTCTTCTAAGTCTTCTCTTTTCTAGCCTTTTTTTTTTTGAGTTGGGGTTCAATGACACATGAGGTCACACAGACACAGCTACTAAATATCTGAGGTTGAATTTGAACTCAGGTCCTCCTGACTTTAGGATTTGGGTTGTTCTATCCACTGTACCACCTCACTGCCCTCTCTTCTAGTCTTAACATTCCTAGGCCATTCAAATGTCCCTCACATAACACGGTTCTCATGGCACCTACCTGGTCACCTCCAGTTTGTCAACATCCTTCAAATATGGTGCCCTGGACTGAGCATGGTGCTCTGGAGGCAATCTAATCAACACAGAATATGTCTGTCTACCCAGACTCTTCCATCCCTTGGGCTGGAGACTGGAGATGGTCACTAATGCAGCCTGAGATCGAGTTTGCTTTTTTATTGCCATCTCATACTCTTGGCTCCTCTTGACTTTGTGGTCAACTAAAATGATGAGATCATCTGCATATAAAACATTCTTAAGCCAGCTCTTGCTCATCCTGTGCCTTTCAGTTCATTAAAAAAAGAAAGGTGCATGATTTAAATTTTTTTCCTGTAAGTTTCTTCTTTTTACATTTGGTTTATTGTTCTAGATTGGCGGAATCTCTTTGATCCTGCTAGGTGGTACAATGGATAGAGTGCTGGGCCCAAAGTGAGGAAGACCTGAGTTCAAATCCTGTCTCAGACACTTACTGATTAGCTGTGTGACTCTGGTCAAGTCATTTGACTTTTGTTTGCTTCAATTTCCCCATCTACAAAATGGGGACAAGAATCTATCTACGTTCTGTCCAGGGATTGTTGTGAGGATCAAATGAGATAATGCTCAGAAAGCCCTTAGCACAGTGCTTGGCACACAGAAGGTACTTAATTAATATGTGTGGCCTTCCTTCCTTTCTGAATCCTAATTCTGTTATCTAACATACTAGTGATCTCTTTTACCTTTTCTGTCATTTGAAAATTGGATAAATATGATCTCTAGTTCTCTCTGTCAACGCAAATATCGAATGAGATTTTGGTCAAGGATCGAGCTCTGAGGCACACCACCACACTGATGCAGATCCATTAGCAAGCTTTCCTCAGAGGTGATTGTCCATAAGAATACATGGAACCATTCTCCCTTTACGGGCCATCTCTTCATCTTGTCAAAAAGAACATAATTTTAAATGCAGAGGAGTTTGCCATTTCCTTCTCCAGCTCATTTTACAGATGTTGAAACCGAGGCAAACAGGGTGAAGTGACTTGCCCAGGGTGGCACAGCTGGTAAGTGTCTGAGGCTGGATTTGAATTCAGGTCCTCCTGACTCCAGGCCCAGCACTCTATTCATGATTCTCCCTAAAGTCAGAGCATCATAGCTTTAGAGCTGGAAAGGGCCCCACAGATCATCTGTTTGATAGGTGAGGAAACTGACCTTGAGAGATTAGATGAGATAGAGGTAAGGGTGGCAGCCAGTATGTGAACCCATGTTCTTTCTACGAATTCAGCACCCTTTCCATCTCATTTAAAAATTAACCTGGCTTAAAAAAAGAAAGTCAAGAGAAAGGCTTTTTTTATTTGGGCTTGGGCTTTTCTGCTTCCTTCTTTCCCAATCACAGAATGTTTAAGAAAGTGGTCATTCTGCTAAAGCCTTGGGGTGGGAGGTTTTCCATGCTTTGTTCAGTGATACTAAGTCTGTGGATTAAGTCTCTGAACTGTGTTTGAAGCCAGGCAGAATAACAGTGTCCTTTATAAGCATCTTGGTTTTCTGTTGTGTGTGTTTTTTTAAATGAAATCTACTGGGTCCTATCAGTCTGTGGTTTGTCTGCTCTGGTTTTAGAAAACTCAGGATGGAGTTGGTTAGGACATTCCAGCCTTCTGAAGGTGGAGTCTGCTGACCTTTGACTCTGACTGTGTTCTACAGATAGTGTCAGAAACAGCCCCAAACCAGAGTACTCAGAAAATCAAAGCTAGGCAGAGCAAGGGGAGGGGGGAGGGTATGGGCAGTGGGGAGCGGGGAAGCAACAGGCCCAGTGTTCAGTCATTTCTACTGCTTGAATCACCACTGTGTCAATAGGTGATAAATCAAGAGTCATATTTACTGATTAAAATTACAGACTCCTACGGGAAACTGTATAAACAGCTTTCAGAACAAAGTCTGTGAGGCCGGAGCAGAGCTGAATCCTTCTAAGCCTTGGCCAGTCATGTCTGCCTTCAGCCAACTCTTTGACCCAGGGGTCAGGCAGAGAGCAAGTTTCTTCACTAAAGGCAGAGTTCCTATACACAGATCCAAATATTTATAGGGAAAACTTGAAAGGGATGATGGGAAGAGAAGCATCGCTAGGATTCACATCTATTCACAGGAGATCCTAATTTTCCTCCTCTTTTCCTTAGTCTCCAGTCTGTTCTAGAGCTATGGTAAGGATTCAGAGCACGTGACCTGTGCCCCTGTCAGCAAAGATCACCACATCTTACCCTCTGCCTGTGACTCTCAAGGGAGGAAGCAAGGGACATTGAGTGGGCATGAAGCCATTTCCACATCTTTACCCAGTGGCCAAAGTTAAATTTCTGTTCTTAACTATTATAACTCTGCTCTCTCTAGAATGCAATGTGTAGAATTTCTTCTTGTGTACCCCCTAGCAGATTTCTGTCACCTTTTTCACCTTTTTCACCCTCAGCGTGGTGGCCTAATTCATAGATGGTGTCACCTTTAAGTCACTATTATGTGTATTAACCTTTCATTGCTTCTTGAGTCAGAATATTGCCTTGTGGATATTTCAGATGGCAATTTTATGTAACCCATGAGTTGGCACCACAACTCGGAGCTCATGAAGACTGGGTTCAATCTTGGAAGTTCCTCAATCTTTGGTTTATGCCCTACACCCAAAGCTCCCCTGGTAACGTCAGAATTCAGCTACTTCTTCTTTTTTTTTTTAATTCTGTCCCCAGGATTTCCCCAGGCTTTGGCTTCTATTTTTCATGGCCCTCAGCTCCCCTGCAAGCATTAAGGCAAGCAGAATATCTGAGATCACGGTTCATTTAACCGCAGAGAAAACAAAAAAGACTCATATCTAAGCCAACACATATTCAAACCAACTCCCCATTCATTTCTGATGGGGCTCAGCTTTTCCTAGGGAGTTAAATAATTGTTCAGACTTACAGAACTACCCTGGATGAGAATGCTTATCAAGGAGAGTCAAACAACATCCCTTTGGGGACCTTGCTCCTCCTCCTGGCTCTGTGCCTGAGAGCTTCTTGGTTTGAGCTCCCGTAACTCCTAGTTTGAAAATGGTTCCTGACCTGGTCCAGGACTCCTGGCAGCTCCAATCTTGCCTCTCTCTGGGCATGTCCCCCTGGACATGGTTGTCCAGGCAGAGTTCTCTCTAAAACATAAGCCCTTTTGTTGATGGCTTTAGTTGTGGATGGACATGTACTTACCGTTACCCTTGGCCCCATTTTTTTCATGGAGATTTCCAATGCTTCCACTGAAGGGGAGGGGAAAGAGACTGAATGATTGGAAAAACACGGGCAATATTATTACCCCAAGTCCATGAACATCAATAACTATCTCTCATATGACTTCTTTTTTATCTCTATGAAATATTTATGAGAATGACCTATACGCATATTGAAGGTATCCTTGATGAAAATGATGAAAATTTTCTTCAACTGACTGCAACTTTAAAGTAATACAGTTGACTGTGAAAGGAATATAAGATGTGATTTGGTAATGTCACCATCTTAAAGACGCATCTCTAACAAGGTATCTTTCTTCCACGCATATGCAGAAATCATACAAGATTTCTTGAAAGAAGTAACCATAAAGATGAGTTTGAAAAAAAAAAACAACATTATTGATTTAGCAATCTCAAATGGGATCTAGAACACAGAAGTATTTACCAGTGCCATGGAGAATTTTCCTCCAGAGATTGAATTCTTGTTTGCTTATGGCGCTGTGCTAATTTCATTGAGTATAACAATAGTACAGAGCCTACCCTAATCTTACTCATACCTGCAAGGAGACAACAGCAACAACAATCACAAACCGAAATAAAACCTTGTCAGGTATCAGGATCATATTTGTATCATAGAAGGTATTTGGTAGGATGTGTCCCCTCAAGTGTCCCCCCCCCCCTCGATTCAGTCATTAAATAAATCTTCCGAAAAGCACAGATCTGGGAATACTATTGTTCCATAAGAAATGAAGAGCAGGCAGATTTCAGAAAAACCTGGAAAGACTTGCATGAACTGATGCAGAGTGAAGTGAGCAGAACACTGTACATAGTAATCGACACAGTGTGAGATGACTAACTTTGATAAACTTATCTCTTCTTAGCAATACAAGGATATAAGATAACTCTAGAAGACTAATAATGGAAAATGCTATCCATGTCCAGAGAAAGAACTCTGGAGTCTGAATGCAGACTGAAGCATACTATTTGCTCTTTTTTTGTTGTTATTTCTTCTTTCTTGTGGTTCCTCCCTTGGTTCTAATCCTTTCTTACAACATGACTAATGTAAAAAAAAAAAAGAAAAGAAAAACCACAGATCTGATCATATCACATGGAATCCAATCAGTTCCAGCAACTCCTTACCACCTCCAGTATTAACATTGACGCTCTCAAAGACCTTGATAATGTGGTCCCCTTTACCTCTCCAGTCTTCTATGTCACTTCCTCTTGCATACCCTGCAGTCCAGTAACACCAGCCTCCTCTCTGTTCCTTGCATAAGATACTTCACCCCCTGACTCCAGCCATTTTCATTGGCTATGTCAGATGTGTGCAGTTTTCTTCCTCTTCACCTTCATCTCCTAGCCTACTGTCTTTCTTTCAAGTCACAGCTAAAATTCCATCTTCTGCAAAAAGGCTTTCCTGATTCCTATTCACACTAGTGCCTTCTGTCTGCTGATTATCTCCCATCTATCCTGTCTATACCTTGTCTGCACATGGTGGTTTGCATGCTGCCTTCTCTGTTAGATCATGCCCTTCTAGAGCATAGCAGGGCCTGCATTTCACTTTGCTTGATGTCCCAGCATTTAGTATAACACCTGACCCATAATAGGTAATTAATAAATGCTTGTTGATTGACTGTCCATTCAACGAAATCCATAACCAATCAAAAAAGTGTAGCTTAATAAATAGATAAAGAATAATTATTGTCTAGGATTCAGTGTATGGTTGGAGGGTTAGCCTATGGAGTCAAGTCATCAGTACTGGACAACAAGGAGGTCAAATCAGTTAATACTTAAAAAATTAATTCAGGCTATTCACTGGAAGGTCAAATACTGAAGCTGAAGCTTAAATACTTTGGCCACATAATGAGAAGATGGTTCTCATTGGAAAAGACCCTGCTGTTGGGAAAGACTGAAGGCAAAAGGAGAAGGGGATGGCATAGGATGAGATGGGTAGATAATGTCATGGGAACAACAAACGTGAACTTGGACAGACTTTGAGAGATAGTAGAGGCTAAAAGGGTCTGGTATGCTATGGTCCATGGAGTCGCGAAGAATTGGACATGACTGAATGACGGAACAACAACATGCATATCATAGATAGACGCTAAAGGTGGATAATGAGTTAGGCCCCGAATTGAAAAAGAGGAAGACAGGAGAATGTATTAGATATAGGAAGGTGAATAGCACTTTCAGCTGTTCCCAGGTACTTCCTAACATGATGACTCATAACACAACTGTTCTTTCAGCAATGCCTGCATGTGAATCATGGAAAACCACAGGCTCCAAAGTCTCAGAACTGCAAGTGGTACAAGGGGCAATGGAGAGATGGACAGTATGCGTAAGTAATTTGTCGCATATTATCAATGATGATTTACATGCAAGAATAGCACAGAATGTTGTCAAAGAAATGTCTGCTAAGAAAGGCGGTGGCCAATTAAAGAGTGAGAGGGGGTTAACAGTTAGATAGCCAGAGGGGTACGATGGCCCTCATAAAACTGAGGAGGTCTGCTGTGAGGGATTTCTGAGAAGGGATGCACAAAATGTGGAGAGAGTGAGAAGGCATTAAGTACCATTTTGCCACGGAACCACCAGCACTTGGATTTTCTTTGCTTAACTATACTTGGTTATAAGGGAAGGTTTTATTGGGAAGTGGAAGAACATCATCGGGAAGCAACAGAAATAGCTTTTAAAAGCATAAGTGAAACTTTTGTTTTTAAGATGCCATGGATGGATTGTCATATGTAACCGTAATAAAAATAATACCATTAATGTGGCACTTTAATGTTTTCAAAGTGCTTTATAAGTGTTATCTCATTTGATCCTTACAACAATCCTAAGGAGCTACATACTATCATTATTCCCGTTTTTACAGATGAAGAAAATGAGACTGAGGGAGGTTTACTGACCTGCTTAGAGTTATACAACTAGTAAGAGTCTGAGAAAGGGTGAGAACGGAGGTCTTCCTGATGTTGAGTCTGGACTCCAGACACTGCGCCACCTTAGCTGCCCAAATGCTGGAGGAGGATTCATACTGACGAGATGATAGGTCAGCTGATGTAGCCATTTTCCCAGTGTGACTTTCTCCCACGACTTTCTTTCTTTCTCTCTTTTTTTTGCTGTTTGGAGGGGGGAAGGTAGGGTAATTGGGGTTAAGTGACTCACCCAAGGACACACAGCTAGTTTTGTGTGTGTGTGTGTGTGTGTGTGTGTGTGTGAGAAGTGTCTGAGGCCAGGTTTGAACTCAGGTCCTCCTGACTCCAGGGCCGGTGCTTTATTCACTGCATCATCTAGCTGCCCCCTCTCATGACTTTCTCATGCACATGAGGTACAGAAGCAATGCTCACTCACAGTTCTCCATATATGGCGACCGCTGACTTCAAAGGGACTTGAGTTTAAAGACAAAATAAACCTTAAAGATGAGCAAAAAAAAAAAAGAGAGGATTATCTCTCTCCATAGCATCAACAAATATGAAGGTATATTTTGAAGTCTGATTTCCTTGACCTTTTCCTAGGTGTTAGGACGAAGAGGAAATGAAGAAAATACCAAATGGGGGCATTTAAAAGTTCATTCTTTGGCTTTTAAAAGGCAGTGGCATATAATCAAATGCCTGTATAATTATCTAGATGCGTTCTGTGTTCTTTCGGAGCAATGTTTCTGTAAACTAAGGTGAGTGTTCCTCCAGCTTTTCCTCTCTGGAGGAGTTCATCAAGGCTTTATCCCTGTCAGAGTGAATTCTTTGGCCAGACTGTCTCAGAATGTCCATCTCACTCCATCGGCCTCCAGAGACTGTTGATGTTAGAGCTTAGACGTCACACACTGTCCTTAGGCTCTGGAAAGCACTGAGAGGTCTTTTTTCTTTTTTTTTTTTTAAAGGAAGCTTTGTTTATAACCCATTCACTTCTGAGCTTCCTCGGCACAGTTTCCAACTTATCTTTGGATGAAAGCACATCTTTAAGATGTGGAGGAATTAATGACAGTTTCACAACACGGGAAATGGGTTGTGTGAGAGGCTTGGGGGTGCTCTGCTCTTGTTCAAGCAGCCCAAAAGTCCCTTTTTGCCCTGTAATGTCACAGCCTTAAGCCTTTAAACTGAAAACAGTTTTAAAACAGGCAAGGGCTCAGAAATTATGCCATTACAAGAAACCATGAAGATCAGCAGTCAGAGGGATTCAGGGAACGAGTCTGAAAAAAGAAGGCTGGTTCATTTCCTTGGGATGTTAACCAGAAATTTCGGGCCTACCATTTCATCTCCTGCTTAAGGTTGTTTGTTGGTCTTCCTATGGATACTGTGCCTTTGAAGCAACTATTTCTCTCATTTTAACTGATAAATTCTCTGTTGATGCCTGTACATTCAGTTTTTCTCTTTTTTCCTGCCTGGCTTACCAAAGGTCTAATGATACGACCAGAGAGTACCACACTTAGGAGATCTTCTCTCAGGTCCAAACTGCCAATTGGTTCACAAAAAAGGGGTGACGTAATGAGGGTCTTCTAGCATCCCTGTACAATGATCCCTTAGCCACAATGGATATTTAAGCAGTATAGGCATGATTTCTCCAAGTTATCAGTGTTCTGCTTATGGTACCTTTGAGATCAACTTTTGTCAAAGGCCAAATAAGCAAAATTGAGTGTTACTGAATAAAGTTGTTTTCAGAGTCCCTTCCAAGAGTAGGTACCAGAAATACAGTCATGCGTGGTGACCAGGCTGATGATCTCATTCGTAAAGCTTCTTTAGTCTGGCTTTTATACCCCTTGCCACTTCTAAACCAGAAGGCCACTGGGTCCTTCAGTCTATTTATCAAGCATTTACTGTGTTCCAGAATGATGCTAAGTTCTGAGAATACAAAGAATGGAAGAAATATTGCCCTTGCCTTCCAGGAGCTTACATTCCAGTGGGGGAAAGAACATGCGAATAGTGATGTATCCACAGGATATATACAGTGTAAGTGTAAGGGAATATCTAAGGCAGTAGAGGGGGAAGAGGTAGAGTGATTTCAACTGTGGGTGGTAAGGAAATTATAATCTGGAACACTTTCTAGGTGAAGCATCTTATGAAAGTTTCTCTCTCTTTTTCTTGAGGGGGAAAAGCAAGACAATTGGGGTTAAGTGACTTGCTCAAAGTCACAAAGCTAGTGTGTCAAGTGTCTGAGGCTGGATTTGAACTCTGGTCCTCCAGACTCCAGGGCCAGTGCTCTATTCACTGAGCCACCTAGCTGCCCCAGAAAGTTTCTTTCTTAAATCAGAACCCTCAGTGTTAGTTTCTTGCTTTTAATAACTTAGACTTTGTCATCTTAGCTAGTGTCTTTTAACTTGTAACGGAAACCTGAACAGACTGGCCATACCTGGGCACCATTGCATTAAAATTTCATTTCATGATGAGCAGGCGCATTTCAAAAAAACCTGGAAAGACTTATATGAACTGATGCTGAGTGAAGTGAGCAGAACCAGGAGAATGTTGTACATAGTAACAAACACATTATACGATGACCAACTTTGAAAGACTTAGCTCTTCTCAGCAACGCGAGGATCTAAGACAATTTCAAAAGACTCATGACGGAAAATGCTATCCACATCTAGAGAAAGAACTATGGAGTCTGAATGCAGATAAAAACACACTATTTGCTCTCTTTTGTTTTGTTTTGTTTCTCCTTTCTCGTGGTTCCTCCCATTAGTTCTAATTCTTCTTTATAACATGACTAAAGTGAAAATATGTTTAATATGAATATATATGTAGAGCCTACGTCAGATTGCATGCCATCTTGGCAAAGGGGGAGGAGAGGAAGAGGGAGAAAATTTAGAACTCAAAATCTTATGGAAGTAAATGTTAAAGACTAAAAATACATTAATTAATTAATTAAAAATTTTTCATATCATCTCATAGGGCCAAGATGGAAGGGATCTAAAAGGTCATTTAGTCCAGTCTTTTCATTTTATAAATAAAGAAACCAAGGCCCAGGGAATTTAAGTGGCAAGCCCAACACGAGTAAATGGCAGAGGCAAGATTTGAACCTAGATTTCTTGACTTCATGTCCAAGTGTGCTTTCTACTGCATTATACTACCTCATTCTAAAAATGGGAAACTCACTTAAAATTATTCACTGACCAGGTCCACAATAATTGAACAAAATGGAGGAAAGAAGTGGTTATCTGGATAAGTGAAGAAAAAATTCTACCTCTTCCTCAATTGGCCTATTAAGTTAATTTAATAGTTATGCAATACAGTCTATAAACTAATAATGGCCATTGTTTCAGCTTCCCTTTTCAAACTTGAACTTCGACTTTGACAGGAGAGGAAACAGATTTGTCAGCACAGACATGCCATTGACAGTCAGGAAATACTAACAGACAAATCTTTGGGTGAGCAGCATCCAGAAACTTTGCCTCCACTGTCCAACTATATCAGAATAATTACGAAATGTGCTTTCCTGACTGCTAATCCTCCCCTGTTCACTTCTACAAATAGCTACACAAAATAAATATTTCAAAATAAATCTCCTCTGCTTGTTCTTTGGATCTGAAGTGACTCACTTCTTTCCCCCTCCCTCTTCTCGGTGCAGTTTCCCTCTGTCTGAATTCATATCCCTTGTGTTTTTCTACCTCAATCCTTTTCCCAGACTACTTTCCATTCGCCCTCTATCTCAACGGATTCCAAATAAAAATGTTTCCTTCGTCTCTCATCTCCAGAGTCAGCCCAGCCTCATGGAATCTTTAGCTTTCTTTAGAGATCACATTAATTGTCAAATTGTCACTTCCCAAGGGAAGCCTATTGTGACCCCTGCTGAGGTTAGTGTTCTTCCTCCCCCCCAAAATTATTTGCATCCATTTTGCATGTACTTTAAGTGTAATTTTTTGTGTATACATTTCCCCCCCTTTAACAAAATGTAAGTTTCAGGAGGGGAGGAGCTGGGTTGTTGCTTTGTCTCTATCCCCAGGACCAAAGCACAGTGACTGGCAAATGACAGGCATTTGATAAAGACTTGTTGAATGAATGAATGGCCACAGATCTGAAGAGTCACCCCTTGGGTCTCAATTTTAGAGTAAGCCTGACACCTAAAGTATTAAACCATAAATGAAGTCAGAGAACTTAGACAGGGATCCCAAAGATTGCTTTTACTACTTCTGGGGCAACCTTGGACAAGTCACTTTAACTCTTGGGACTCACTTTGGAACTTACAGTTCCGAATACTATGATCCAATAAGGAAGACTAACAATTTTTGGGAAACCAAGGCTCAAACAAATATCCAGTGAGTCAAATGATTCCCTGAATCTTGAAGCAGCTAAGTGATAACGGTAGATAGCATCAGGAACAACCGAGTTCAAATCCAGCCTGAGACATTTATTAGCAGTGAGACCCTGAACAAGTCATTTACCTCTTGTTTCCCTCAGCTTTCTTGTCTTTAAAATAGGAATAATAATAGCACCTCCCTTCTAGGATTGTGGTGAGGCTCCAATAAGATATTTGCAAAGCATGCAATGCATCCCTACATATGTGTATATCTGTGTATATGTATAATCACATACATACATACACATACACATACTTATACATGTACATATATACATGTACATATGTATGTAACTAGCTATTATTATCCTGGAAAAGGTTCATTCATTTTCTTATGAAGGGACACTTTTATTCAGTACTTTATTTGCCAAAGGACTAGGTATTGTTCTTATGAAAAGTATATCTTTAATGGGATAGGAAGTTACTTCTCACTTTTTCATGTAACCTATATTTAGAAATCCCATCTATTTCCTCTAATATTAAAGTTGCCACATAAGTTTAAAAAATAAGGCAACAGAAACAATGTCCATTATTATTGTAAAGCCTTTATTATGGAAGTATTAAATCCGAACTCTGAGGTCACCATATTGGGAAAGTATTTCCATGTGCAGAGTTTCATTCTGTCGGTTAAATTAAGCCTGAGAATTCAAATTTTGTCTCCAACTCCCAAACTATGTATAGATGAATCTGAGAATGGAAACTATTCCAATGCTTAGAAGTTATTCTGTGGGAGTGAATGTGTTCACAGCTTCCAGGCCAGGAGGAATGACCCTTCCAGAAACTTTAAAGGTTGTGGAAAGACCATAAAAATCAAATCAAATCAAATTAAAACGGACAGAGCTTTCTGGCAATATGAGTATTGGCAAGGAGCCAGAGGATGGAGTTGTCTGTGAAATACACACGTCCTCAGAGTTGGAGATGTATTTGTCCCCCAAAATTAAATTAAAAACTTCTTAGAGTGACAGTACTTCTTTCTTTCTCATTTCTAGCTCGTTCTTATCAGAATTCTGTCAGCTCCCAAACTGACATTTTCCTGTTCTGATCTTCCCTCAGATAGAGAAGAAAGAAATTTTTTTATTGGGTTGATGCAAACAGCAGATCAACCTACAGAGAAAAGTCAAGGACAGTTTGGAGCCCTAATCCCTGACCTGCCTGCCCTCCCCTAACTAGCTATTGACATTGAACTTAAAAAGCTGCTATGCTGAAATGAGATAATGTGAGAGAGACAGAGACAGAGAGACAGAGAAACAGAGAGAGAGAAAAACAGAGAGAGACACAGAGAGACGGAGACAGAGAGAGACACAGACAGAGAAACAGAGAGAGAGAAAAACAGAGAGAGACACAG
>CM053581.1:37612135-37636546 GCA_028627135.1 Pseudochirops cupreus
GTAGTAAACAAAATGATCCTGGGTACCTCCTGATGGAAAAGGGAGTCACAGGTAGATGGAAGGAAGACTTGCTTTGACCAAATCCTGCAACATAAAGCACATTATTGACAAAATCCAGAGAACAGAGGCTGTCTACATAGGCACGGCGTCATTATTATTATTATTTTTTAAGGAGGAGTGCCTAGATTTTGAAACTGCTGCTGTGGAAAGTGCTTTCAGAAAGGCTTTTCGGCCTCAGCATTCTGATTTCAGCACAAATGTTTAATGAGATTCTCACCAAAGTCTTCAAGTCAGAAAAGTACAAAGAAATCTTTTTTTGTGTTTTGTTTGGATGCTTTTGTCCTCACTTTTGTTAGTTTCAGCTTCTGTTTATCCCCATCTGATGAATTTCCCACCCACACCTGAAACTGTGAATTTGACTTGCTTTCTCTCTGGCTGGGAGCAGGGATGAAAATAGAAATTATTTTCCCAGAGAACCCTTACCATTCTCCACTGTGAAATCGCTTGCAATGAGAAGTGATTTATGGGACCACTGGGTCCCGGAAGTCCCAAGTCCTAGACCTCAGGTCCTGTGAATTTCCCTCACTTTTACCAAAGATTGTGATCATGGGTTTCTGCTGATTGACTAATCAACATTAAAAGAGATAAAATTTCATTCCTTAGAGTAAGATTTTGTTTTGTTTAGTTTACGAACATAATCCTGGTAGGCGTGGCTCCCTTTCTTTCACTTACGGGGCTATGGAGTTATATATTTGCTTAGTGGCTAATGGCAATATGCTTTTACAAACTGCATCAGAATTATATTGATTAACATAAAGAAGTAAAGATACCTTCTCTTGCCTCCCAGCTCCAGAAGCTGCTGATTTTCACTGAATCGAGCTCTTGAAAATTCAGCACTTTCAAGGAATGCCAAAGGCATGCCATTATCAAAGGCCATTTGAATTGCCATCTCCCTCCTCTTCCTCATTGTCACTAATCATATTTCTCTAGCACATTAAGGATTGCAAAGTGGTTGGCAATGACTCTATTCCTTTCTATGGAAGTAGGCAGTCATGATCTTCCTTATATTTCCTTGTTTGGGATCCTTAGAATTAGGCCTAATAAAGCATTAATGAATGTACTCTGGGGCCCATTTCAGCACCAGAGTCCAGAGAATGATGGAGAAGACTTACTAGTCATCCCATGGATCTAAATTATTCTAGGTACTTAGAAAGGGACAGATTGGCTTTCGGATGGATTGGTTGGCTGTGAAAGCACTTAATGGAGAATGACTCAACCCTCTTAAAGTTATCCTCCTTGGCTCACAGACTCTTGTGTTCTAAGAGTAGCTCTCTCACAGCTTTCTTCATCGCCTCCTGGCCATCATCAGATGGTCAAGTGGTGGTCTGGAATGTGTTTGCTGAGTTCACTAACAAGGAGATGTTCTCTCCATGTAAGACATTCTCTCCATGCAATGACGGCCACAGTGTCAGGGATGAATTAAAGAGAGAAGTGGTATTCTGAGAGGTCATGCTCAGTCTGAGAGAGCTATGTGCTACTTTATCTCACTTTGGAGAGGGGTTAGTCTTTTGAAGATGGTAAGCACCTCACAGTAGAGGCAGAGAAGCATGGTAGATAGAGTTAGCCTTGAAACCAGAGAGACTTGAGTTCAAGTTCTTCTGACAGTATGACTCTGGGAAAGTCCTCTCACTTCCCAGTCCTCTAGGACTCTCTCAAAGCCCAAGTTTTAGAGAAGCTATCAACCTGTACTAGCACAAAGAGTCTTCTCCCCTGGTAATTCACTTTGTCAATGGAATCACAGGCCTGCTCTTTATCCGTGTCCCTCTCACAGCCATTCTCAGTCATTTCAGACATGTTTGACTCTTCGTGACTCCCTTTGGAATTTTGTTGGCAGAGATACCAAAGCAGTTTTCCATTTCCTTCTCCAGCTCAATTTACAGATGAGGAAACTGAGGCAAACTGGGTTAAGTGACTTGCCCAAGGTCACACAGCTAATAAGTGTCTGAGGCCAGATTTGAACTGAGGAAGATGAATCTTCCTGACTCCAGGCCCAGCGCTCTGTGTACTACGGTGCCACCTAACTGCCCTGTGTGGAGGTCCAACATCATTTTCAGAATCATTCCTTAAGTGAGAGTCCATTCAATGTGATGCACCCCAAGAAAGCATTTTTGAAAACAAAAGTCACTTGTAGGAACTCTACCAGTGCATAACAGTGCAAATACATCCTCTGGGGCTGATTGATAGCTTTTCTCAATGACCTTTTTGCTAAGCCTTGCTTTTCTACCCTGATGACTCTTACCAGCAGACACCCCTTTCCTGTGCTTCAGAACAGCAATTCTATATACACTGAAATAGATACCACCAAGTTTAGAGAAGGAAAGGGACCCATGAGTTCCCAAGTTTTCTTTGGACTCTTACAAGGACAATTTTACCTCCTGGACAGGAAAGCACAAGGCCCCTTCTGTGACCTCCCTCCCTCAACTTACCCTTCTATAAAAGAGATCTTAATTATTATCTGCGTTGCATGGGAACGTAATGGGGACTAACTAGCTAACATTTTACAATGCTCTGAAGACAAACAGTACAATCTAAGTGCAAAAGATCTTTCATTATGGTTAAAGATATATCTAAGTAGGGAATTCAATTATTTGCTCACTTTGCACTCTCAGTTTCAAGGGTGAAATATACAGCTATAAAGGCTACTTGTAGCTGATGAAATGTCAGGACAAAAATCATGAATTTTATCCAGTTTTACTAACCTAGCTCCCAATTAAAATCAGGTTTCAAGGTCACGCTTTGTATCAACATTCTAGGTGGAGGGGATATGAGGGAAAGGAGGTGCTGGGTGCAGAGGGAAAGGAAGAGAAGTCACGAATAGAAAGGGATGAGAAGTCATGATTAGATTGGGTTTTTTTCCTGTAAATTTTCTGATGTTAAAATGTCACCTTTCAGTATAGCACGATGGGTCAATTTGCCTATTGTCTCTTCTTTCCTCAATAAAGAGGGAGGGAGGGAGAGAGAGAGAGAGAGAGAGAGACAGAGAGAGAGAGAAAGAGAGATTGAGAAAGAGAAAGAGATTGAAAAAGAGATTGAGAAAGAGAGAGACAGAGAGAGATACTGAGAGAGAGAAAGACAGAGAGAATTGAAGGGACCTGAGGTTGAAAGGATTGTGCCTTTCTATCTCCTGCTCAGTGTTCATGAATGCTCAACCTACTAAGCATAATTTATCATTGGGGGGTGGACCAGGGTGGAAGAGACCCTTACTGCTATAGATCAGGAGCTGTAAGCTTCATATGTTACTCCTCTTAAAGCCCAGAAAATGAAACAAGACATATTTCGAGGGTTGTCAGCAGGTAGATCCATTGGTTTTGTGGTAAGTAATCTCTCTGGGAGGAAGTCTTTGCTCAGATGTCTGTGTTGAATGTTCTGTGGCTCCCCCCAGCCCCAACAGTGCAGGTCTATTAGCTGGGAGAGTAGGTGGTGATGATATTGCTTCTAACAACCAGACTGAAGTGTAGCCTTAGGCTATCTTGCAAAGCCCCCTCCAAACAGCCTCTAATTAATTTTTATCCTGCCACTCCAATGAGTCCCAGGAGGGCAGCTACGAAAACAACACAAACCCCTCATCAAGTCATTCTGCAAAAGCTTTGACGCGATGCTCCAAGACCTCAGGTCTGTGAAGGAGAAGCTGGGGCTGATGCTTTTCAACTTGAATTTCTTCCCGTTTTTCTCTCTTTCCTCTTTACTGGTGGCCACAGGCTGGCTCTTAGGCCTGCTGAGCAGGACAGTTGCATGGGTTTTCTCTCCAGGGGCTCATTCTGAGAAAACTCTTGAGATTTCTGTTGCCAGAGGAGAAACCCAAGCCCTCTGGAGGCTAGGGGTCAGGACTCCTGAAAATGTGTGGCCTCCTACTCTTCCCCCTTACATCCCCCCAAAAAACTCTTAAATAAGGAGAAGGCTTATCTCAGGGCTGGCTTGTGGCCCTGTTAGCAGGACAGGCCTCAGCCTCTGTGAAAACTCTCTTCAGGAGAGATAATGGTGGAAACAGAGGGAAGCCCCCACCAAGAGGAATTTTGCCCCACTGAGTACATCAAAGCTCTGGCATTACAGCCATCAGCCCTTGGAAGTGCTCTTGGCAGTGACACGGCGATACTGTTTGGATGTGGGTAGCAGGGGGTATCTGCAAAATCCAGGAAGGATTCTGTTCAGGGTGCTCTCTTTCTTATTCCAAAGGGAATGAAAAAGGAGGCAGATCTTTTCCTGTCTGGAGCTAGCACGGACTGAGCTGGCAGACAATTTTCACTTGTTGCACTTTGAGCCAGGCCTTCGAAAGTCTCATTCTCTTGGGGTTCAAATCTCTATTGATCTATCACCTAACACCTTACTCTATTTCTCTTTCAAAGCTTCCCCCTCATCCCCATTATCTTCTATTCACGGCATTTCTATTAGTACTTCCGAATTAATTAAAATCGAGAAAGAATGACCATTTGAAATAAGACATTCAGAGGTGGTGAAATCCAAGCCCATTGCCTTTCGGGCTTCCTCACTTTTCAGGACAGAAAGGTTGAGGGACCATTCCCTTCCTGAGGTCTCAACAGATGATAATGATATAATGCCAACTTCTCTGGTGTTAATTTCATGATCACTGGGAGCCAAAGAGATTTCCTTAGGACTTGCCCGCTAGGATAGTCCCTCAGAAAGAGACCATTGTCTCTAATGTACTCGGGCAGTCCAGTTAATTGTATGGAGTTGATCAGAGGATCCTAAGTAGGAATTTACAAAGGCTAGCTAGACAAACTCTCTCCTTCCAAAACCACATTAATAAGTAACTATTTTTAAAGACTCCCCCTCACTTTGCCTCCCTCCTTCCCCAACTGGGCCTAAGAGTGTTGCCTGGTTCTCTCATCCCAATTTCCGACAACCCTCACCATCCTCTTGGTGTGTAATCCATTTCCTTTTGCTTTGTCCTCAGAAAAGACGAAGAACAACTGGTCATTATCCAAATGGCTACTTTCATTTCCTCCTCTCTTATTTTCTCCCGGTTCGGTGGTGTTCCTGCTGCCATGCCAAGTCCAACCCCAAGTCTTAAAGGTACCCATACCATCTTGCAACTCAAATGCGTGCTTCATCCTAACCTGCTCAACTTCAGTTTTCTCTTCAAAGTACTTTCTTTAATGCTCATCAGATCCCGAAGAAAGTGGTAGCAAGAGTCAAAAGAATACCGAACCAGGAAGTCAAGAGACCTGAGTTTTAGGGGGTTCTTGGAAAAAAATGACCAACTTCTCTGGCACAATTTCCTCATTTGCAAAGCAGAAATATGTGTGACTGTCCTGCTGGTCAGTCAATTAACACTTTTTAAGCAGTTACTGTGCACCAGCATATATAACTGATAGAAATATGAGCCAGTTTCTTCATTTTCAGTTGTCTTTTCAAAGTGAATAGGATCTAGGCATTCCATATTTGGAACTCCCAATTCTTCTCAATCAAAGAACTATGTAGACTAAGCAGTAATTCCTGGCATACTTCTGAAAAACCTTCTAAATCTTACACAAATGTCGATTAAAACATCTTCTATATTGTAGCTTTTGTTTTCTTATTTACAGGGTCATCAAAATTATCTAAGATATCTCAAGGCCTGCAAATCATAGAAAGTCTTGCTCAAAAAGTTTGCTGTGGTTGCCACTTGGCTAGGAGTTAATAACAAAGAGTATGCTGTCTTTTTACCCGAACTTTTCATTTCCCAGCCTCCTTCTCTACAACTAGTCCATTTCTATGTGTTGGCTGCTCATTTTCTTCCATGCAAAATGTCCATTTTTATCTCTGAAGGGGATATTAGTTGGCCTTGGGTATCTGGGGCCATGTTCACCCTTATGAGAGCTGCAACCAGCAACTTAACTTAACCAGAGAGTTGTAACCAAGTGGACTAACCAGAGAGAAGTCCTTTATCCCTGGGGTCTCAGTTTCCTCATCCCTAATGGGAGGGATAGGACTGGATGAGATTTACGGCCTCTTATAGCTCTAAATGCTATGAGCCTATAAATGACTGCTAAGCATTCCCAAATCTGAACAAAAGGACCTTTGTTACAACCAAGGGAACATGTTGGCAGACTTGGCCTCCTTAATTCCTCATCCTCTCTCATCCCCCATATCCATTCTGTCACCACAGCCTGTCGATGTTACCTTTTCAACATCTCTTGCATATGTCCCCTTCTCTGTTCTGACACTGCCACCACCCCAGAGCAGGCCCTTATCACTCACGTCTTTATTATTGCAATGGCCTGGTGGTTGGTCTCCCTGTCTCAAGCCTCTCCCCACTCTGTCCTCCATTCAGCTGTCAAATTGATCTTCCTAAAAGCACAAATTTGACTACATCAACCCTTTCCTCCCCCACACTCTTACCCAATTCAATCAACTCCACTGACTCCCTGTTACTTCCAGGATCAAATATAAAGTCTTTGGTTTGGCATTTAAAGTCCCCCATAACTTCTCTTTCCCCTAATTGGTCTAGTCTTCCTACATCTCTTGTAATCCATCCCCTCCCCCTGACTCTTTACTCTATGGTGCAGCGACATCAGCCTCCTTGCCATTCCTTGAATAAGACAGTTCACCTCTTAACTCTGGGCATTTTCACTGGCTGTCCCCAATAGCTGAAATATCCTCCCCTCTCCATCCCCACCTACTGGCTTCCTTGGTTTCCTTTAAGACTCAGTGAAACCACATTTTCTGCAAGAAGCCCTCCCTGATTGTCCTTTCAGTGCCTTTTCTCTCTTGCTTATCTCCAATTTATCCTCTATCAGCTTGTATGAATTGCATGTGGGCTCTCCATTAGACTGTGAGCTTCCTGACAAGGGCTGTCTTTGCCTTGCTTGAATCCTATCTAACAAGTATTTAATAAATGCTCACTGTGTTGTATAGATGCTTGTTGACTGACTGACCAACTTTCATTTCATTCATTCATTCTTTCATTCATTACACACTAATTAGGATGCCTGGTACCATGCTAGAAGATAAAGACAAAAATGAAACAATGCCTACTCTAAAGGAATTTGCATTCAATTATGAGAAAGCAATACATACACAGAAAAACAAACATAGAATCTGTATTACATATATATATGTATAAACATAAAATATTATCAACAGATTAATTCTGGGGTTGGGGAAGGGATTAGCAACTAGAGAAACTAGGATGAGCTTTTTGCAGGAGGTAATAAAGGACCTGAGATCTGAAAGAAAGTAGCGATTCTAGGAGATTGAGGTGATGAGGGAGGGCATCCCAGCCACTGACAGAGAGCCTGTGTAAAGATACGGAAATAAAAGATGGAATGGGCATAAAGGCAACAGCAAGTAGCCTATTTGACTCGAAGGAAGAAAATGTGAAGCAAAGTAGTAAAACAAGCAAAGGAAGCTAGACTGCAAAGAACTTTAAGAGCCAAAAAGAGGAGTTTATCCTACAAGTAATAGGGAACCACTGGAGTTCCTTGAGCAGGGAGTGACATGGTCAGACCTCAAGTAAGTATGGAGGATGTCTTAAGTGTAATGTGTATGGGGTAGGATTTGAGAGAAATTAAATGAGGAAACTAAAAATGGTAAATATACACTTAGATATGACAACAATGATTGAGATTTCCTTATTTTAGATTCAAATATGGTAGCAGCTTAAGATCAGATCCACTAGATTTTATTTTCAAATTAGATAGAAGCACATTACAAGGCTTCAGAAATAACTCCTCAACAACTCTGATCCTTAAACATATTCTCAATTTGTTTCTTTGCTATGGTGCCACAGATTTTTATGAATTAAGATCATGTGAAAACATACCCAATAACTTTTCTGCCAAAGCTTGCAGTAGAGAATGGATGATGAACCTTTGTTTCTATCAAGAGCAAAAATCGTGTTAAAGGCCACATACAAAAAAACCCTTAATTTTGGTGCTTTCTTTAGAAAATGTTAAACTTATCTGCTTTTTTAAATATCAAGAAAAAGGAAGACAAATAAAACTCTTAAATAAAGTATGACAAATATCATCAAGTATACTCCATTTCTAATATTAAGAATGCAACAGGAATGAACCAACTCCTTCATTTCACAGATGAGAAAACTGAAGTTGAGAGTGTAAGGGACTAGTCTAGGGTTGAACATGCAGCAAGACATGAGCATAGGTTTCTAACCTGGGCTTTGTGCCTCTCAAACAAGTGCATTTCCTACCAAATCAGGATTATGGTCAGTTAAACAAGATGGGAAAAGAGGAGCAAAGTAGGAGAAAATATATGAAGGGAGTTAAAGCCATAGGAAAGGGGATGAGAAAGAGTTTTGGTAGGGAAAGAGAAGCATGAAATGAGTAAAGATAAATGGTCCCAGAAGGAAGAGGGCCAAGCAAA
The DNA here is from genome assembly GCA_028627135.1 of Pseudochirops cupreus. Taxonomy (NCBI): domain Eukaryota; kingdom Metazoa; phylum Chordata; class Mammalia; order Diprotodontia; family Pseudocheiridae; genus Pseudochirops; species Pseudochirops cupreus. The sequence goes on from CM053581.1 coordinate 37,620,518, forward strand.
GAGTCAGGTAAAGGGGGAGGGGGGAGAGAGAGACACAGAGGGAGAGAGAGAGAGAGAGAGAGAGAGAGAGAGAGAGACAGAGAGAGAGAGAGAGAGACAGAGACAGAGAGAGAGACACAGAGAGAGAGAGACAGAGAGAGAGAGACAGAGAGAGAGAGAGACAGAGAGACAGAGACAAAGACAGAGACAGAGAGACAGAGACAGAGACAGAGACAAAAACAGAGAGTCAGAGACAGACACACAGAGGATAATTTGATTTTAAGTTCTTTGAAGGTAGGAATTAAGTCTTTACAGTTTTGATTCCTCTCTCCCCCCCCCCCCCTCCATGCTTAGCATAGTGGCTTATACATTGTAGGTGCTCAACAGTCCTTTGCTCTATGAATGAATGGAGCAAACTAGGGAGAGAAGCTGATTAGGTTTTGAAGTATTAGAGGTTATACTCTTCACTTGGGCAAGGGCTTCAAGATGTCATCAGATGCTACCTATTTCTGTTTTAATGGTTGATTAACCATTGTTCATACCTCTTTAACTGCTCAAATCCTAGCCTTTAGAAATTCTACCCTTACTTGAATACCTTGTAGTTTATTAAGGAGACAAGACAATTATTCTCTGTGTTTCAATGGCCAGAACAATATTTGCCCAAGGGATGGATGAAATTAAAGTCAGGGTCAGATTTGACTACTAGGTCATTCAGGTAAAATTTGGTTTCTTATAATCAAAAGCTCTAAAACAGGGATGGAAATATGGAGGTTTGACACATAAGAGGAGAAAGAGGGAGCAAATTAATATTAAATTACTAGCCACTATTCAACAGACAGTCCAACCTTGGCGAGTGTGAAACCAGCAGCAATAAATTTTGCCCTGGTCTGAACTGGAGTACTGAGAAGCTTTTCCATTAAGATATTTCCATCCAGTGGAACTGGCCTGAACACACCTTGGAATTACTTCTAGTCCAAAATAATTGATCGATAGTAATACTGACATTCAGAAGGCACTTTAAAAAAATCCCATGCCAAAAAGGGTTTTAGAGAGCACTCTCTTCCATATTTTTAGTGCTTGAAATAACTGTGAATGTCCACATGGCACAAATGATAAGCATTGGTCAACATACCTTCAAGAAACTTGGGCTGAGTGGAGCCAAGATCTCTGTGCTGGTCCTCTTACTGGAGGGGAATGGAGCCAAGACACCAACATTAACGTGGTGACCTCTAGTGTTTCATGGCAATATCACTACTTGGAATTTTCCCAGCACATAAGGGTTAAGTTTCTTTCTTCACAATCTTTTCTTTGACCAAGCAACTGTCCACTACAAGTGTCCAAGTCTTAAGTCTTAAATGTCATCTCTTGAGATAAAGTCACATTAAGATACAATACCTTTTCATGCTACAGTTTCTGCCAATCTGTGTTGAATAGCATTGAGTTTCAATGTAGTTTCTTCTTTTCATGGGTGACCACCTATCTAAACTCACTGATGTATTTAGAAGATCATTCATTGTGTAGCAATTCATTATTGTGGTTGCAATGGCATAGGCAGTGGATTCTGTCATCAATAAAAGAATTATTAGAGGAGGTGGGGGAGAGAGGCTTGTATGTATGGAGTTAGCAGGGGATTTATTACCTGCAAAATGACTGAAGAGAATTAAGGAGGTTGAATGGCCTACTTGGTTATTTGATAATTGGTGGAGTCCTTGTGGTGTTATATCAAGACCACCAAGCTAGCAGTCAGAAGAGCAGGATCCATGGCCAACTAGGTTGTGTGACCTTGATCAAGGTCACTTAAATTCTCTGACCCTGGGTTTTTCATATGTAAAGTAGAAATAATATTACTTTCACTACTTATCTCTGAGAGTGTTAAGAGGATCAAGTGGGATCATATATAAATTCTCTACAAATCTGAATGATCATTTTCATCCAATCTTAGAATACTTGCCCAGATTTTTATATCATATGATGGTAGAAACAAGCCAATATGTCCACCTACTCAAGCAAAGTGGAGCGATACAATTATTGATTTGGATATTTCAAGTCCCACCATAATTTTCCCTTTAATTATCTGGGTATTGTAGGTGAAAAGGCTGTATGGTAGCTGAATCAGAATCCTATTAAATGTCTTTATTTTCTATTTCTCTTAGTGTAGGCAGAAGCAGTCTGAGAGCCAGAAATCACCCGGGCCTCCAACTTCTTGGGAACACGCCTTGTGTATGTGTGTCATACATACTCTTCCTTAGCAATGGCTGGCACTTGCATCAGATTCTAATCCCAATACTCTTCACTTTATTGTCACTGTCTTGTTTCATCTCCTACAAAGCAGTCTCCTTAGGCACTATTCAGGATTCCCAATTTGTGTTTCTAAAGGGACAAGAAGATTAGAAGAATTTTTTTGCTTGTCATCAGAAGGCTCAACTCACAACATCTTAAATCTATTCACTTTGCTACCTGTCCTGAATCCTTCAAATATATGTGTGTATATATATGTGTGTGTATATGTGTGTGTGTGTCTGTGTGTTTATATTCTTCATTTCCTTTCTTCCTTTACTAATAACCTCCTACTTTAAGCTTCAACAGCCATGGCTGGGGAGTGACAGTTAGATCTGAAGAGAGCATAGGGACACTCTTCAATGTTTACCAGCCTATTGAGATATGGAGAAAGAGCCAGAGGCTACATAGATTCAGAAAACCCCCAAACCAAAACAAATCAAGTCTCATCATTTCAATCCATTCTCTGCTGATGTTTTTATGGTTCTTTGAGTCTTGACCTGGACCTGTAGATTCCACTGGCACTCACCTTTAGAAGCCAAGCAGGTATTTATATAAAGAGGCTGATCGTAATAGGCAAGGGATGAGGACGCTGAAAAAGCCTTCCTTAGAGCCTGTAGGAGAACAGGTTCTCCTTGGCAAGGCTGCTTGGGTTTGCTTTCTTTCTTTTCCTTGCTGACTTGTTTTCCCTGTTCAAATATTTCACTGTCTTACTAATCCTACAATCTCCAAACAGATCATCAGAATGAAGTCCATGTTACACAGTGTACCTTCCAAGTGACACCTCCTCTTAACCCTGCCAGCAGACTTAAATCCTAAATTCCAAGAAGACTGATTCAGCAGAAGCCCTTTTAACTTTACCCAATTTTCCTTGGAAACTAACAACTTACAGCTATTAGGTGTGAGGCTCTCAACTTTAGAATTTAGCTGTGGTTATCTTTGGATAAAATGGGGTCTAGATATAAGCCTCATTCTAGGATCAAAGTCTCACGTATCATTAAGTAAATCCCTAATATGTGCAAGGCACCATACTAGGCACTAGAAATAATGCGTTACCTTTTTGCAAGCTTTTTGAGAGCAGGGACTGTCTTTGTGAGCAAGGACTGTCTTCTGCTTTTCTCTGGATCTGCAGCACTGTCATTGAAAGCACTTTGGGAACAGAGATTGTCTTCCGGCTTTCTCTGTGTCCCCAGTACTAAACACAGGGCCTAGCACATAGTAGGAGCTTAATAAATGTTTATTGGCTGATTGACATTTTTAATGCTGGATTAGATAATGTCAAAGCTCAGTAGAATGGAGGCTACATCTAAGGGCAACTCCTCTGACTACTTGTAGAAGGGAGAAATTTAGGTGTTCTTTGGCACTCAAAGTATATGAGGAATATTTAGGTGCAGAAGACCAAAAGAAGATGAAGGACATGCCTTTATACTTGCTTCAAGGGAGTAGAGCAAATTTTTGTTGGGAACAACTGGAGAGTGCATTCATAATATTCTTATGGGGAAACAGAGTGGGAAAAGCCATCCCATTTGTGAATCTGCCAAATTCTCATTTCTGAAGAGGGACACAATATATAAACACCCCAGAACATCTTCATTTCTACTTTGACCAAATGAAATGGAGTCCATGGAATTTTCCCACCCATCCCTCTCTTGGCTCCTTCACTGCCATACTATTTCATTATTTATTGATTTTTCCACATGCTTTCTGCATGGCTCTAATTTATGCAAGTCCTTACGGCCCTTAGCAATTTCTAACACCTCTGTGTGAGATCCCCAGGTTCAACAATGATGGCAAAAGCTACTATCTTTTCTGGAAAGATGAAAAATTGGTGAAGTTGGTAGCCAAATGAATATATTTTGTAGGCCAGTAGAAGAGAATGAATAACCATTTACTGAGCACTTATGAGCCAGAAAAAGAGTATTTTATAGACTAGATGACACTGCATTTGCCACAGAATGACTTTCTAAAAAATGGATCATCATCATCATTGTGTGAGAATAATTGAGGCCCCATGTTGTCTGCTGACATCTCAAATGGGAAAACCAAGTGAAACATGTCTGAATGGAAGGAGACATTTCTTTTCCAGAAAGATTTTGTTCTGAGGGAGGAAACTCCTTTTTCTCATGTGAAACTTTGGCGAAGTAAAAAAGGCCTCACTTATAAGACTGACCGTGATATAATGTGGTCAGACCTGGGCTTTAGAAAAGTGATGTTGGCAGCTATGTGGAAGATGGATAGGAGAGGCGAGAGACTTTAGGCAGGGAGTCCAGTTAGGAGGGACATTGTGATGGTGCAGGTGAGATCTAATGAGGAACTGAACTGGGGTGGTGGCTATGTGAGTAGAGAGAATAGGACAGATTCAAGAGATGTCATTGAGGTATAAACAACAAGGCTTGACAATTGATTGGGTATGTACAATGAGTAACAACAAGGAGGACCCCAGGGTTTTGAATTTGGACAACTTAATTCTCCTCCAGACCACACACACCAGACTTTCTCTACTGTGCCTCTGATCGCTCCATCCTGCGAGCCTACTGTAGCCCTGGAACTCACACACTGAAAGTACCCTCCACCCCTGCAACCTCTCCCTCTGCTTGGATGGCTCCATCTAGAACCTTCATTTGAGAAGGGTTCCCAGGCCAGCTGTGTCTTCATTGCTCTTTAGAACACATTCTGTACCACAAATACTCCAATGAATACCCCATCTTCTCAACTTCTTTTTATGTGCTGTCTTCTCTTTCTAGAATGTAAGCTCCTTGAGGGCAGGAAGTGTCCTTGTGCTTATATTTGCATCCCCTGTACTTAGCACAGTGTCTGGTACATAGTGCTTAATAAATGCTTGTTGACTAATTAATTGACTGCCAACTATCAGCGATGCCCTCAGTAGTAATAAGGACATTTAGAAGGGGGATAGATTTGGAGGGAAAGATGGTGTAATGGGAATTGCAGTACGAATAAAAACATCCTAGGTGATTAACTCTATCTTACTTAAAAGAAAAAATCATTTGTGTGTGTGTGCATGCATATGTGTGTGTGTGTGTGTGTGCACACATGTGTGCAGGTGTGTTAGCCATTACCCTGTAGAGTAGCACTAGGCAACTGGTGCTGAGAGCCAGCTGAGGGGTGCCTGCTGTAGCCATGAGGTGATGTGGGAGTCAAGGTATGGATATGCTGGAGGTTATAGAATTTTCCCAATATTATTTATTCAGCTACTGGTTCAGGTACATGATTTGAGATTAAGTTATAATAGCCCTGAGGGCCCCAGATGAGGTAGGAGGGAAGAGGTTGTGAGCTTACATGGCTCCAGGAAGGGATGGAATGAGATTGTGTTGAAAGATAATGGATCAGAGGGATGGTGAAGTTGTGTGGGAGACAACCTCTATGAGTAATTATCATGAGGACTAAGGGATGTGACCCCTATTTCCAACCATAGATTAGTTGACTACATACCCTTTGGGGCCATGACACGCCACCCCACAAAAATGGGTTTAGGTGATGTATCCTTTTTCCATCTCTGAAAATAAGGACATTTGTCTACTCCTACAGAATTTTTCAGATTTTCAGACAAAGGCTTAGCGATCATATCTACTGGTTCTTTCAGTAACTTGGTATGTAATGTAAGTACACCAAGGATAGTTACATGTTTCTGTGCAATTTCTCCACTTATCTTGCATTTCAACTCTCCAGTGACTGTATTCACTTGATGTTACTCAGTTCAATAGTCATTCTTCTTAATAGAGATGACAGAAGCAGACTAAGGGCTGAGTTGTCCTGACTTCCCTCCATTGTCTCTTTATATTATCCTTTTATCCTCTAAGAAGCAGTGTTTCCATCCCTTCTTGTAAATCCTTCTTTTTGCTCCTAACATAGCTAAAAAGGAGACCTTTTGGCTACAATATCCTCAGCCTTAGCTTGTTTTAAGCTTTAGCACTCCTGACATTATTTTTTTCCCCACAGGACTTTGTGACCCGTCTTGTTCTTGTTCTCAGCTATCTGCTCCTTTTAAAAATTTTGTTGATTAATGAGTTCCCTTTTCACCAATCAGTCTCCTCATACAAGTTCCCATTTACTTTGTCCTCTGAAAGTTTGTGCTATCAGAATTTCATTCTGGAGGGTATCTCATCCCTCTTGGGCTGATTTCTTTCATAGAATTTTAGGTCATGAGTTCCACCTTATCCTTTCTATGACCTCTTTTATATGGACTTACCTTAAGTGTACGTTGTATGTTGTACATCCTTTAATACTATAAATTCTAATCATTTGCTCCTAAAGATTCTATCATTTCCAATTTGACAACCAATTCTTCCTTATTGGTCAGACTTAGGTTCAGAATAATAGTTCCTCATTGTAGCTTCCTTTACCTTTTGAAGAATGAAATACTTTTAAGAGCATATAATGAGCTATTTGGCACAGAGAAAGTTCCAGCTGATGTTTGTATATTGAAATCTCCTATCACCATTATATTATGTCTGCATGCCTGGGTTGTGATTTGTTTCAAACTCATCATTCGTATCCTCCTTACGGTTTGGTGGAACGCAGTATACTCTCACTACAATGTTGCCCTTTTCTCTCCCTCTGGTGATGCTTGTTCAAATGTTATCTACTGTGTGTCCTTGTGTGTCCTCTGTCTTGTTCATTCAATTTTTCTTTAAATATTTAATGATACTGGTTTGTGTTGGTACCCCCTTTATATAATTTATCCATTTAGAAAAAAAACTATGCTGTAACATAATTAGTCATGGCACCAAGTCCTGATGAAACGTATAGGGTAAACTTCCCTTTTTTCAATAAAATCTCTAACTCATCTTGTTTAGTATTCAAAATCTGGGCAGGTACATACAGATAGCAAAGCTCATGGATTTTATTACATGCCCTCTTCTTGGATGCTATCACCTGTGAATTACCAACCCATTCCACTGATTCCCTTCTTTCTCTGTTGTAATATCTATCCCTTGTAATATTGTGTTTAGGGGATACATGTGAGAAATTTTCTCCTTCTATCCTGAATTTTCAGTTTAAAGTCTTTTCAATCAGATTTGTGAGTCCCTTCATGAATATATTTTTTATCAGCCCTCATGAGGTATTCTACATTCCTGGCCAACCCCATCATTACCATGTCTTAAACCATACTACAGAAATCCAGGTCCCATTCTCAGACACCGTCTTCTTAGCTAGCTGCTTTCCAAATCCACCTTTCTCTTCTGAAGGTGCCTCTTTTAATTGGCAGCTTAACCTTGGGATAGATCACTCTATAGCCTTTTTTTTTTTTTGCATTTTTGGAGGGCAATTGGGGTTCAGTGACTTGCTCAAGGTCACATGGTTAGTTTTTGTGTTAAGTGTCTGAGGTCGGATTTGAACTCAGGTCCTCCTTCCTCCAGGGCCAGTGCTCTATTCACTGAGCCACCTAGCCACCCTGGAAGGTTAAATTTTGAAGTAGTATTATGAGGAAATAATAGCTTTAAAAGATCTATAAAATGTAAGTATTTTCACTGATACTCGGAAGAATCCAGTTTTATCAGTGTGTCTGGATGTCAGCGCTCAGTGCCTTTTCAAACAGTATTTCTTTTTGTTTTGTTTTGTTTTCTTTTGTTTGTTTCTCAGGGTTCTGTTCTGAGCCCTCTTCTCTTCCCCCTCCCTTCACTTGGTGATCTCACAGCTCCCATGGATTGAATTATCATCTCTATGCTTCTGATTCTTAAATCTGCTGATCCTGCCCCAAATGCTCTGCTCACCTCCAGTCTCATATCACCCACTACTTACTTTTCTAGCATCTGTCCAGGACACATCTTGAGTTCAATCTATCCAAAACTGATTTCATCACCTTCTCCCCTAAACCCTCCTGTCCTCCTAACTTCCCTATGACTGTAGAGGGCCACACCATCTTCCCAGTCCCCCAGACTCACATCCTCTGTGTCAACCTGGCCTTCTTACTCTCTATCATCACCCCACCCCCTCATATCCAATCTGTTGCTGAGACCTGTCAATTTCATCTTCAGATACGGCCCTGTCTCTGTTTGTCTGTCTATCTGTCTCTCTCGACACTGCCCATATTCTGGTCAGGTCCTCATCACCTTCCTTCTGGATGATTGTAACAGCCTGTTGGGAGGTTTGTTGGCCTCAGATTTCTTCCCTGCCCACCCCCCATACTCAATAAACTCTAGTGGCTTCCCACTGCCTTCAGAATCAAATACAAAGTGCTCTGTTTGGCATTCAAAGCCCTTTATAACCTAGACCCCTCCTATCTTTCCAGTCTTCTTACACCTTACTTCCCACCACATATTTTTCTATCCAATGACATTGGTCTTCTGGCCATTCCACAAACAAGACACCCCATCTCTTGGCTATGCCTGGAATGCTCTCCTTCTTCATCCCTGCCTGCTGACCTCCCTGGCTTCTCCAACCCCCTTTTAATCCAGTGCCTGCCCTCTGTTAATTTCTTATTTATCATGCATATGGTTTTCTTTGTATATATTTGTTTTCATGTCTCTCCCATTAGATTGGGAGCTCCTTGAGGGCAGAAAAGGTCTTTGGACAATTTTTGTATCCCTAGTGCTTGGTACAGTGCCTGGCACAAGGAAATTTTTAATAGATGTTTATTCACTGATTAAATAAACATGGAAAGCCTAAGGCAGCTAGCTACCAAAGGCGCCCTGCGTAATTAATTATCCAACTTGGTCAGTTCATAGAATGACTGAATTTCAGAGCTGTCCCAGACCTTATAGGTCATTGAGTTCAACCATAACTTAACCTTTTTGAATGCAGTGAAATACAACAAAACTGATTGGTTTCTATCTTACAATAGCAAAAAACAAATTCTATCATCTGGGTCTTTAAAAAAAAATTAAAGTGGGTATATTCACATATCAGAAGGCACCCTGACCTATGTCTACACATGCATATGCATACATGCACGCCTACACACACAGAGGTCTTTATATTCTTGAGATTCTCATGACATTTGGTTTTTATTCCTTTCCACCTTTCATTTTGCACCAGGATATTTTGGCTCTAACAGGCCCGGATGTTTCAAGTATACAATATTTCCTTCAGAATTGGATGAAGCCTAGAAATATTATATTCCCCCCAATGAGGCTTCCATGTTCAAAAGGGTCTGGATGTTCTTCTCAAATACCTATTTGAAACACAAAATTTTGCTCTATTGCAGTAGCCAATCTCAAATGGATTTGGCTTCAATGGCCTTATTGACAGTAGGGAAGTGCCACAGAAAGAAAGAAATCATGCTGTGGTACATTTAGACTATTATGTTAGTGTTTATTTCCTCAACAATTCCTAGCAGAGTGCCAGGCACCCAGTAGGCACTTATTTGCTTTGCTTTGATGGAAAATGAAAAAAGGGCTAGTGATTAGAGCTTCTAATCTATCAGAAACCGTATGAGACACACACAACCAATGTTTTAACTTTGCTGAGGTATCGAAAACTGTCCTCTGAGGTTTGTTTAAATTCTCAGAAAGCACTCAAGAAGATAAAGCTGTTTAAGATGATGGGGCTGTGGGGTTAGAGCTAGAAGGTGTCTTAGGGGTCATCTAGTCCAGTCCAATTGTTTTATAAATGAGGAAACTGAGACTTTGGAAGAAGTGACTTGCCCATAGTCACATGAGAGGTAAGAGGCAGAGCTGGGACTCCAAACCAGGTCTTTGGGCTCTAATGTCAATGCACTTTTCTCAAAAGCAGGTTCAGTTGTAAAAGTCAAAGTGAACTATTATCATTCAGTGTAACCCATGCTTCACTTTAATGTAGTGAGTAAGATGTCTAAACTCTATTTATAGAGTAGTTGAGTGTGCCAAATTCTGGGCTTTGTCCACCATTTCTGAGCCAATATCTTTTGCATTAACTCAAGTTGGATTTTAAAACCAGCCCCTTGGACACACTGTCACTTTATAGACATATAGATATATTTAATACATCTAAATTTAATGTATCTAAATATAGATACATTTATATCTTGGCTGGGCACTGATTGGTAGTTTAAGTCACTCATTTAGTTGGTCAATAAATATTTAGAAAGCACCTATTAGGTGTCAGTCATTGTACTAAGCATGAGGGAGACAAACGCCAAAGACAGTCCTTACTCTCAAGGAGCTCACATTTGGGGGAACAACATGCGAACAACCACATACAAACAGAGAATAGGCAGGATCAACTGGCAATAAACAGGAGGGAAGACACTAGAATTAAGGGGGATCTGGAAAGGTTTCCTGCAGAAGGTAAGATTTTATCTAGGATTTGAAGGAAGTTATGGTATGAAGAGTTTCAGACATGGGGGAAGGCCCAAGAAAATGCCCAGAGCTGGGAGATGGACTGTCTTGTTTGAGGAGCAGTGAAGAGTCATCAAAGACCAGTGACTATGGAGGAGTGCTAGGGTATAAGATGACTGGGAAGGTGGTCATGGTGTGGAAGTTATGAAAAGCTTCAATTCTGTTCTAATCAAATGGCAAAACAGAGAGATCCAAAGTCTAGAACAGTGGTTCTCAACCTTCCTAATGCCGTGACCCTTTAATACTCATATGTGGGCATATCTGCATGTGGACAGACCCCCCCTGGAGACAGATAGAGGAGCAGTGTCTCGGTTCCCAAGACCATCAAAAATATGTGTTTTCCCATGGTCTTAGGCAACCTTTGTGAAAGGGGTCACGACCCACAGGTTGAGAACTGCTGGTCTAGAAGAATCATTCCCGTTCCCAATGAGCAAAATGCACTGGGAGCTAATTCAGTCCCAGTGCCAAAGTTAAGCCGTAATAAAACTGGTGCCATAATAAACTGTTTTCATGTTGTCTCTGTGTCAAAATGAGTCTGTAATTTTGGAAAGAATATAACCAACACAGGTGGTAGTGGGAAAACCTGACAGGGAAGAATTCAGGCAGGCTTAGATAAGAATTCCATTGTATCATTAGTCCAAAAAGATAAAAAGCCATTTAAAAAATCTAGAGACAGTCTAGAAACATTTCTTTAATCTCAGATAATATAAAAGTCTGAGCCATCAAATTTAAGTTAAAGGGAAGTTTTACAGTACTGATGCAATCATATCTCCCATTCAAATACAAGAAAATTGTATATTTTTAATTTAAGAGAGAATTGAATCTGTTTTTATATTATGTAGATGAAAAAATGTGAATTTGTTCTGAGAGTTATCTATTTTATCGGTTGCTTTGTTCAAACTAGATTATTTGAAATCTAAATTATCTGAGGTCTTAATATTTTTTTTAAAATCTGAATGGTGAGTTGAAATAACTCTCCCAACAATCTGGAAATGTTTTCAGTACGTGAAATGTAATTTTAAAGAGGAAGAACAACGTTTGAGGTAACCATGTTTGGTGAATAGAACACAGTTCATGGAACCCTAATTCAAGTGCTTTGTGACACTGGTGGGGTGTTTATTTCACCCTTTCTTTGCTTTAGCTTCTTTTTGTGCAGGGTAATTAAGTAATACTTTATCATAAGTCTGTACAAAGGGCAGTACACAATAACCAATCCTATGGGAATGAAGGAATCACAGAGTCTCAGAGCTGGACATGACCTCAGAGGCTCCCTGGTTCAACTGGTACCTGAATAAGAAAATGAACTTGATGTGTGAACATCCAGCCTTCCTTTGAAGATCTCTAGTGATGGGAAACGTGCTAGACCCCAGTGCAGCCCATACTGCTTTTAGACAGTTCTAAGTGTTGTGACTTCCTTCCTAGTAAAATCATCTTCTTTGAAATTTCAATGTTGTGTTCTTCTTCTTCTTCTTTTTTTTTTTTTTTTGCTTTTTGGTGGAGGGAAGATAGGGCAATTGGGGTTAAGTGACTTGCCCAACATTACGGCTAGTTTGTGTGTGTGTGTGTGTGTGTGTGTGTGTGTGTGTGTGTGTGTGTGTGTGTCTGTGTGTCTGAGGCCAGATTTGAATTTAGGTCCTCTTGACTCCAGAGCTCATGCTCTATTCACTGCATCACCAACTGCTGCTCAATATTGTGCTCTTAATTCTACTCTCTGGAACTAAGCAGAATAAATCAAATTCTTCTTCTCCATGTCGGCCTTTCAAATAACTAAAGAGAGTTACTATGTCTAACTCTAATCTATGCATTTCCCTGTCTAACCACGATCTGTTTCTCATCTGGCATGAGCTCAAGGTCCTTCACCATCTTGCTTGTCCAATATTGGCCACTCTCCAGTTTATCAATATACCGTCTAAAATGTAGTGCAAAAGTCTGATCATAATGCTGCAGATGTGGTCCCAACCAGTATATATTTAGTGCCTGCTCTGTGCCTGGCACTGTGTTAAGTGCTGGACAGTTCAGCTGGACAATTATTTCCCTTCTTCTTTTTGGACACTAACTCTCTCAATACTGCCTAAGATTGGACTAGCTTTCTCACTGCCATATCACACAGTGGACTAATATTGAGGTCCCAGTCCTGTTTTCCAGACCAATGGTTCTCTAGTCATGCTTTCCTTATTTTGTATTTTTGAAGTGAATGTTTTTGAACAGAGACAAGATTTTGCTTTTGTTCCTTTATTAGATTCAGCCCAACATTTGATCTAGTCTTTTGAAATGTTTTTGGATCCTAATTCTGTTATCTGACATGTTAGCTATTCCTCCTAGTTTTGTATCATCTGCACATCTGATAAACATGTCAACTACATTTTTATCCAAATAACTGATAAAGCTGTTAGGTAGCACAGGGACAGGCATAGATCCCTTAGGGAACTCCACTAGATAATATCTTCCAAGATGACAGAGTCTTTGGGTTCAGCCATTTGAATTCCATATAAGTGTACTATTGCTTAGTCCACATCTAGGAAGCCCACAACAAGGATAGCTTGAGAAATGTCATATGCTTTACTAAGACCCAGGTAAATCATATTTATGATATTCTCCTGTTCTAGCAGTCTAGAAGTCCTGTCACCAAAAGAAGAAGTTATTCTGGTATGACCTGCTCTTGAAGAAGCTACTCTGACTCTGTGATCACTGCTTCCTTTTCTAGAAGCCTACTAACCATCCCTTTAGTATATTCTATAATTTTTGCAAAGCATCAAAGTCAAACTCATTGATCTACTGTTTTTATTTCCTTTACCAGATCATTCCCCTGCTTTCAGGAATGTATAATCTGTAAGGAATTATAGAAATGTTGAAATACAGCACATTCTTCAATACCTTGAGAGAAAGGGAGCGGATGACTACTTTCAAACCCATAGGGGTATTACTAGGAATAAATAAGTTTTTCTTTAAAAGGACATAAGATGTCTAAGTGTCTGAAAGATATGACTGGCAGACAATTACTTGCCTGAGATTTGTTGAAATTTGTGATGGACCAACAGAGCATTGGTTATGTTTGTTTAATTTTTCCATTTTAATAGAAGTTGTGGAAAGATCAAGGGCTGGGAAAAATGTTCTATAGGCTGATAAATTATCTGCAAGATCAAAATAAATACTAAATAATCAAACAGTGAACAAATGTTAATCAATGCACAAAATCCCAGAATCCAAACTAAGCTAAAACTGCTGTACACGCCATTTGAGCTGAATGTTCCATTGAATTCATTTGTTACTGTTTTGGCTGCTATTATACATTTAAAAGAGGCAGGCACGTAACATGGCGCTCATAGTGGCACTCAACTCAAGACTGTGAAAGCAATAAAGATAATGCATGAGGGGTAGTAATTTTTAGTGTTTATCATTTTAAAAGAGAACATTTGGCAGAAATTAGAAAGACAACATCAACCATGCAATAAATTACTCTCTGAGTACCCCAAGAATTGGAACCTGGCTGCTATTGTTCTCTCTTCTCATAAATGACCTGCCTAGATTATACCATCACTCCAACATGATTATGTATGCAAATGATTCCAACAGTTATACAATTTGGCTGGAATTGTTCAGGGGACTAGGAAATGGACTTTGACAAATTGCAATTGGGGGTTTTGAAAATGAACTTTTATCATATAGCAAGAAAACAACTGGTACTCTGCTCTGGCTATGCAAATTCTAGTAGCAGACCATAGAGACAAGGGATACACACATACTAAAGTATACTCTGTAATTTAGTACAGTAGGGGAATGAATTAATCAAATATTGCTCTGCTTAATCAAATATTCAGTTCATAGAGAGTTACCATATACACCACACATGGATGACCAGTTTTCAATGAATTACAATGCAATAAAATTCACTTAATTTGATCTTTCCTTGATGATTCAGAGGGTACTTCTGGGTCTTGCATTGCCTCCAGATCATCATTATGAACATCAATTATCAGTATTGTTGGAGCATGAAAGAGGCACTTAATTGAGACTTCTAGTTAAGAGAATGCTGGATAACAGAGATTTTTCCCCTTTTTAGATATTTATACTGGGACTGTCACCTTTAAGTTTTGGTCTTTTTACCTTTCTGAGAAATCTTATTCTTTCTAGTGGAGTCTAAAGCCTAGAAAAACCAGGAAATAACCTATGTCACCTATATGTCCAAAGGCTGATTGAATAAATTATAATATATAGTCATGAAACAGAATGTTACAATGATGGAAAAATGGCAAATATGAAGCACACAAAGAAATATAGAAAGATCTCTATGAAGTAATGAAAAGCAATATCAGAAGGATCAGAATTAGATATATGTTGGCTACAAATATCTCTATCCTCATTTCTCTCTCATCTATCTCCATATCTCACATATATCTATATATAAGTACAAATATGTAATATTTACATATTTTAATTTTAAATAAAACTAAACATAGAGGAACTTCAGATAGACTTGGAAACGGATGCAGAATAAATTCTTTTTTTGTTCATTTACTGACTTAATTTATTTGGTTCCATTCTGTTGGTGCTCATGAAATATTGTGCTCCTTATTCTTTAATAATTATATATTATTATTATTATATTATAAACAATAATTGTTCTGACATGGACACACACACAGGCAGTGTGGGTAGACAGGATGAGTAGACAATAGAAAAAGTGAAATCCATGCAGTAATGGACAGTACATACAGGTTCAAAGACATATTAGAAATGGGAGGCATCCTTCCTATAATGCTCCTCCTCTTTTCTTCTCATGATAGCCTCATTTCCTATGCCTATCTCTGCCAGAAATATGCCTGATGCGATTTAACCTACCCACAATATACCATTCTTTTCTTTTCTTTTTTTCAATTGATTTGTTTATTCACTTTTAGTTTACACGATTCAGTTCCACAATACCTTGAGTTTCAAATTTTTTCCCTTCCCTCTCCCTGCCCCTGCCATGGCGGCATGCAATCAAATATAGGATCTGCAAATACTTTCGCATTGGACATTAGTGTGGTTGTATAGAAGGGTTGTAACTGATGGAGTGAACAATGGGAAAAAGGTAACAAAACCAAACATGGAAAAGAATGATAGCATGTAGATTGCTTCAGTCTCCATTTAAACTCTGTTCTTTCTAGATCTTTCTCTGAATGTAAATATCTCCTTCCATCCTGAGACTTGTAGAGTTTTCTTATGACTGTGCATTGCTGAGAAGAGTCCAGTTTATCGAGGTTGGTTGTCACACATATTATGTGTCTGTGATTGTGTACAGGTTTTTCCTGGTTCTGCTCTTCTCACTTAGCATCAGTTTGTATAAGCCTCTCCAGGTAAATATGAAGTCCATCTCCTCCCCATTTCTTATAGCACAATAGTATTCCATTACATTCATATACCACAACTTGTTTAGCCATTCCCCACTTGATGGGCATTCCCTTAATTTCCAGTTTTTTTGCCACCACAAGGAGAGCTGCAATAAATATTTTTGCCT
>CM053581.1:37637046-37664319 GCA_028627135.1 Pseudochirops cupreus
TTGATTGCTTATCCTTCCAGCGGGAGTGGGTGATGAGGGAGGAAGAGAAAGAACCTAGAATCTAAAGTTCCATAATCAAATGTTATAAATATATATCTATATCTATATCTATATGCAATTATTATTATTATTATTATTGACTACATCCAACTGGAACTTGAGATACACAGGCACTGTGGTTGGGAGATCCATCCTGCCCTACTGAAAAGTGACATAGGAGAGAATAAACTGGGGGAGGGGGGACACACTGGGATGGCTGTTTTGGGGTGGTGGGTAGGGGAAAGAAGGGGAGAAAATATGTGACTCAAAATCTTGTGGAAATGAATGATGCAAACTAAAATAAAAATTAAAAAAAAAAACAACAAAAAAAACCCAAAACGTTTCCCTCAGATGTTGTGAAAGGTATTTAATTTCATTTTCTTCTAACTAAAAAAAGATTCCAGTCAGTATCCATTTCAAGATTATTGTTGCATATGGTGTAAGGTGTTAGTCTAAATCCAATTCCTGCCAAACTGATTTAATTATCAATTCTTATTAAAAAGGGAGTTCTTGTGTCATGTACATAGATTCATGTGATATCAAACTAGTTTTAAAAAAACCCTCTTTCTTCTTCTCCTTTATTTATTCTATTCAACTGATCTCCTTTTCTGCTTTTAACTAGTGCAAACTAGTTTTGATAACTAATGCTTTATTAGTGTTAAGTCTGTTAGTGCTATGATCTCTTCATTTATACTTTCCCCCTAATTATGTCCCTTGAGATTCTATACTTTTCTTTACCAAATGAATTTTGTTATTATTTTGTCTGGCTATAAAAAGTATGATTTGTTTCATATAACATTAAATCTGTAATTTAATTAATTTAGGTGGTACTGTCATTTTTATTATATTGTCTTAGTCCACAAGGAATCATGAATATCTCTTCAAATATTTAAATTGCTCTTTATTTTGGTAAAGAGTGTCTTGTAATTGTAGGTAAATATATGTGTGTGTATACCTATATCTATTTATCTATATACTTATGTGTTATGGTAGATTAATTTCCAGATATTTTATATATTTTTGTTCATTTTGAATGGAATTTCTCTGAGCATTTCTTTCTAGTTTTTCTTAGTAGAACATTTAAACTCAAATTTGTTGCTTGGATATTACATCTTCATCCTGGTAGTTCATTCTAATCCTTTTCTGTCTGGAACAGGATAGAAGTTCTTCTCTATCATACTAATCCAGTAGGAATGTTTCCTTCACTTGAATTTGAACATACATCTCTGTTCCTTCCTAATACATTGTCCTTCACTTGAACTATCTATCACTGACTTACTATTTGGAATTTTAATCTCCTCCTCCATGGTCCTATGCATCTCTTCTCATAGCTTAGGGTCATCAGAAAACTTAATCAAATACAACTCAGATATATAGGACATTTTTCAAAAACATTGTTTATTACTCAACTGTCCTATTAGTAAGATGCAAAAAAAAAAAAATCTGTACATGGGAGTTAGGAGAAATTAATGAAATTTTATCCATCCATTGCTCTTCTACACTTGAATCAGAATTCATATAGAGAAAGTTCAATGTTGTGATCAAAATTTGAAATTTGTTATTACTACTAGAGATATGCAAAAATTAATTAGACTTAAATAAATATCAAGGATAATTTCTCTATTAGTATAAAAACAGCATGAAGTCTTTGGCTATAGGAAATGAAGTAGTATGGAAAAGGTTAGTAACATGGTAACCCAAGTATAAAGTTTTCTTTTTAATACCAGTGAAAGCAACACATCATTAGTCTCTGAATTGTCCTTAGGACATTACCATCCTAAAGAATATGTGATTAATGTAAGGTACTTAATAGTGATAATGCTTCAATATTGTTGATGATCTGATGAGGGAATTGCTTAGTAATGAAGGTTGCACCAATGACTTCTCATCCTGTGGGACTCTTCTCTTTGGCTTTTGGTAGCTACCCTGGAGTAAACTCATCTAACATACTGGGGGGCTTTTTCTAGATCTTATGATATTGCATGAATATTAAAGAAGCACACACACTGTCTATTGGTCAGCTTTCATTCTTGCTACACAACTGGTCCACCTTTCTTCTAGTCAAGCTTCTTTCTGATGACATCATCTACCCTTTCTCTTGTGCAATTCTTGTTGTCAAGACATTCCAGTCTATTCATACCTACTTTGTAGACACTTTTCCAATACCCTCTGGGTGAACCAAATCTTTCATTCATTGGAGACTATATTATTTCTTCACTTGTAGCATCACTAGAAGATACTGTTTAAAATGTGGGCATTTAACCTTATGAACAAACAGATTTATAGCATCTCTTTTCATAGTAGCCTCAAATTGAAACTAAAGGGCTTCCCACTCATTGGTGAATGGCTAAACAAATTATGATGTATGATATATATGTCTTATAATGTGTAAATATGACACGTGTAATAGAATATTATGCCATAAGAAATGATGAAATGAACCATTTCAAGGAAACTAAAAAGACCTTTGTGACCTAATGCTGAGCAAAGTGAGCAGAGAGAGGAACAATTGGCACAAGGACAGTATTATAAAGAAAAATGACTTTGAAAAACTTTAGAACTCTGATCAATGTAGTGATAAAACTGTGGGTCCAGAGGACTGAAAATGAAACATGATCCATACCCTGGCTGGAGAGTTGATGGACTTAAAATGCAGAATGATTTTCGGATATGGCCAATGTAGATTATTTTTTCTGGGCTATGCATATTTGTTTGGGGGATGTGGGGGTTCTTTTTCTCTTTTAATTATCTAATTAGGGAGACAGTGAGAGGAAGCATCTACCTTGCTGCTCCCCTGGACTTCATCATTGCTGCCTACAAGATCATATCAGCCTTCTTAGTAAACCCTGCCCCCATGACCCTCATTCCCTCTGACTGGAGAGAGTGGTGAGTGGACATCTTGGCAGAGCTTCTCCCCCATCCTCTACTGGAGGGGCCCAAGGCAGCCATCTCATAATTTCCCACTAGGCTTCAGGACCTCATCATGTCTTCCTTCCCCCTCATCCCTCACCCCACCTCACTTTTTAGCCTTTTTAAAAAAATATATGTTGCCTTCTCCCACTACATTGTGAGCTCCATGACTGCAGGGACTATCTTGTTTTTCCTTGTATTTTCTGTGCTTAGCACAGCGCCTACCACTGGTGGGTACTTAATAAATGTTTATCAACTGACTAATGAATGCTTGTAAGTATCAGTAAAAAAAATAATAAAGTAAAAAAAAAATAGACCTTTGGTTAAGGGAAATGCTTAGAGTTATTAAAAAGTATCTTGCAATCTTCCAAAGGCAATCCAACCCAATCCCTTCCTACTCTATTCTGTGCTCAATTAATGAATATTGTCTGTCCAACATAGATAATACATATATGTATACACACATGTATTTATATCTATCTTATTGATAACAGTAAGGTTTGTGATTTTCCATCTCCCAAATCTTTGATGTTTTCCCTTTTTTTTTATATATATTTATCATCAGTCCCTCAATCTCTTAAAAACTGTCTCAGCTCTAGCACAGATCTCTGTATTCTTGGTCAAGTTCAGTTACTCCTCTTAGATTTGTTTTCTTTAGAGACTTTTCTATTTCCTCATATAGCACCTGGCAAGGATTAAGAATCCAAATGTGGTGACTCCATTGTCAGTGATACTGAAAATATATTGTTATGAAGAATCTTCACAGATCGTTTCCACTTTTATCTCTTTGCTGTCTTTCTTTCCAGTTTCATCCTTAACTGGGATGATTTTAGTTCGTTGGATTTCTTGCCAAGTTTTCTATAAACTTATTTTTGTTTCCTTTGCCTCTCTCCATTTTATGAGGTGATAATGCTCATAATCTTCCAGCAATCTTCCCTTTAAAATTTTTATAAAGAAATTTGGATTATAAACTGATGTTGCTTTTGGCTGCCATTTCTTTCTTCTTGGCAAGGAGATCAAATGTTTGCTGGCTGAGGCAATTTCTAGTCTCTTTGGGTCTTCTCCTTGCAATGATAGATTTATATCAGTTAAATTTCATTAAAAACCAGTCATTGTGTCAATATTTGTTCTTTTGTCCATTTCCCACTTTTTCTCATCAGTATCTGGTTTAAACAGGGAGGCTCGGCATTGCCTAAATTATACATTATTTCTTCTTTTCATTTATATTCTTTTAGCCTGATATTGTTGTTGATATCTAAGTCAATGGTCCCAATGTAGACCAGTGCCTGATTTAGAAGCATGTCCTACCTCAAAAGGACTAGTCATTTCTCGACTGCTATAACATAATCAATTAATTCATTTTGTGAAATTTTTTTTGAGTGTTCACAATGTTCAACACTTAGTGACTTCTTTCTCAGCTATGTAGCAAAGTGGATCTAAAATCAGGAAGACCTGATTTCAAATCAGGCTTCACAGACTTACTAGCTGTGTGGTCTTGGGCAAGTCATTTAACTTTGGTTTGCCTCAGTTTCAGGATAATAATAGCACCTCTACATCCTGGGGTGGTTGTGAGGATCAAGTGATAGTATTTGTGAAGTACTTAGCACAGTGCCTGGTATATACTGGATGCCTAATAAATATTTGTTCTCTCATCCCTCTCTCTTTGTCTCTCTTCCTCTTTCTCTCTGTGAGAGAAAGCATACATATATATATATATATATATATATGTTATACACAGACATATAGATGTGTATATGTAATATACACATATACATACGTGTGTGGTGTATGTTTGCATGTTTAAGCCTTCTGTAGAGATGACAAGTCCTTGACTTTTTTTGTTTCATACTCTTACATTGTGTTTTCCAACATTCCTCTACCCTCTCTCCTATGCCTATCGTTTGTAAATTCAGAATATAAATTCATTTTATTATAATTGGAAAAATCTGTGAAGGTTTGCCTCTTGATCTTTTCATATCAAAGGTGGCTCCCACTTTTTATAGACTACAAGACCATACGTTTTGCGCCCTAAGAAAGAGTCAGGTTTCAAAACTGTATAAAATCAAAGCTGAAGGTGATAGGTACTGAACATTAGGGGAGTTCATTTCTGTGTTCTTTGCTTAACTCCAGGATCTGAAATGATGATTGAAAATGAGAAATGAAGCTAAATTTAGGATGTAAGGAGATCACAAATCTTTTCCCTGGGGGCAGAAGGTGACAAAAGGACCTAAAACACAAATTTCATAGATGGAATGAAACAAAGTAAACCTTGTAACAGCACAAATCTTGGAGAGAAATCTGCTACTAAAGTAGATTTTTGAGCAAATTAAAGAGTAAGGCATTTTAAAGATGAAATATTTTAAAGATAAAAAATTGTAAACATAAAACATTAGTTAATGAACAAGTATCTATTTAGCACCTACAGTGTTTAAGGCATTGTGCCAGGCACTTTGGGGCACTGAAAGAAGTGATGACTGATGACTTTCTTCATGGAGCTTAGAGTCTATTTGGAGAGCTAAGCCATTTATAGACATAAAAACTCAACATTTGGGCAGTATATGATGAATAAATGATAAGCTAAGATGCTAGAAATGGCAATAGATGGGGAGGGGAGGAGACTGAATATATTTTGATGTGTGAAATGTCAACAGAAATGATGTGACAGTTCCTTTTTTTCAGTCATTTCAGTTGTGTCTGACTCTTTGTGACTCCATTTGGGGTTTTCTTGGCAAAGATATTGGAGTAGTTTGCTATTTCCTTCTCCAGCATATTTTATAGATGAGGGAACTGAATCAAACAGGGTTAAGTGACTTGCCCAGGGTTCAGTGACTTACATAGTTATTAAGTGATTGAGACCAGATTTGAACTCAGGAAGATGAGTCTTCCTGATTCCCGGTCTGGCACTCTATCCACTGTACCACCTAGCTGCCATGTGATAGTTACTAGTGAAAAGCAAAAGAGTGAATAAGGATTTTCTGATAAAGTTGTGGATTTGATCTAGGAAAAGACTAAAAACTCCCAAAGGGTAGTATTAATTTAATGCACTTGCTTTGTGTGGTGCCCAGCTCAGAAGCACAATCAGATAGATCATTAAGAAAAAGTATTTGATGAGGGTGAGTAAAACTTCACTGAAATCAAGGGACTGTCTCATTCACCAAGGGATAGAAGAAAATCATGAAGAGAGGGAAATGAACTGTTCCACAGACCTGGTCCAACTTTGTTCCAACACCGAATCAACAAATATTTTTTCCCTCCATGATTGGTGAAGTATACAAAGCTGCATTCTCGAGGGATTCCTAAGACTCATCTTTCCTAAGGACTAAAATAAATTGCAATTCAAAGACATGTTAGAAAAAAAGATATATAAATATATATATATTTTGGGAGGGTAAAAAAATCCTTTAAATTTTTTGATTGCATCGAATTACTTATCAAGGGTGTGTGAATAATGCCAGGAAAGGATACTTTCCCCAAAATCAATACACTGAAAGTGCTGTTTTCAGGATGCTGTAGTTGTTGGTTGTGTTTCTGAGTTATTTCTATTGAGCTGAGTTCAAAAACAAGGTATTGATTTATAAAGTACCTTCAGTAAATAAATGCACATTCTTGCAGCTAACCCTAATAACCTGTAGCATACAGAAGAGGGTTTCAACTCAGCTTAGTACAGCAGAGCCCATAGTGTCAAGAATAATCCTTTATAAAAGCCATTAGGTTACCCTTATGTGGAGAATAACAACAGTGGCACCAGCAAAGAAACTCATGGAACTGTGGTGGAGAAAGGAAAGGAGCTAGAAAAAGCTTGACTTTTTGGGGAAGATATTTTCGAGTGTTACGTTGATTTCCTGACGACTTGAGAGGCAAAGGCAACCTGCTAGCTATTGGGTGATGACTCACTAACATCCTTAATGGATTGTATTCCCACTTGACACTGAATAATAAATATAAAGAGTAAGATGGCTGACTGGAATGATGATGAGGAACTACCCAACTTTACATTTAAATGTACAAAGAGGCAATATTTCTGAGTAGCAAGGCATTAATTTGTTGTTCACTGTTGAGGATTCTATCTTATAAAACAGAACAATATGAAAGTCATGGTTAGGAAATTGGTGATAAGTCTGGTATTAGTGACCCATTGTTTTTGTTTTCTCTAGCATCATACCCTGGCAACTAACCTCTTAAAGAGGCAGGTAAAGATTGTAAATAAAATGCCAAACTTCTGGGGTCAGATTCTCAAGGGATTCCTGGAAAAGAAGTCCTCTTTCTCATCTCTTCTCTTCTCTCTTGGCCCTGAGTCACTGTAACCTAAAGATGGTTGGTTATAGTATCTGTTGCTCTCAACCCTCACAAATCATATATTTAGGAAGGAAACATGGGTGTCTTAGTTTTTTTTTTTCTCTTAAGGCAAGTGAAATAGCATGGAACACATTAGAAATCAACAATGTAAAGTGGGAATCAAAAGCAGAGAAAAATCTCTCGTGACAATGAGATTACGATGTAAGAAATTAAGAAATTCACTAGATGGATTAAGGGGATACATTTTTCATGTTCAGTTTCCATTGAGTTTCACTATGGCATAAATATCTCCACTTCACAAATGATCTCTCTTTTTTTTTCCTTTTTCTTGGCTTTCAGATACCACGTAAATAAATATTTTCTTCCATTGGATTGGCAGAGGGAATTTCTCACTGGGAGCTCCCCATGTCCATGAAATCTTAAGTGTGGTCCAAAAAATTATGTCTCCAAAGCATGTTTTCTGGATGCTCTCCCAATAGGACTACGTTAGGATTGAAAGGATCTACAATCACGAATATGATATTGTTTTTATCCAATGGAAATCATGCTCTTTAATTTTGAGGCTATGTTCCATCATATAAGTCCTACTTGGATAGGTTTTTTTTTTTTAATGATATGGACATTATTGCTTTGGTTACTTGAAACTGATACCAATGGAATTAAACGTCTGGGAGGTCCCACCAAGCCAGAAATACTTGGACCTCAGGGACAAGGACAGTCTCTGTATATACGATGATCAAAGGGGCTAATTACCAGAAGGCCAGGCATCATCAAATACTCAAATGCTTTTCCAAAAAGAGACAGGACGGCTAATGATGTCGAGTATAAACTCATTTGCAAAAAAAAAAATTGTGGAGGAGGATACGGAAGAATGTAAATAGTAACACAAACAGCCCCCAAATGGATGAGAAAATAAGTTTTGAAAAATTTTACCGAGAGATGCAACTAATTTAGATTATTGCCAGAACAGTTGTTGTAGAAACTGGAAGGAAGGAAATAAATGATCATGCAAAGTAATATATATGATGGCATTTTTATCATAGTTTATCAGCACAGGCAATGCTAATAGAAGAATGGCTCATAATACCTATGCGCTAGAAAGGAAGTGATAATGGCAATAAAGGAGATGAAGTTGAGAAGAGGAGATACAACTGAACAAGCATTTACAGAATAAAAAATTATAATATTGGACATTTGCATAGTGTTTTATCTTTTACACACATCATATCATCTGATCCTCACAACAATCCTGAGAGGTGACTAGGACAGGGATGATCATCACTGTTTAACAGATGAGGAAACCAAGGTGTAGAAAGGCTAAGAGATTTGTGCAAGGTCACACAACTATAAAATTGCAGGATTGGGATTGGAAGCAGTTCTTCTGACTTGAGTCAATTCTTTTGTCCATTATAGCATAGCTTTCTGAAAGAGAAATCTGTTCTGGAAGTGCTATACATACAAAAGAAACAACCAAACAAAAAATCCCAAACAAATTTTAGAGATGAGTCTCAACATATGTCAGAAGGAAATATTCCAAATGGGAAAGACCACAAAGGTGTGTTTACTCAAAATAAAAGTTAAATGAGAAGAAAGTAGAGTCTACCAATCCATATGCCTAATTTCTTATCCTTATAAAATCTTCATAGGAATGAACTGTTGTTGTTCGACCTTTGTTTTCAAAAAGGATCAATGACATTGCCCAGTGATGTCTTGATTTGTATGTGAATTGGACTTAAGGTGAGGCAGAGCTGCACCAAATCATCAGCCTCGCTCTTTTTTTTCCAGAGTCATCAAAATCCAGTGGCAAGACCAAAGTTAGGATGACTGGCAATAGCCTGGAATGCAGTGGATGACCTACAGACGATGTATGAATTGAAGGCATTCTGATGAAAACCTGAGAGGGAAATGAGACAATTTTATATGGTGAACCATACATTTACAGCCACACAGCTAGCCAAGGGGTACAGAAGATCACAGATCATTCTGTATTTATTAGTTGATTTGAAGAGAGCATTTGACTTAGCATTGTTAAGTGGAGTTTTGAAGGTTCTCCTCAAGACAAGATTTCATTTATACATTTTAAAATAATTCTACTATCGACAAAATTTCAGTGGTGATTTTGTCTAATGATCTACTAAATATTTACACCAAGGAAAGTATTCAACAATGTGACTACAAGTGTCATGAAAGACAGAAGATGCTTTGCGTAAATTTTGTGCAAAAGGATTTCCTGTGGATGGGGAGATTCTGTTTATGCATCTCTTATGTTCTTCTGTGAAGATGATTCACTCCAGTAGCATGGAGGGCCAAAACTCTACAAATCGTCCCTAGTGAAATCTACAGTAATAAATTAGCTTGCATTGAAAACAGAAACAACAAAGTGGATGAAAATGTTCACCTAGAAGATTATGCCGTGTTGCTGGAAAGGCAGTCATTTAATTTAGTTTGCCCACTGTTGTGTGTATCTTGCATAAGTTCTGCAAATGGGTAACGATCCATACTGCAATAAAACTGCAAGAGGGGACCAGGACTAGATTGGATTTGGAAAATGGTGCAATGCTTTTGGCCACCTCGATCTGCTTGCACTGCAAAAGCCCATCTCTTTAACACCAATATTCTCCTGGTGATGCTATGTGGCCACAAATCCATCCTGTAATATTTCAATCTCTGAAGAATTAAACTATAGACAACAGCTGATTGGCAATTGGAAGCTGCATGGGGGACAGGCATAAGGATAAGAAAGTGTAGATGAATTGTGAACTCCATGAGTGGAGAGAATGTTCAAACAGATGGAATCATAGACACTTTGAACAAACAATGCATGTTATGTCATCATTTCACAGACTAACAATGAAGCTAGCAAGCCTGTCTTGTCTTCTACCCAAACCTACTCCAGAGTAAGCTACTATTACCAAAACAAACAAAAGAAAAAGTCTGAGCAGCAGGAAGGGGCTATGGGAGCAAAGGAGGTGATTTCTGATTCTAGAGATTAAAATCCTGCCCCTGTAATCTTGGTATCTGCGTCTGGCTAGATGCCAATGGACTTTGAGTTCATGTCTGAATTCAGACAAGGACGTCCTCCTCCACTGTCTGCACCCCTTTCTCTTAACTCTAAGGACTAATTATTAGTTAGAGTCATGCTTAGCTAGACTCTCTTCATGAGGAAAGAGATCAGCTTACAACAGCAGTTTGCTGATGTAACTCTAATAATGTCTTGCAATACAATATTATAATTACCACATTTATAGGGGAAAAAACCAAGTTACTAATCCTCCACTTATATATCATGTGGCTCTTTTGTTTTTCACTTTAACTAGTACCTACAGTTATGAGATGTGAAGATGTAGTAACAGTGTTCTTATGTTCCTAAAAACGGAATGTAAAGATGGCACACCTTTATTGATGACATTTCTTTTTTTTCTTTCTTTCTTTCTTTCTTTCTTTCTTTCTTTCTTTCTTTCTTTCTTTGGTGATCAGTCCCTTCTTTGGGTATTATTTTAAATGCCATTTTTTCCTAACCTTCCTTTATAAAAGTTCTTTAAAGTCTATTCATTTCTTGGCTCAGAACCCACTTCTGCTCTGGATGAGGGCAGATATTTGTATCAAATTCTGGCTGAAACTCAGCCATCTTCTCTGTTTTCAGAAGATAGCTTTTATTCCTTCTATTAGTTTCCTTATTCTTTGTTACTCTCCCCAATCTGTAAGACATCTGCACCCTTTATTATTAAGAACATGTTTGCTGAGATTCCACAATTATTTAATAGATATGTATCTGATTACATGTTTGTTACACTTCATTAAACATGTGATTTGATTGGTATGTATTTAACCTACTGTAAATATTGAGACCCTCTTGGCCTAGAAGACGAGGGGGCCCCCATCAAAGCACTAATCCTCTTTTTTCCCCTATGGGAGCTGCTGTTACCACAGTCTTGTGCCTCCTCTTTAACCCTTCCATACTCCAACTCAAATGGACTTGGGAGAACAAAGTTGACTCATGAGCCTAGAGTGAATCATATGCTAACATCAAGGGGGCTCCCAGTGTGACTGTGATCTTCTCTCTTCTGGTACCATTCACCACACACCATCAAGAAATACTATCGAATTGAAGATATATGGGCTATCTTCACTTGTATCTGGTGGCATCCATCAATACAATTCAACCCAAAGGAAAATAATTCTGGGGGCCCTTCTCCCACCTTCCATACCAGCTGCTCTGTCCCCAAAGATTTGTCATCAAGGAAAAACTGCTCTGGTTTAATGTACTTTCAATGCATTTCCACTTTCCTTTTCCAATTTTATAGGGCCATGGCTCACTGTTAGCCTTCTCCTTACACATCCCAACTCCCCTTGTTCATTTTTTCTAACCCCAAACATTCCTCTGCTGCTTTGCAGGGTGCAGCCCAAAGACAGAAAAATAAATGCAGAAATGTGGCCAAACTCAAGAGACGTTTTTCTACTTGGGGTTTTCTGGCCTTGAGTTTCTCCTCCTCACCAGCTTTACTTTCTTCTAGGGCTGAGCTTTAGGGAAACACTATCCTCTTTAAAACCTTGAGGCTTTGTGTAGAGTTTCTAGGATTCCCAAATCAGGAAACATTGAGAAGCTGCGGATGTTGCTCATCTCCAGGCAAGGCGCAGGGTGCTTTTCCTTCCAGAAAGCCACAAGCTTTAGCCAAACAACTGATTACAAACTGTAGAAGCAAAATGCTTTCTGTGAGGGTCAGAAGGCAATTTAGCTCTTTGCCATAAATAACGGATTAAAAAGCTTAGCTGACGCTATAAATTAAAAATGTGAAACTAATTATACCACCCTTGTAAAAAGCGAAACAATCAAATCATAACCCAAGTATGTGATGTGACAGCACCCACAGGGTGTGACGGCCCATGTAGGGAGGGGCGAGCACTGCAGTCAAGCAAGAATCCTTTCCCTCGCCCAGAACCCCAGGTCCATTTCCATGCTGCAAAGCAGAAACAGTAGGAGCCCTGTTGTTCTCTCTATTCGTTCTTCATGACAAGAGTTTCATCCTTTCCTTCCCTTTCTCCACCCCTTCAATGCAAGCACATTACTCAGAAGACCCACCCATACCAACAGCCACAGCTGCACTGAACACTGCTCAGACAATTCAAACCAGATGGGTCTGGCAGGCAGCTGCTGCCAAGGCCATAATTCAACCAGGAATCCCTGAGTGTTCTGACCAACTGCCTCCTAATGTTCTAACTGGAGTGGATCTCCCACTCCGCGTTCCTGGGTGAGGCCAGCTTTGTAGACGTTGGGCTGAGGGAAGCTAAGCTGTCCTGGGCTCCTCCACTGCTACAGGTGACATCTCCTACTGCTTCAGAAAGGTTTTTCCAAGCACATGCCATTTTCTGCACAAATTGGCTTTGCGATTTGGTTTCCCATGACTTGTCTGCCTGATTTCAAAGCCAAATAAGCTATTTGAACACAATAGACTCAAATGGCCTTCCGATACTACTAACACTCTCCAGTTCACCAGTGTGGGGGATTTGAGTTTACACAGTGATCAGGGCGATAGTGGGAGTGAGTAGCAGTATAGTTATTATTGAAGGTCAAGTAGATAGGCTCCTAAAGGCCAGCCCTTGGCTCAATTGGCTTTTCCCTTGGGCTTTCAGGCTGATCCTTGCTTTAATGTTGACCCAGTGGCCATCTCTCAAATGAGGGAAGTGAAAGACCCGCCAGAGTCCCATTTTCCCTGTTGATTTGATAGCAGTTTTGCTGGTAATCACATGGCTGTTTTCCTTGGACTGTGACTGTTGCTGGCGGAGTCAGCTGAGTGGGCCCTGCAGCCCAGAGACGGATCGATCTTAACGATCCTCAAGGCTCCGTGTCATTTCCAGGGGATTTGCTAAAGAAGTTACTTATGTCCCCTTTTCATTTTCACCAACTCATTACCAGCTGCTGCTGCTTCTGTGTGCCTGAGCCACACCTGGAGGAGTGAAACCTGGTGGCCTTGGTCCTCTGATTTGGGTTGAGATGCCTTCCTCCAAAATTAAAAACAAGACAACAGAAACCAACCAATCAGAGGCAAACGCTGAAGTTAGGTCGCACCAGCACACAGCATGGGGGTTGGGTTTGTGTGTGTGTGTGTGTGTGTGTGTGTGTGTGTGTTGTTTTGTTTTAAAAAGGGCAGCCTGGCCCTAGACTAAGCAATTGATCCCCTGGCTTAACTTTTAAATTAAGACCATTGTAAATTTGGGAACTTGAGAAGAGATAGAGAGGACACCCATAATCCTTTGCAAATGTCAAGTACCTCTCAATATTGGTTACTTTCAAAGGTAGCTAGGTTACAATGTACCGTGGTAATGAAAAAAAAACCCCGTCAGGCCCACTCCATAGGGTTTCAGTCAATATACATAATATTATTGGGCTTTGCAAGGATTAAAGGTTGTTTCTCTCACGGCCTCACAATAAGGCTATTTCTCCTGCTGCAGACACAAAAGCAGCCTCCTTGTTTACAGAGGAATCCAGGACATTTTTGGACAAAAAGGGGGTTCAAACAACCCTTTAGGTACCTCCACCTGCTGGTGGATTTGTGGTTAGCCTTCTCGTGTCTCAACTGCTTCAACCACTCAGATTTCCTTTAAGAAAGCTCCCTGACTGGTGATTTAGGTCACTTAAAAAACTGTTCTCAGGAATGAGGAGACTCAAGTTTCCAACACCAAGAGCTGACATTGGTCGCAGCAGGCCTTCAATGGCATAGCCCATTGACAGAGAATACACACAAAACAAAGATGTTTTCTAATAGGGCACCAAGGTATATAAAAAAAAAAAGAGATTCTGGGCCTAACCTAAAGTGATCTCTGCTTTTTAATCCAGAGAGGCAAGCCAGCCCTAAGATCTCACTAGTAGGCAGGGGAGATGCATCCAATGAGGCATTTGGAAAAGGTCACAACCAAGCATAAGAAAGCATAGAATTCATTATAACTGATCATTGATTTTAACGATGATGCTGATGCTGATGATGACGATCCTGGGGTAGTGGGATGTAATTGAGTTTTCTCCAGAATTATAGTTTGGATGTCAAATGCAATTTATTTATGATTCTCCATCACGACCATCTGTGACACTTCCCATTTGGATAGCCCTTAATGTGTTTAAAGAATAACTTCAAATTACACCAACTGATAAACATATTCTATATCTTTTGATCCTCAAATAGCCCTATGAATGAAGCATATCAGTTATTATTATCTCTTTTTTATAGAAAAGGCAACTAGATCATAGAAAAGTGAAGTGTCTTCCCTTGGGACATACAGATGGGTAGCTGATCTAAGATTCCAAATTATGTCTTTTGACTCTTAGGTCTGTGCTCTTTCCACTAAATGATTATTGTGTCCAGTGCACAGTGAAATTCTTTGAAAATTGCCAATCCATGATAATGCTTTACTAAGTAGAATATGTGATTAGTTAGGGCATCCCATTCATCAGTCACAGCCAAGCTGGATGAGAGAATTTACTGGACAAAGTTATTCCTAGAGCAACAAATTGGTAATCAAAAAACATAGATAGGTCATTAATGCAAAGACCTCTTAAGACTCCTTAAATAACAGGTCAAGTTGTTAGCACCACCATATTAGAACTGGCATAATGTCCCTTCACTGTGTAAGCCTTGAAGGTAACTTGCAGCCCCACATCTGTGATCCTATCACATTATGAATCCTGAGTCAGGAGACATGGGTTTAAACAACCCAACTCTATTACCTAAGACCAATGAGATCTGGGTTGGTCACTTCCCTTACCTGATCCTCAGTGTCTCTATATGTGAAATGAGGGATTTAGGATGGATGAGCTCTAATATCTCTTCCAGACCCAAACTCTACAAACCATGGTATTCTCTGGTGATGCTGATTTTTCACATGTGATTAAGAGCATTATATAATGTGGTCACTGGTTCCGTCAGCAGTACTTAGCACAGCGCCTGGCACACAGTAGGCACTTAATTAATGCTGACTGATGGGCTGACTTCCTATCTGAAGTTCTGCAATGCAGAGCTCAGCAAATTAAGTGTGTGCTTTAAATTTCTGATTCCCTAGTTTTCTCTTAACATTAGTACCATAATGAAAGTGAGAAAAATTCTGGAAATGAATATAGAGAACGGTAAAGAAAAATGGCCAGATGCTATCATTAGACTTAAGATCTAGGTCTGGAGTTAAAAATCACCTTGGAACTCAGTAAGTCTGAGCCTTTCATTTTATAGAGGAGAAACTTTAGTCCATGAGGTTAACAGACTTGCCCAATGTAACATAGGGAGCAAGAGAGAGATGTAGGAAGGAAACCAAGGCTGTTTGGTTACAAATTCAATGTGTTTTCCATCGTACAGCAGTGTCTCTTCCTTAATAGAAATTCTGTGAAATTCTGTGTTTCTTGTTTTTGCAAGAGCAGGGTCTTTGAAATTGAAAAATGCCCACTCTACTAAGCCAGGGAAAGTCAGCAGCAAGTATTGGTCTGCCATATCCATATCACTGTGTTGTTAGGATTAGATTGTGAAAGAAAAGGGAACTTTGTAATAGGGACCCTTTCCTGGAAAAATTGTGCACAGAACCAGTCAAACATGGTTCATATATAAACCCAGACCTCTCAGCTATTCATTCTAGCTCAGGCCTCTCAGTGATGGCCTTTAATCTTTCAGGCAAAATGCACAAAATCTGGGGTTCCTAAATCTGAACCCAGAAATTATTCTACTACATCTCGACTAAGGGAAGACATGATAACCAGGAATGTGTCCTGAGAAAGGTAATGAAGATGGAGATGGAATTGTATTTACACCAGGTTTAACCAAGGGATGGGACACATGACCTTAATGTGGAGAGGAGAAATCTTAGGTGGGGCATGATATAGCTATGTTCAAGTATTTAAAGGACTGTCATGTGAAAGAGAGATCAGATTTGTTTTTGGCTCTAGAGGGCAGAATTAGAAACAGAGCATGAAAATGGTAGGAGTGGGGGGAAATTTTGGCATAATAAAAGGAAACACTCCCTAACCATTTGAATTGTTCAAAAGTGTAATGAGTTGCCTTTGGGAGGCAGTGATTTCCCAGTAATTGAAGGTATTCGAGGAGAGATAGGATGGTCACTTGTAAAGGATATTATAACTGAGATTTCCTGTTCAAATATGGGTTTGTATTAGATCAGGATTTCTTGAAACAATTTTTAAAAAATATTTTGATAAAGTGATGTCAATATAATTGGTTTTCTTTATCATTTTCTGTATGTTATTTATGCATTTAAAAACATTCTTCTGAGTGGTTCCTATACTTCACTAGACTGCTGAAAGGGCTTAAGACACAAAAAGGTTAGCAACCCCTAGACTAGATAATCTCTGAGGTCTCTTCCAACTTTGAGATTCAATGATTGGTGTTTAAGTGATAGTGTCTGCATCATTCTGTACCACTCTCCTCACCATCTCTCCTTCCCATAGCACCTGATAACTTTTAAAGAAGACAGTGTGCTTATGACCAAGAGATTTTTTTTTTAACCTGTGTTCATTCTAATGTGATTGGTAGATACGGATGAAGTAGAGGAGGGGATTTCTGGTAATTTCCATGTGATTGAGGTATGGCTCGTCCAATAAAAAATCTTCATCTTATAGCAATACAAGGGACACTGCTCAATGGTTAAGTCGTTCATCACATATATTTAAAGTTGAATTTACCGATATTTTATGGTATTGGATATTATTTCTATTAACATTTTATGCTGAAATTACAGAATGATTCGTGAGTACTGAATTTTTGATTGCTTTTACACTTGCTGGGACACTATTAAAGTTGATTTACGTTAATAGCACTGTAAGAAGATATTAACAATGAAATTTCCAAAAGCACTTAGCATCCCATAATTGGAGTTAAATGACAAAAAAAATGGGGATAATAAAGTAAAGGGAGAAAGATAGAAAAAGGAGATAGAAAGTTTTGACAATATTCTCTTTAACCTGTGATTCTTAGTACTATTTTTTTGTGGGATTGTTTTATTAAAGAATGAAATAACCAATCGGGAAATGGGATGATGAATCATCAGTGCAATCCTAGAATGGCAGATGGAGAAATAGGTCAAGGGAAAGAGCACAGGATCTTTAACTGAAGACCCTCTGATTTCTGATTCTGGCGGCCAATTGCTTTCCTTTTATCCTGTGTTGTTTGTTTGCCTTGAATAAAAGGAATGGATTTCTTCATGGCTACTAGATGTTGGAGGAGTAAAGATGTAGAAGCCAATGAAATAAAAAGTAAAATAAATGTCTTGTTCCCTTCTGAGGCAGCCAAATTCTAAGAAATCTAGTCAATTTGAAAGGTAACTCAGAATTTAGGTCCACAGTGCCCAAACACCAGACCACTGACGTTTGGGGTATGTCGATCCATGTACATTTCAACCATCTCAGGAACTGACAGTATATAACATTTAAGCAAGTCTGCCTTCTGTAGATGGAATAGATATCTCTCATCTATATGTATTATTAGTTTTGAAATGAACACGGATGCCATTGTGGTTAATAAAATATAAATATTTGTTTACCAAATTTATAGTAGCTTTTTGTTATTGGGCATCTCTTCAAATGACAGATGCTGATATTAATTTTTAAATTACTTTTTAATAAAGAGGAGTCCTACTGTTCAAACAATTTGGAATGATTGATTCTGGGCTTGACCTCATGGCCTGATTTTAAACTCTACCAGATAAAGATGGCAGTGGCATTTATTAAACTCTTACTATGACCCTGGTATTGCACCAAGCAGAGATGCAAACAAAGGCAAAAACAACCCCTCCCTCAGAATGCTTACATTCTAATGGGAGGAACAATAAATGAACAACTAAATACATGCAGAGTAGACATAATATTATCTCAGAGGAAAATCATATTGGGGAGGAAGCGGGTATAGGTAGGTAATAGAGGTAACATATAGGGAAGAAAGAAAGGAAATACATATTTATGAAACACCTACTATGTGCTGGGCACTGCACTAAGCGCTTTATAAATATCTCATTTGAGCCTCACCAAAAACCTGCAAGGTCTTATTGTCTACATTTTACAGATGAAAGACTGAGGCAGACAGAGATAATAAAGTGATTTGCTTAGGGTCATACAGGTAGGTAATAAGTGTCTGAGACTGGATTCAAACTCAGGCCTTCCTGCTTCCAGGACTAGCAGTTTAGTTTCCTTCCTCATGATTTTGGTCTTATGGCTCTGGTTCCACACACACAGTAGCAGAACGATAGTGGCTGGCTCATCATGGCATGTATAGGTCTTAGCTAATTAGTCAGACAGTAGGGGACAGATGTTGAATTGAAACTGTCCCAAACTGCTGCCTTTCTAATAACATTACCAGCAAAGTAAAAGCACACTAGAGAGCCAAGCAATATGTACACAATGTTATAATCAGCAGCATTGGATTCTTGATCGGCATTTTGAGCTGATATAATTGGTTAATGACTGAGTCTCTTGAGTTGCACAGAAAATCCAGCTAAGCACCCCAGTCCTTTCCACTGATAATGACATAATGCAGTTATTGTCCAAGGCAAAATTTTTGCTCATTTATCAGCTTCTTAAAAAAAAAAAAGAAATAGTAGACATCATCAGTTTCTCTCCCAAACTCAGGTCTCTTTGTGTTATCCATTTTCTGTGGTATCAAGTACTAGGTTTGAAAGAAAAAACTTTGTAAGGGCTGGGATAGAGAGGATGAAGGTCACTTTTGCCTCCAAATTTTAATTGGTCTTACAAATAGATCTCAAACCCACCTATCCGGTACACCCAAACAAGGGTAATGTTGCTACCGTCTTCATTTTTGTGTCCTATGTTGACAAAAGGGTACAAAATCAGAAATTCCCTGATTGAGGTGACTCAAAGTTGTAAGAGGCTTTTCTAGTTGAACTTACTCTAACAAGGGTGGTATACTGGATAAAGTGCTGGACTTGGTGATAGGAAGACCTGGACTCAAATCCTATTTCAGACTCTTATGAGCTATGTGACCCTGGGCAAGTCATTTAACCCCTCTTCTTCAGAAATGAAAGGGGGAGTGGACTTCATAGTCTCTAAAATCCCTTCCAGTATGAAATCTGTGATCCCATGATCCTAAGCTTCTACTCTGTGCCAAGGCACCATTCTGGTGGAAATAGAGACAAAAATGGAAGCAATCCTCTTCTTTCAGGGAATTTGCAATCAATTCAATTGCAAATTAAGGTACCTTTGCAGCAGTATTACTCACTGCTCTTTTCCATACACAGCATGGTCCAGACAAATGGGCCTTACTTTTGCTCACCGTCTCTTACTTCTGCGTTTTTTTAATGGCTGATCCCCATACCTGAAATGCATTCCCTCCTCACCTCCATCTGTCAGAAGTCAAGGCTCAGTTCAAGCTCTGCCTTGTATCTGATCCTTTTCTCATCCCCACCCTAGCTGGTAGTTTTCTCCCAAAATAACCCTGCTTCTAGTTCATATATATCAATGCAATCAATTTATAATCATTCTTTAAGCACCTACTACTAGACCAGCACCGAGTTAAGTGCTATTGATACAGACAAAAATGAAACAGTTGTGGCCTTCAAGGACCTTAAGATTGAATATATGTACATGCTACCTCCCCTGCCTGGAGTGTAAGCTTGATGAGGACAGGAACTATGTAACATGTTTCTTAAAGATTTGTTGACTACAGTAGATATTAATGGATATGACAATATTAATGTGATTTGTGTGCAAAAGTTTAAAATTTTTCCCATTTGAAAACTATTAAAGTTTTTGGAAACATAAAATCATTCCTTGATAACTAAAAATCCTCAACTTTAGAGAGTCATGTTGATTAGATATTGTACCTAATTTAAAAAAATTCAGTATATGTCCATTTATATGTGCTTTTATTGACATGGTCCACTGATTTTAAGGTATTTAAACCTGGCATAACAGTTTAACAGGGATCTAAGTACCAGGTTTTAATTTTCAAACTGGATATTCTTTAAGGAACTTTTGACAATGTGGATTTGGGGGGGCAATGAAAATAAACACTATTAATGAAAGTAAAAAAAAGAAAAGGGGATAGAGATTGGTAACTGAAAAATAAAGGAAAGATGATTGGATGAATGCATGAATAAATTAATGGGGAGATAGATGGATAATCTAGATGGATGTATTAATAGGTACACAAATGGATAGATAAGTGGGTGACAGATGATAGTAAAATATTCATAGAACAAGAGATGTTTAGGAAAATGGATAGACAGGTGCATATGGATGAATAGTTGCCTGGGAAGTAGATTAAATAGGTGATACATAAATGAATATAACTTGAGGAATAAATAGGCACACAGATACTGGAGATTGATGTATGTGTGACCACATTCAAGATGAGTGGGTAGGTAGACAAGAGAGTATAACAATCTTAACACTGTGCCTAAATGGAAAGGAATACTGATAGAGATGGTTAATCTTTATCTATGAGGCTATTTAAATAGCATTGAGGCAATGATCTCTTTAGATGGCAAAGGCATTTGACTGTTAGAGGAAGGAATCTCTCCAGAATTCTTTAGGTGCTTCATGAGTATGCCATGTGGTAGCTGCTGCTATATCCTGATACCTTTAAAATGCTCAACTTTAACCCACCCCATTGACTGGATGGACACTCCTTAGAAGCATGTGTAGCTGCTTTCATGGAAGATGACAGAGGCCCACTGAACTCATCCTTCATGGGGAGCAAAACTCATTCCTTTTTGTCTCTTCTTTAATTCTAATATTCATATACACCTTCACTGGTAACCCTACTCTTGAAGGCCTGGTAGTGTAATTAATCCATGTCACAGGAAGATGTAGTATCGGCAGAATTTATGAGTGGGTTTGAGCTATGTGATGAGTAGGGGCACCTCAGTCCCTTGTGATATAAATGCCTCTGCTAATTGGATTGCTGGAGCTAATCAGGAGCCAGAAAGAGAATGAAAAATCAGCATCCCTCCTGCTGGTATTGGCTGATAAAGCGGACAGCTCCTTTTAGAAAAGGAGACACTGCAATTGAATCCTCACAAGGAGGTCTCATTCTAGATTGCTATCTCAAAGGTTACTCATACTTCTCTCACAGGGCCAGCAGTATGGCACGTACTGAGAGCAATGGGAGAAAAGCTAGAATCATCTGAAGGAGATTTTTACTATCAAACAACACACAGGGAGAAGAGGGAAATATGAAAGAATAGGGAATTGATAAAGGAAGAAATTAGGACAATAGTAAGCCTGTGAACCAATGGTAGCTATGGATTTTCTATGACTCATGGTGCCACTTTCTGGGCAAGGCATAGTTGTATGCCATACTCTTTGGATTAGAAATCTGATGAGAGGTCTAGGCCCAGTGCCCACAACTAAAAGGTACATGAAGAAGATGGTGGTCCCTTTTCACCTCTTAGACTTCCTTACACCTTTTCCCCAGAAAAGACATTTGTAATGTAAATGCTTTGGTTAAGTGGGCCAGCAGAAGGACTCCAATTCCCTCTAAATGTTGAGATTAGGCTGTTCAAAGCTGTAATCATGCAAGCTTAAAAAATTAACATGAAAATGATCCTTTGGTCCAAGATGGCAGAGGGAACCATCACGGCAAGTGGTGGATGAGTAAGGCTCATAAAGCAAGTACTTTTCCCACTGGAGAGCATTACTATCCCACCAAGAATAAACAGTTCTCTCTTGGTAAAAGACACTATCAAGTGCTTGGGTCAACAGGCTGGATCTGGGTGGACAACCGCATAGGGTACCTAGGGCTTCTCTAGAGAGGAAATGGTACCTATGATGTTGGGTTCCACCAAGCAGAATCCCCCTGCAGTCATGCCCTGTTCCTTTCTTTGATTCTTGTATTCTTTTCTGCGACTCTTTCTTCTTTGCCCCTGTTTTCTTCTGGAGTCTTCATCTCACACCCGGAAACACTCCCTAAGAGGGTAAATCTTCAGCCACCATAAGTATGCTGCAAACTCCCTTCCCACACAAGTGAAGATTTCAAAAAAAAAAAATCTTTTGGACGACAGGATAAAAAATAACCCAGTATTTATGCAAATTGCAAAGTAGTGTGTGATAATGAAAACAAAACAGTGTTGGCCTGCAGCCAAGACATGGTACCGATGGGGGCTCCCGACCATTTGGCTCCTGATTCTTTAGGGAGAGCAGCTGTAGAGAAGGAAAATAGAGAGCAGTCCCTTCACGTGCACACCCCCCTGCCCACTTCTCTGCACATATTCCCGTACCCGTCATGTCGGAGCCAGCACGGCTTGGGATCCAAATAGGGTTCTGCCTCGAGCTGCTGCTAGAATCATGCAGTCGTCCCCCACGAGCCTCCCTGCCCCCCATTCTTGATTCCCTTTCAGGAATTTACAAACATTTTCCACAGATCAATATCTGTATTGATTATTCATTGTGAGTGAGTCGTGTGTCTTTGGTGATCCAGCTTGGCAGAGGGAGCAGCCAAAGGCTGCTGCAGTGAAAAAAAAAATAACAGAAGGAGAGCAGGACCTAGTTCTTGCTGGGTGTGCTGCTGTCGGCAACACAGAGACGGAAGGAGAAGGGATGAGAAGGATCCAGCACCATAAAGAGAAGGAAGAGACAAGAGAGGAAGAGAAAGAGGGAGCAATAGCAAGAAAGACAAAGTCATGGCTGGAAAACGGGTTCCAGAGCATGTTGGCAGCTTGGGGAAAGCCCCAGTCTGGGGCGTGCTGTTCCATGCACACATACTGTGGACTTACTGCTCTGGGAGTGAAAAGTGACTCACAGTTTTGGTATCTGCTACGTAAGAGCTTTGGGGGGGATTCCTTGGCTTGCTGACAGGAAAGGAAGAAAGCATCAGCAGTGAGGTAAAACACGATTCCTTCCAACTGCCTGGCTGAGGATATGCAGTCGCCTGGGCTGGCTTGAACAGCTTGCTGCTCTCCTATGGCATGCAGAGGGAGAATAATTAAAAGAGCCAGCATCACTTACAAAGTGAGTAAACAGAAAGCCTTTCAAAACGTGCTCTCCAGCTAATGAGAAGCTGTAATTTCTTAGACTTCAAGGCAAAAGAAGACGGTGATGGGACTCCGTGGAGTGTGTGTGTGCGTGGATATGTTTGGGGTGGGGGTGGGGGAAAACGGCTAATTGTTGGCGATGTTTAAAAAAGGGATTACGGGAAAAGACAGTGAAATGATGACAGGAAAACATCTTGGACCACAGCCAAAAAAAAAAAATCAAGGAAAAGCAAGTCTGCAGCTCGGAGGAATCGCCGGTCATTCCTGTCGGAGTCTTGGGTAGGAACTGCCCAGGGCTCCTAAGCTACGCATGGGATGCATGCCTGGCACAAGGGGCCATAGCCACGGGGACCACCAATGTGCCCAGCAGATGGGATGATGGAGTGCAAACTTGTACAGCTATGCTGTTCCTTGAGCTGAAAAAGGCGTGCTCTTGCCTTTTAATGGGAGTATCATGCTTGCTCAGAATTGTTTCCTTCTATTAAAAACAGCACCACCCCTCCCAATCTGGCTTCTGAGGGTAGGAGCGGCTGATTCTGTTTGTCTCTTGGGAACTGCTGCGACATTGCAGAACCATACTGAAAAGGGAGGTTCAGGAAATGAAGTTTTCCATTGGTTGGGGATCTGGTATATGTGCCAAGTGATTGTCTTTACCATGGACCTAAGTGTGGGGATTGACTCTGGATTCTGCTGCCAGCTGTGGCTCGGGGAAAAGTCACAATCCCGCTAAGAACAGGACTAACAACAAGATGTTTCCAACACATTAAAACAAGTGCTAACCCTAAATGGGATAAAATGAGCTGAATTTTCCTTCTTCCTGGGTGTACAGCTGATTGCTATTATCAGTCCCGAAGAGCTATTTTGGTTCTCTTTTACTTGGGTGAAAGCTACCCAAAAAGCTAATTTATGCAAAAGTCTTTTGTCACAGTGAAATGCTTTATTAAGTGTCAATTATTTATTGTTATAATCGTCACATGCCACCATTGATTATGGCGGTGGTGGTGGAGGTAGTGCTGGTGGTGGTGATGATGGTGGTGGTGATGAGGGCGATGACGATGAGGGGGTTGGGACTTTGTCAGATTCCTTGGGTGAGAGGTCAACAGAGAAGATGCCTTTTGTTTGCTTGTGATTTTGTCCTTCGCATTACTTCTTTGTTTGTACTTTTGGCCCATTGCACTTTGAGTTTCCTAAGCAGAAGAAATATATTGTCTGCCGAAGTGAGCCTTGGGGAATACAAAGGAGGAGGAATTAGCCAATCATGGATGATTTTTCCTCCTTCCATTTCTTCAGCATTAACAGAGAATAGCTTGTATGGTATTGGTGTGGGCATGTGTGCTTGCATGTGCATATATATATGTGTGTTTGCGTGTGCACCTCATTGGGCGGCGGTGAAGAAAGGGAGAGATACAATCAGGCAGAGGGTTGGGGTATTTGTGTCATCCATGCATAGAATTCTCAATGCTATAAGGCAGACACCCATCCCTCTGCTCTAGAGCTCTGGAGAGCCTGCGCAAACCTGATCTGAATGTTAAATGCAGGAGTCTGAATTAGCATACTAACCAAGTCATGTCAACCCCTAGCAATCAGTAAATGGCCGTCTTCTCTCTCTAAAGCCGGTGCAGCCGTGTATGCCAGCCACTTAACCATGTCCTCTGTCAGATCCCTTTTTGTGTTTGTTTTTTGTTTTTGTTTTTTGATGAAAGACTGGAAATTCATTAATGAGTAGGGAAGGAAGGGCTTCAAGGAGTTGTAATGAAAACAAATGACCCTCTTTAAACCTCATGAAGGCCAAATGGAGGGAGTTTACTGCTGTGGGGCCAGGGGAATAGAAAATCCTACAGCCTACAGAACATTTCACTAGAGCTAAAGCTGAATTGCTTAGGAATATCTGTTCTCCATGGTTTTCAGAACAACCAGTGGCCAGGAGATCTGTGTTAATCAAAACTGTGATGCAGCATTATCTTTCTAGACCAAAATAGCAGAAGGGGTGGCACCCACTAGCCAGATAAATACCTTCCAATTGCTCCTGACCACTCGGTCTCTAATTATCAAAGTTTCTGACCCCTGTGGAAGTAGGAAGAGCTGCCTTAGATCCTCTGGCCAGTTTTCCTGAGCTTTTGAAATAACAAGCATTCTTTTTGTTGGCTAAGCATTCAGGGCATCCCCTGAAGGAAGGAGCTACTTTTATTTTGATCTATACCACACGAGAAAATACACCAAGTAAAAGACTCAATTTCCATCTCCATGTGCTCCCTGACTGGAGCCAAGGCACACTGCCCACCAGCTGAGACTCTGTCTGCCACTGTAGTGCCAGTATTTTGACCAACAAAACTATTCTTTTCTTTCCTTTTTGGTAAAATGATTAAAATCCCCCACAAGTTTGATACAAAAAAATAAATTTGTCCTCTTCACTGGTACAGCTTTAAATCGAAAACTCTAATATAGCTATGTTTTTCCCTGAGGGGGAAAAACCATCCAATAGCAATAGATACAGACAACTTTTTTTGAATGATCAAGGGGGGGAGGGGAAGAGTGAATTTGACCAGGAAGAAAGATTTATTCAAAGCAAGTCTCTCCACTTGGCAAATTAAGCTGCTCTTGCTGTTCAACCTGTGTATTGGATTGCCAATTTATATTCATTCTTGTCAAGAATAGTCTTTCTGTGTAGATCAGAGTTAGTCCCCTTCAATAGTCAATATTCTCCACGAAGATTTTCCTAAGGATATAGGAAGGAGGGTCAC
The DNA here is from genome assembly GCA_028627135.1 of Pseudochirops cupreus. Classification (NCBI taxonomy): domain Eukaryota; kingdom Metazoa; phylum Chordata; class Mammalia; order Diprotodontia; family Pseudocheiridae; genus Pseudochirops; species Pseudochirops cupreus. Next base: position 37,663,002 of record CM053581.1, read on the forward strand.
CAGTGGCTTTGCATGTGATTTGTCTATATCTCTATTCAGGAATCATGGAAAGCTCTCCAAAATGAAATTCGGAAGCCAGAAAGGGCAATGATTCTGACGAAGAGTAAAAGAGGCAATTATCCAAAGCAGTTGTTCAAACTCAAAGGGAAATGCAGCCCGCTAATATGTACATATGTGGATTGCTTACTTAGTTTTGCAGTGTGATATTAGCTATGTTTTATTGTATTTTTACTTATTTTGTTACATGTTTCTCAATTACATTTTAATCTGGATCAGGTCACACTCAGACATATCTCTGGCTATATGTGATCTATGAGCTATGTGTTTAACACCTCTGGTCTATAGGAACCCCATGTGGATGCACAAGGAACTCAGTGATGACCTTAAATTGAAAAGAAAATGGTTATGTAAAATAATATCAGGAGTACTATTGTTTAGGAGGAGCTGAGACTGGCCAGGAAAGCTCAGGATTGCACAACTTTTGAAAAACCTACATTGCTTTAAAGAGGAAAGAGCTATGGGTGGATAATATGATGATCATCCATAATGGGGAGAATGTTGAGCTGTTCAGCACATTTTGCTTTTGCTTCTTTTGAGAAGGAGAATCATCTTTGGACTGGGAAGGATGGAGTAAAAACTGCTAATGGGGAGTCAAACCCCAAGATAAATAGGGTGATAATAAGATAGCAGCTAGCTGCCCCTGATGAGTTCAAGTTACAAAGCTCAGTTGAATCATGTCTGCAGTTACTGAAATAACTGGTAGACATGATAACTGAGCCACCGTCAGTGATCTTAGAAGCAACCCCAGAGGACTGCAAACATCCTAATTCTCCAGAAGGGGGAAAGCATAGGGTCTGCAAATTATAGATCTGTGAGCTTGACTTGGGTTCCTAGCAACATCTGGGAATGACTTATAAAATGAATGGTTAGGGCACATGTGGAGAGGCAAACAGTAAACACAAACAGCCAACATGGTTTGATCAACAGAGTAATGCCAGTCTAACTTCATTGCTACTTTTGATAAGACTTTCTCTGCTTGGCACCAGACTGGAGAACTAGGAATCATGGGTAGAACTCTTCCTACCAATGAGGACCCTCTAGAAGTGGAATGGGTTGCCTTAGAAGGGAATGGTTTCCATCTTGCTGAATGTCTTCAATAGAAAGTGAGAAAAAACTAACACACTAGGGATTTTGCACAGGGATTCTTCTCCTCCCCCCCCCCCTTGTTTTCAGTTTCTCTCTTTCTTTTCCCTTTTTTCCTTTTTTTCCTTTTTTTAAAAATTGATTTATTTACTTTTAGTTTACAAGATTCAGTTCC
>CM053581.1:37664819-37691411 GCA_028627135.1 Pseudochirops cupreus
TTCTTAAAGTACATTTTCCATTTTTCGTGACTTCTATCAAGTAAAAGACAAAAGCCAAAAAAACAAAAACCCTACACTGGTGAGAGCCCAAGGGGATGCATTGATGTGGTAGAAACTTTGGGTTTAATTAAATACTGTGAGCACAGACTAACTTCCTTTGCAGCGTGCCTGTGTTTGTGAGAACAAATATTCAATTAACAGTCCAAAGCTGCTGTCAGAAAAATATCTTATTCCCCGTAGAACATACCATGCCAGCTTTCCCATCTTACTCTCCTAATATCTATGGCTTTTTTCAGTTTTTCATTTTCACTCCTCTTTAGAAAATGGGCACATAACAGGGATATCTGACATTTATGGAGGAGTTTAAGCTATGCAAAGCATTCCCCTTGCAAAATCTTTATGAGCCACAAAACAACCTTGTAAGATATCTATCTATCTACATGTATATGTACACACACATATAAAATGACAATATCACTTTCCCTCTTTCACTGATGAAGAAACTAAGACTCAGAGACATTAAATAATTTGAATATAGCTACACAGTAGGATTCAAACCCAGATAAAGTTGTAAGTTTTTTTTTTCTAAAGAAAGTTGTAAATTATCTGGTGCCAGGGACCATGCAGTAGGATGTTTCTTTTATTCCTTTATAACACAGCACAGTGCTGGGCACTTACTAGGTACTCAGTGACAATTTGTTGAATAGACTATGGAGAAAGTCTGTTTGTACTTTCTAAAAGAACAAAAGAAAACAGTTTTATGAACATTAACCTTATGTTAGATGAACAAATTCCTTTCTTAGGTTAGTGTATACACAGCCTTGTGCCAAAAATACTGGGGAAAAACCATCATCTTTGAGGCTAAAAGTGTGGTCATTGACTACTACAGTGATTATTTTATCCCATAGAGGATCTCTAGGACTGCTATAAATGCTATTTTCTTGATTCTTACACATTTCATTAAAGCAGTGGCAGCTCTTGAGCAATGCATTGAGTTTTAACATAATAGAAATACAGTAGTACAGGAGCTAAACAGAGCTGGAACTCTAATACAACTGGGAATCTTGCCACTCAAGGACAAATTTGGTCAGGCTGGGGTTAAGTACACAACCACGCCCAAGTATGGTTGAGGCTGACTTGAGATACAGCTCATGGGAATTGAAGAGGTTGAATAACTGGGAGGCCAAGGTATATAAAGGGAGTAAGGGTTGGGGTAAAGAAAACTGTGCTCTAGGTACTGGGGAGAAGAGGGAGGGCCCCGGAATCCCAGAGATGATGGCAACCAGGACCTGAAGAAGATGAAATGAACTTTAAAGGAGAAAGACTGAGTGATAATAGTTGAGGGAGGGTTTGAAAGTTGCAGTGAAGAGCAAAAGGTCTACCAATCTTCCTCATATTCCTGGGCATCAGGATTGAGAGAGAAGCAGCCTTTGAAGGGGTTCCAAAGAGATGTTTCTTAGTGGGGCGGGGAGGGGGAAGGAAGCTGTATTTTAGTGAGTACCAGGAAATAGAATGAATATGAGAGAAAAAGATCTCAGATGAAGGGAAATTGATTAAAAATAGTGAAGAATTTCAGAGTCCAGAGTGGAAAGGCATGACAGAGAATTAGAGAGATTGGGGAGGGCTAGGGCTAGACTGAATTGCAAGAAAAGAGTATTAAGGGGTAGTGGAGAAAAGGATTTTTCTTTTAGGTAGAAAGAAGGTCTTATTCACAGGAGTTAGAGGAGTAGGACTTGGGAATTTGCTAGTAGTGCATGGTGAGTACCAAGTGTGAAGAATCTAAATTGGTCCCAATGTTCTAATTAGAAGTGTGGAAGGGCCCCTGATAATGATGACACCCTTTTAGTTGGATACAATGTGTGTGTGTGTGTGTGTGTGTGTGTGTGTGTGTGTGTAGGGGGAAGGATATGGAGATGGTTACCTTACCCAAAGAAGAATCCTCTCTTAATGTTTACTGAATAAAAATGAAGAAAATTCTCAAGAAACAATTTGGATAAGGAAAAAAGGAAGAAAGTATTTAGAGACATACAGGGTACTCATCAATGGTGATAGATTTAAATATAAATTATACATAAATATATATATTAATTAGATAATAGTATAATAAATTATATACATATATGTCATATAATACCAGCTCTTTATTCTTGAATGTTTTACCTAATTCAGCCTAAGATGTCATGGACTTTCTTGACTTGTTGTTATATCACTGTCCTTATATTAAGTTCAAATGCCACAAATGTCCTTTTTCTTTCTTGAAAAAATGCTGCCTGGCTATATTGATTTTGAGATTTTGACCCTAAGTGGGAGACTTTATATTATCACTTATCACATTTCATCTTTGTAAATTTGGGCCAGTGTTCTAGCCCATCAGTATGTTAGCTGTCATACCTAGCCTTGCGTCACCTGAAAACATGCTAAGCTTGCCATTGATGCCTTTATTCAAGTCGTTGGTCAAAGGTTCTAGACAGCACAGGTCTGAGCACAGGTCTGAAGGACCCCACAGGAGATTTCTTCCAAGTTTTAATTTGACCATGAATACTTTGGGTCTAGTGCAGTGCTCTTGGGCTCTGTCCAAACAGTCAGTTCTGAATCCTTCCAACTATTTGATCATTCCATGTATGTTTTCATTTCTTTGCCACAAGAACAGCCTGAGAGACTTAGTCAAATATTTTGATAAAATCTAGGTAAGCTACATTTTTAGCAACTCCTTCATCTATCTAGTAACCCTGTAAAAAAAAGAAAAGAAAAGAAAGGAAAGGAAAGGAGAGGAGAGGAGAGGAAAGGAGAGGAAAGGAAAGGAAGGGAACTTATTCCAGAATGACTCGCTATTGGTGAAGTCATGTTGGCTCTTTTATAATACGGTCTAGAATTTTGCCATAAAAGTGAAATTAAAGCTCAGAGATCTATTGATTTGGAGACTCCAATTGATTCCACCTATCTCCTCTCTTAAAACATTGGAACTCCTGTTTCTGTCCAGTCCTGTGGTACTTCTCCCATCCTCCAAGATCTATATAATCTTTTCAAGAACATTGACAATTCTTCAGCAACCGCACAAGTTCTTCTGTACTTGAGGATATAGTTCTATCCAAGCCCAGTGATGATTCATCATGGCAGCTAGGATCTCTATTACTATCTCTTCACTTATCTTGGGCATTAATTACTTATTGGTCATTTTAATTTTGTCCATTCCATTCCAAAGATCATCAAGTTGAATAGCTCTATTTTTTTTTCTATTTTAGGTTCCCATCATTCCATTCACCTAAAGCAATGGACTCATCCTTTCTTCGATCTTCATTTCCCCCTCCCCCAATATAACAAAATCAAAATGAAAGAAAAAGAAAGACTGAGTTGTCCTGAGCTTTCTAAGAGAACCTCAGTTCATTCTGAGTGTTAATGCTCCTCATTCCCTAAGAGGGCCACATTGTTTTTAAAAAAGATCATCTTTAATAACCTTCCCTTGCTTCCATCCATCATTCGTATGCACACACAAACTCATAATTTATATGTACATATACAACACACAAATGTATACATTATATATTTTATATACAGAGAACTTAGCAACTGACAGTTAAATTTATTTTATATGTAGTGTATTATTTTAATTTAATATTATATATTGAATACAACCAAGTTCCAATTAGTGCGAAAAACAATTTCCCCTGAAGTAATCACACTATTCAAATTTATATCCATTGGACTGGAACAACTGACCATATTTCACATAATTTGCAATTAGTGTGAATTTGAATATGTAAGATCACTTCAGGGAATTCATTATTTGCACTAATCAGTGTTTAGCTGTATAGAAGTTATAGGATGTTGTAGATTACATAACACATTATATATTTATTATCCAAATCATATTTTGTGTACAATATTTAATTTCTCTATACACATTTAGAGTCTGTCAGTTCTATGTATATCTATATGGTCTCATTAATAACTGTTCCCTTTGTCTTCATCAAAATTGTTTTTCTTTGTTCATTCAAAATTTCATTCTCCATTTGAATTCAACAAATATTCATTAAGCACCTATCATGTTTAGGGCATTGTGCTGTGTTCTGGGAAGGGAAAAACAAAGCCAGTTACTGCTCTTGTGAAATTAAATTCTTTTGGAGATGCGCTATTTAAACAGAGAAGTAAATATAAGGGACCATAATAATATCAGGTGGATAAGAAGCCTAACAGCCAGTGCTGTTAGGAAAGGAGTTACTGTCGAAACCGGTACCTGAGCCTTGGCAGAGGGTAGTGATTCTTGGAGGTGGAGGGAAGGAAGACATACACTCCAGTCATGGGGGTGGACTGCTTAAAGGCAGACCTTTGGGGAACAACAAGCAGATCAGTTCTTTGGATCTTCCTATTCATCTTGGGCTGACTTTTCAGTGTAATTTTAATCTGTAGGATTTCCTCATTTTTCTGAACCTTCTGAAATCTGTTCACACAAAATCTATTATTCATGTCAGAATATTCCTGTTCTATCATAATTTTTTATATGGAATGGGTTGGCTTGCCCAAAGTCCTCATCTTTTCCATTTCAGAGACCAATTGCTCCTTTTTGTTGAGAATTGGATCCAGAAAAGACTTTGCCCATATTGCTTCCTCTAGCTCTTGAGGGATGAAATGACCATTAAGGTAAGTCAAGAAGTTATTAGCTGCTCTGGTTGTTGTTGGTGTGTGCATATGAGAGACAGAGAGAGAGACAGACAGACAGACGGAGACGGAGAGACAGAGAGACAGAGACAGAGAGAGAGCCAGAGAGACAGAGAGACAGAGACAGAGAGACAGAGAGAGACAGAGAGAGAGAGGGAGAGAGAGAGAGAAAGAGAGAGAGAGAGAGAGAGAGAGAGAGAGAGAGAGAGAGAGAGAGAGAGAGATGAATCACCCATCCCTACCATAATGCACCACTGCAGCAGTTCTGTGATCTGTTCACCATATTCTGCATCTATTTATCTCTCTGTCTGCATGGTCTGTGGTTTATCTCAATGGAAATACCACTTGTCTTTCTGCCTCCACTGATCTTTACCCAAATATTCTCTGCTCTGCTCCCTTCTTGCTGGTTCCTGGATTTCCTCACTAGAAATGACACATGCGAGTCATTTCTTCTTAATATACAATACTACTTTCCCCTCTTTCACCTGTCCTCTTCTTTTTGAATAAATGTCCTTCCTAAATCTGATTCCAGTCACAGGACTCATCCTATCAACCTCAATGATACCTATGAAGTCAGATTTGCCTTTTGGTGTCTGAGATCCGCAGTTCATCTTGTTTGTTACCCATACATTGTTATTTGGAATAGACTTTTGGGGCCATGCATTTTAATGCTGAATCCATACTTGGAAAGAGAGGAGGGAAAATCACTTTCTGCTAAGATTGGGAATGATTTCCTGGGGAAGGCGATACTTGATTTGGGTCCAGAAGAAAGAACAGGAGGGAGCACTTGATACAATGATAGAGAGGAGATACTAACTGTAACTGAGCCATCGGTTACATGAGTTGCTCTTAGCGGGCAACCATTGGAAGGGTGGCTTGAGATGTTAGTGTTATAGATATGCTCCCCTTTCCCTCAGCGGTACCCTAGAACTTCAAAGGGTTAAGAGGTAGTCTTTCTCAGGGGGACCCTTCTCATCATTGAGTGTAGGAGTTGAGCTAGAAATTTCCAGAGCTTATAAATGTTACCCTCCCCCATCCACTCTCCTGAAAGATGAAATTCAAACAACAGACACTCCCCCATCCCCCAGGATATGTGCTCATTGAACTTTTTAATCAGCCACAATTTATCAAAGACACATTATGTATTTCAGGTTTCTTCAATAGTGTGGAATGGAGTTTTTTTGGTATTTGGCTTTAAGCATAGTACAGATATCAGTCATTTGTACGAAGTTTCTGACATATTAATTCTATTGTATAAAAAGCAGTTGTATCCATATTCTTAGTATCGATACGAACTGAAACTATTCTAATTTTATTCATTTTGTGATATTGGGCAACTTACATTACTTCTTATGATCTCAATTTCCCTCTCTTGCTAAATGAAAGAGTTGTACTAGATAATTGATGTGCCCCACCCCAGTTCCATTTCAAAATCTTACATTCTAGCAGTATAAGTAGATTTCTTGTGTAGTCTACAGTTACCCACTAATATCTGTTTTTATAAAAAATACTTTCTTAAATATGCTTTTACTATTACGAGAACTAAATGTTCTTTGAGTAATGCATTACTTTTTTTTTTTTAAGTAAGCAACAGATTGAAGGACACTTTCTCACTGTTTCAACTTGCTTCTCATTCTTTGGCTCTTAGAGAAGTGAGCCCTCAGACCAATTCCTCATTCTCCTGGAAGCCAATGATGTCACCTATAAAAGCTTTCCTTATTCAGCTTTGAAATATTCTGGGAATGACTGCTACAGACTAATACTCTGATTCTTGGGAACATTTGGTCCGTTTGTTAATCTGAAGAGTGCCTCTGTGTGTGTGTGTGTGTGTGTGTGTGTGTGTGTGTGTGTGTGTGTGTATGTGTGTGTGTTTGTGTGGGTGTATGTTTACAATACATACAAACACATATTGTATAGGTATATATATATTATATATTGTACATACTATCTATGCACATATTATGATCTATCCCATCCTATTATCTCAATCATATCACATTATATTATTATCATATATTATGTTATGGCAAATATGATAGGATGTGATATGATAGCATAAGATAGAATATTGACAGGGATCACAAAAGTATTGGTGAAGTTTTAAGTTATTAAATCTTAAGGCAATTAAATCTTAAGTCATTAAAGCTTAAAACTGAACTAAGCTATTTTGGGATGCCTAGTGTTAATTATGCTACTATTGGCGCCTTTACTAATTGCTAAATACACAGAAATAAGAACCTATTTTTTTGTACGGTAACTAAGGCAAGATTATTGTATCTACTTTTTATTCCTAAATGCAGGTGTTTCTTTTAAAGGGTATACTGTTTATTCCTAAAGTTTGAATAGAATGAAATTTTTAAAAATCCAGGTAAATTAAGGACCTTCAAAAAGGTCCAGTCCAAGTATATCCTCTGGTTCAATGCCCATCACATATTCATGAGATTGTGAATTCAGTACATTTTCATTCACCTGAAGCTTTCGTATCGCAGAAAGTTGTTCTATCCAGACAGGCCAACTGGTGTCAATAGCCACCATTCCATTCTGCCATCTTCTTTGCTTAAATGATCTATTTCTGTTGTCTTATTGGCAGTGAAAGATGGCCTTGTATAGTTAACATATTTTTGGTGAATGTACAAGGAATGTTGATATTTCCTCCATGTGGTTTTGTTTCTAAAATCACAAACCTGCACATTTTAAATAATGTTTCCATGCTTCTCCTTCTTTTCATTGGAAAGATTCACAAAAAGGAGAATATCTTAAGAACCCATGTCTTTTTTGCTATCAGTTAAGGATGATTTCCCAAGCTCAATTCTGCTTTGGTGTTTTGAGACTAAACCAGGTGTTATCAGACTCTTTAAAGATTGATCTTCCTTTCTTCCCTCCTTCCATATCTGCTCTAGTTTTTGTTGCTGAGTCATTTCTGCCACGTCTGACTCTTCATTTCCTCATTTTGGGTTTTCTTGGCAAAAACATACTGGAGCAGTTTGCCGTTTTCTCCTGCAGTTCATTTTACAGATGAGGAAACTGAAGCAAACAGGGCTAAGTGACTTGCTCAGGGTCACACAGCTAGTAAGTGTCTGAGGACAGATTTGAACTCAGGTCTTTCTGACTCCAGGCCCAGTGCTCTATACACTGTATCACCTATCTGACTCTGTTCTTGTTAGCACCTGTGATTTTCCTGCCCCAAACCAATTCATTTGACAACAAGAATATGTTGTGTGTCTACTGTTTTTGAGGCACTGTACTGACCAGGTGCTGCAGAAGACAGAGCAACAACATGGTAGAGTGGGATGGAGCACTGGACTTGGAGTCAGCAAGACCTAGGTTTGAATCCTACCACAACTACAGGCTGTGAGCCAGATAGATTGTAAGCTCCTTGAGGGCAAGCAGGGACTGTTTGCCTTTCTTCATATTTCCAGTGCTTACACAGTGCCTGGCACAGAGTAAACACTTAATAAATGTTTGTTGACTTATTGATTATTGATTATGTGACCCTGGGCAAGTCAATTAATCTTTATGGGCCTCAGTTTCCTTATCTGTAAAATGAGGAAGTTAGATTCAAGCATCTTCAAGGTCCTTTTCATCACTAGTTTACAATCCTATAACACATGGTCTCTACCTCATTAAAATGAATTGGGGACGAGAAGGAATTAGACAACCGTGTCAATAGTTGGGATATGGGGCAATATGTGATAAGTGTGTTTGAGATGTACAAAGTGCTCTGAGGGTTCAGATTATGTTTAGTTGTGTGGGATTGTTCTTTTGTTAATTAAAAAACCCAAAAAACCCCACCACGATGAATATATGAGAACATAAATTAGCAAATTTGTCTACTTTCAAATTTTGCCTTTCTTCCCTATCCACTCCAGCCTATATGGTTGCTGCTATTGTGTCATTGATTTTCTTTCTCATCTCAAATATTTTGCTGGACTCTCAAGCTCCTGGAGACCATGGAACCTATAGGATCCTTTGGCTGGCGTTGATTAAATGTTAAACAGTATAGGACCAAGCATGGAACCCTAAAACACTTGTTTGGAGTTCTCTTTCCAATTTGTCACCAATATCTGGCCATTTACCCAGTTCCAAATCTCCTAGTCCATAGCTTTTGCTCTTTTCCACAAGGACAATATGAGAGATATCATCAAATGTTTTTACAAAAATTTAAATGAACTAATGATAACCCCCAATCCATCAGTTTGATGGCCCTGTCAAAAAAATAAATAAGTTTAATTTGCTCTTCTTAAAGTATAGGTCTGATGACCTCAGTCTCATATTCATTAAATGTCAGTGGCTTCCTATTACCTCTAGGATTAAATATACAAATCCTCTGACTTTTAAAGTCTTTTACAAGCCAGCCCTTTTTTTCCTTCTCAGTCTTTTTACATCTCACTTCCCTTTGTGTACTCTGCAACCCAGTGATACTGTCTTCCTGACTATTCCTCACATACAACAACCCATCTCTTGACTCCAAGCATTTTCATCATCTGTCCTCCATGCCTGGAATCCTCTTTCTCCTTATCTCTACCTTCTGACTTCCTTCAAATCCTAAGAAAAATCCCACCTTCCACAAGAAGTTTTTCTCAATCTCCCTTAATGCTGATTCTTTCTCTCTGTGAATAGTCAATTCTTGCATAATGTGACATATGTGTTCCCCAAAAGCACCAGACTATGCATATTAAAAACCACATGGCTTATGGGGAAAATGGTGTTAGGGCGCAGTGCTCAAAAAATTGGTCACTGACATGTAAAAATCAATGGAAACTAATTTTAAAAGAAGGTAGCACAGTTTTATACATGTTAAATGGTCAAGAAATCCATGAGTAGTACACTAAATAGTGCCCTTGTCCATGGCCTCAGGCTGCTGCTCCACTTGTCCCCCAATCCCACCCAAGGCTAGTAAAATTTCTTGCTAATTGGACAGGCCACAGCTGCAATTGCACCAGAAGATACATCACAAATATGGCACTTTGCCTTGATGAAGACCTGACGTTTGCTTGTGGAAGTGTGAGCCAGAAGGCTGCAAGTGGTGAATTATTGTAAAGTTGTGCCGTGTTTTGGTTGTTTTTTTGGCTTTTTATTTTTCTTTTGCCTTCTTGCTCTTTCTTGTAAAGGAAATCATGCATCAGCAAACTTGAAATTCGTGTTATGCTCAAATTGCACCCTAATCTATCTGTCATGTTGGAATAAATTTGAATTTTCTAAACAAGCATCATAGCAGAACTGACTGTATCTCCAATTTATTATATATGTATATATGTATACATATTTATGTATGCATGTAATGTTTATACATAGCTGTTTACATGTTGCCTCCCGTATTAGATTGTGAACTCTTTGAGAGTGAGGGCTATCTTTTATCCCCAGTGCTTAGCAAGAAGTGGATTATGTAGGAGCTTAATAAATGCTTGTTGATTTGACTTGGCTTGAACGTGGCATAACCTGGTTTGATGAAGCCACGTTGACTCTCTTCTAAATGTTCCCAAACTGTCTCTTCCATAATATGTCAGGAAAAAGTGAAGCTCATTAGCCTATGATCTACAGACCCCAGCCTTCTCCCCAGCGTTTCAATTGTGTGTGTGTGTGTGTGTGTGTGTGTGTGTGTGTGTGTGTCTGAAAAATCAGGACATTTGCCTTCCTTGGTGATACATCTCCCATTCGCCATAATCTTTCAAAGATGAATGATGATAGTGTAGGAATTATATCTGTCCAGTGTCTACCTTTGCATGACCCGTAGAAAAGAAAGCTACTTTATTGTTTGTGAAGAATGCTGAACTTTAAGAAAAACAGTAGTTTCTTTCTTTCTTTTGCTCTTCCTTCCTTCTTTCCTCTGACTTCCCTCTCTCCCTCCCTTCTCCCTTCCTTTCTCTCTTCCTTCTTTCCTTCCTCCTTTCTTCTTTCTCTTCTTTCCTCTTTTCTTCCTTCATTCTTTCCTCTACCTTCTTTCTTTCTTTCTCTCTTTCTTTCTTCCTCTTCCTTCCTTCCTTCTTTTCACTCTAATTTCCCTCTGCCCTTTCCTTCTGCCATTCTTCTCTCTTTCTTCTTTCCTTTTTCCTTCCTTCCTTCCTTCCTTTTCTTTCTTATTTTATTTCTTTCACAAAGAAAGTAGAGAAAGTATTGAATGAGTCCATATAATATTTTCATATGGTCTGTTCATGAAGTAGAAGGACACTTAAAAACATATCATTACTAGGAATGTCACTCTTCTAGTCTTTCAATTTGCTTAGGTATATGATACTATAAGTATACAGTATTTATGTTTATCAGTATTAATTCCTTCGTATAATCTATCCACATTGCATCAACAGAAGTGTAACGTTTCATTATTAAATCATTTTGGCAAAATGCTGTGTATCCTGATATAAAGTAGCTAGTGCCTTGTACAAAGTAGTCAATAATTGTTAGATGCTAAGTTATATTGTATATGAAATGGGGCCTAACTGAAATAAATTACATATTCTCTTTCCAATTTGGTTCTTCCATTTTGGTCTCTTTTTCTCCTTTTTATCCATTCCTTACTTTCTGGATTTCAGATTTGTTTACTTTTTCCTCAGTCCCCATACCTTCGTTTTCTTACTTCTTGTCTTTTCTTGTCTGTGTCAGCTCTTTCAGTTTCATTTAATGTTTAAGGATCTGGGTCATGTTTGTTATCTCATGTTTGGGGGACCAGGGATTTCTATGTCAATATCCCTTGCTCAACTCTTTCTACTCAGCTTACGGTAGAAGGGTAGTAGTGGCTACTACATTAACTTATAGGATATAATGGCTCAGAAAATTTTCAGTGTTACTAGAAATAATGTGGACACCTGACTTCAAAAGCCTTTGGGACATTACTAGTACAAAGATGAGAATTTTTTTTTTTTTTTTGCTCTTTGCAGAAAAATCCAAGGTTGTAATTTTCTTTCTAGAAAGAGTAGCAGTTGATGTCTCTCTATGGAGACAGAAGTTCAAAGTAGGTAATGGGGTGGGGGGGGAAGGCAAGGTGCTGTTAGAAAGTAATTAATGTGTTAGAGAACCCACTGAAATGAAATTATCATGTACTAGTTAGTGTATGGTAGGAGGACCAATCAAGGTTGATGATAAAACCAAATAATTACCACTTAAGTCATCTTGCAGTAATAACATAGATGCCTGGTTTTAAGATATCATAGAACACTGTAGAATTTTTAAAAAGGAGTTCTTTGACTTTCATAAAAAGTTCCAAACATTAAAATATTACCAGTACTCTCTCCTGGGGGAGACATTATTCGTGTCCACTTGCCCAGTGTCTTCACTCTGAGGACATAGGGGAGTAGCTATTTTGCTAGTTGGGAGCAATTAGAGGTCAGCAGGCTGCCATGCCCCTTTAAGGGGAGACCCAGAAGGTGTTTCTGTCTTCACAAAACTTCCATAGGGGATGGCCATTTACTAGGTGAAAACCCTCAGAATCTAATCCACAGTCAGTAGTTGAGGAAGTTAACTGCTGGTACCATGAATTTTAAACTGAAGTAGTCAGCACCTTGTGGACTGTATCTTTTAAAGGAATGTATTGTTAGCTAAATGGGGATAGTAACTTACAGTTTTTCTAGGGCTGATCCTGGATGCAGGACGTATGCTCACCAAAGATGTTTGCTACTGTCATGGAGAATGAAGAGCAGGGGTGTCAAATCCAAATAGAAATGGCGACCACTAAACCATACATAGGGCAGCTATGTGGCACAGTGATAGAGCTCAGAGCCTGGAGGTTGGGAGACCTGAATTCAAATCTGACCTCAGACACTTATAAGCTGTATGACCCTAGACAAGTCATTTAACCCTCTTTGTCTCAGTTTTCTCATCTGTAAAAATAAGCTGGGGAAGGAAATGACAAACCGTTGCACTGTTGCAGTATCTCCGCCAAGAAAACCCTGGAAAAGGGTCAGGAAGAGTTGGATGAGACTGAAAACAACAAAACAACAACAATAAACTGTACATAAGTATCCCTATGGGCTACATATTGACTTGGAAAACCACATATTAACATGATCTATATTCCAATGTAATTAATTTAGTTTGTCAAGTATTTTCCGATTACATTTCATTCTGGTTTGGCACTTGGGAGTGCTGTGGGCTGCAATGCAATCGTGTGTTTTACACCTCTGAGGCAAAGCGCAGTCTAAGTCAAAGAAGGATCCTTTACAGATAGTGACTATTCTAGTATTTATTGCACCAAACTGTAGAACATCAGAAAGCTTACTAAATGAGATCCATTCTCGTTTCAAAGAGTTTGCCCTGTCTATCCATGGAGGAAAAATCAAGTGGATGAAGAATCTATTTTCCAAATTGTAATCTGCGATTGGATGGACAAGCCTTATAGCTGTTCCACTAGTACATATATCTTGAATGAACAGTTTGGATTAACAATGAATAGGATCTGTAATTGAATAAGAAGAATAAAATAGACCAGATTGCACTTTGGAAACTACTTAGCACTTTAAATGACCCCTGGATTCTCCTTGAAACAAAGGCTAATATTTTTAACATCCATATTTTTTCTGCAATATTGCATGACTGTGATAGAATGTCACAGTCTCTGAAGAATTAAAGTTGCAACTGATTTTGTGATTAAAGTAACAGAAGGTCATTGAAGATGTACATAGGTAGGCAAGATTAGGTCATATTATATTTCCAGCGAAGAGCTACCCAGGAGAAGCATCATCAAGGGTATTACCAATGGGATGCATGACTGGAAAAGGAATGAGATTGGTTATATAATGAGAATCAGGGATTCCAGATGGAAAACCTGCCTGGTAACTGCTCAGTGTATCTTGAAGATGGCCCCTAGCATGTCGGTGGTCTCCCTGTAGAAGATTTACGTGAGGACGTGGATGAGATTTACACATGTTGAGAAGGTAGGATAGTTTGCTTTTTGTATTACTGGAGAGACTTCCTATGTGGCAGTCCGCACAGCCTCTAGTTTGCCATGGGCTCTCTGAGATCTCTAAGACTTGTTTGTATATGCCTGTCTTTCCTCCAGATGACCTTTTCCTTTGAATTCCAACCTTGCCTTTGTCTGGGATCATTCATGCCTGCACCCTTCCATGGGCTATGTTGGCCAGCAGAATTTTACTATTTACAGTCTGGGGACCCCCTTCTTGTGGCATTAGAGATAGGAAACTTGTTCAGTGCAGCTCAATGAGAACCTTCCCCTTGTTAGAAAAGCGGCGGCCCTCCTCAGCTTTGGCGCTGTCTCATTGGGTTGGCGGTGTTGGCGGTCCATGAATGTGGGTTTTCCTGGTATATGGAACTTTCCCGAAATGATGACTCACCGAATGACCTGAATTTGGAGAGGCCTGTGGCTGCCTTATTTGTACCCTTCCCTTGCTCCCACCTCTATGTCTTTCAAAGTCATTAAAAAAATTAAAACGACACTTTAAGTAAAATTAGAGTCACACTTTAAGTAAAAACATGGAACCGTCATCTTTCAATAAAGACCATAGCTTGTTTTTGTTGTCATTTTGTTTTGGAAATGTGTTTTTTGGTCTGCTTAAAAATGACTTATTCCATTTTTATATTGAATTTAAGAAATACAAAAGAGAGACCATTTCTATATACAAAATAGAATTGCAAAAAATAGGATTATATTGGAAACTTCACGTTTCCTTAAGTCTTAAGCTTTCCCTTATGTAAGTTAAAATTCACTTATAAAAAATTCCTATTGCTTTTAGCATCACTGGCTCTGGGTCTTTTGCAAAACTTCCTTTAATTCCTCAAACAAATTCAATAGAATGGGAAGACCTACAATGATGAGATCCTCACCGAGCCATTGAAGCATCAAAGGAATGATCCTGAGGACGGTACATGAGAGAATGCAGAACTGGAAGACAGCTCAGAGATCACCTAATGCAACCCCACACCCATCCCCACCCCCATTTTACAGGCAAGGAGGTGAGGGCCTATGGAGGTTGTCACTCATTCCCCAGTTGCAAAAGTCTTAAGCAGCAAACCTGACTCCAGATCCCAAGTTGTTTTTCTACCATTCTGCAGTGCTTAGGAAAAGCCATTGGGGAGAGATACAGACAAGAATCAATCCGAGGATATACTTTTTGCCATCACCTTCTTCATTTGCTCTTTTCTAACCCTCTCTTTATATACTCATCTTAATTTTCAAATTTCCAAAATTTCCATCTTCTCTCTCTTTTCCAAGGCCCTATTACTTTCCTTTTCTGTTGATTTTTCTTTGTTTACTATCTATGCCAACCCTCTTATGCTCATTTAATGTAGGACCTAGGTTTCCTGAGGACCTCCCTGCCAATATGTTACATTTTTCTGGTAAATTGGTATGAGTGGTGGTCATTATTTATTTTAAAACCTCCTTATGTGTGAAGCAGGATATAAAGTAAGAAAATACACTTCTACCTCTGTCACTCCCATTTTTCTAGTCTCCTAGGATTACAACCTTGGCATTGTGCTCAACTCCCAATTATCCCTTAACTTACATAGCCAAGCAGTCACCTTTTCTATCTCAACAACATTTCTCACATATGACCCCTTCTCTCTGTTCCTATAGCCTCTATTTTATGTCCATGAGTCAGAGGCCAAAGGCTAACCAGAAAGGAGGCTTTCTGTCCCTTTTCCTGGAAGCCTGAAAGATGCCCAAGTGATACCTCTGGCTGGTCCCATTTCTTTGTATCTGGGGTACTAAGACTGCAGCAGATTGAACAGTGATCCTGCAGTTGTGGCATTGATTATCATGGCTCCTTTTTGGCCTATACTATGGAATAATAGACTATGAGAGCCAGGAGGGATTCTAATGTTTTGTTAGCTCAACCTGCTCATTTTAGAGTTAAGTAATCTGAGACTCAGAGAAAGGGGATGATCAGCCCAAGATGAGCCCATGATCTGAGAAACCAAGACATGGAGCTGTGGCATGGACAACAGGACAGAACAAGTCAATTTCCAATAGTTATTCAGGTCTGTGGAATGCTATAATTTTCAGGCCATCTCAGCCAATACCATATAGGTAGTCACCTCATGCTTGATGGTCAGGATCATATCTTTTTATGAGTCATAGTAAAGTGCCAAGCATGTTACTGTATACTTTTAAAATGCTAAATAATAATAACAAGCCTGTGAACCTTAGAAATATTGGAATGAGTCCTTGAAACATTAAAGCTGAGGTGCATTGCTCTAAAAACCTAGCAAACAAATAAATCAACACAAAATCAAATAAACTCAATATCCAACTTAGACTAGCAGTGGGTGTTGCTTGGGGATGCTCTTTATGGGAGAGTGGTTGACTCTTTAAGGGACACTTGTTAGTATTATACCTGGCCGATCACATATGATGGCTCTCCCATTATTTTGGAGGAGAATTTTATACCTAACCTACAGCACACAGAAGTGAATATATGTTCTTAAGGCTCCAATTCCCTTTATTTGATGCCAGAAAATAATATCTGGATAAACAGGGGGAAAAGCAACAGTAATCCCTACTGGGCAATTAGAATAATTCTGTCCGGGAGTCTCCACAGGCAATACTAAAGTACTCTTCTTGTATTTCAAAGTCAAAGGTTTAATCTTCAGTTAAGAAGGGAACTCCCTTCAAAGATCCCTATGACTCCTTAGGCACAAAACTCAAAAGGCCAAGGAATGCCACAGAGTGGCATGTTGCCTGCTCAATCCCAGCTCCCGAAGCACTCCGGTTGCTTTCTCTTTCATTATCTATGACGTTGAGGAGGCATTATATGCTGCACACACTGACCTTCCCCTCTAGGAGGCTACCATATTGGTTTACTATACAAAAATGAAGACTTTTCTAAAGCCTCTTCTCCAAACCTGGATTATGTCCCCAAAATAATGTCCTAGGGAGCAAAATCTGATTTTTCCATAGTGGAGAATTTAAAATAGGGTCCCAGGCACCTTTCAACATAGAAGTCTATCATCAGTGAGTAACAGTTAGCTAAGACATCTCGGAATATGCTCAATACCTGAGATATTTGTGTCTTCAAGATAGCACTAGGAGACACTATCTTTCAGTGATATTGTCTCCAAGAATTTTATTCTCATTATGTCACTCTCAGGGTAGGAAGAACCAAGGATCCCTTCTAAAAGAGATAGGCTCAGACAGCTTAGGATGTCAAGAGGTTCGTCTTATCAAAGGAAATTTTATAGGTCAAAGACTCCAAATACAAGATAATTGGCAGATGCCAACTTTGTTAACTACTTTATAAATAAAACAGACTTGAAGGAGAAATGGAGAACCATATGGCATTCTGGTCAATGGCTGCTTGCTTTTGGAATCCATCCTAGCCCATGTATCCTTGAGAACTAGATACAGGATCATGTCTTAAAGGCGCAGAGCAGTGACTTGCCCTTGTGAAACAATTTCCATAACACAGAATTTAGAATTACTGAATTTTTTTTTCTTTTTTAGATGGAAGGTACTTTGGAGGTCATCTGATTCAACCTGTACATTTTGTATCTCAAGAAACTGAGGCCTAAAGAGATTAAGTCTTCTGCCCAAGGTTACTAAGCCAGTTATAGGCATTGAGTTAGAATGAGAATCCAAATCTCCTCATTTCCACTATGCTGCTCATGGTCGTCCTCATTCTGTCTAACAATTTCCTTTTGCACCTCTTCTTTACTACTAATACAGTTTGTCCTGTTTTATTAAGAATGAGTTAGATTTTGATCAATTGTTATATTCCTTGATAACATTAGAGATGGCAGTTGAGGTAGGAGCAGTTATTACAGAAGCCATGGTTACAGAGACTAGCTTGGAGCTTACAAATTAGAAAAAAAAATGTACTTACCTTGCTGAAAAGCATTAGAAACAAAGATGGTGCTTGAGGTCTTCTTTACCAGGGGCAGGTAGACCACCTCAGTTGCTCCAAACCAAAAATCTACAATAAAATAAATGACAAATGGTTACAAAAAATCTGAAGTATTAAAGACAAGGCAATAATAGGATGGTTCATCTTTTCCTAAAACAAGTAAAACACAAAAGACTCATGGCATTTTAAAAATCTATGCTCAGTTCCAGAGCAGTTCAAATCCCCTCTTGCTATGGAATTCTTCAGTTTAGCTCAGATCTTAGTTCTATGGAGAGCTGAAGCTTCCTGAAGGCAGGTTTCTTTTTTTTGTCTTTGTATCACTAGAACTTAGTACAGTGCCTTGTACATTGTAAACATTCAATAACAGTGTGAATGGAAATGAATACCACAATAAAAACCTTTTAGAGTTCGGGTCAGGTTAGAGCTCTTGTCTATGAAATCATTGTCCCACTTGAGAGGACCATCTAATTTCACTCGGTTCCAATCTATTCCATTCCACAAACATTTATTGGTACTTCCTAGGCACAAGGCATTGTGTTTGGATTGGAGATATACAGACAAAGCCAAAAAGATTCCCTGCCCTCAAAGAGTTTACTTTCTACTAATATCTCTTCAGATTTTTGAATTTTGTATTTTGAGATGGGTTTAATTTCTTTGAAGAATCAAAGTGAAAATGGAATAAGGTGAAATACTATGCGGACAAGACATTAGAGTTTTAAGTTATATGGCTACTTTTTATTCCTATGGTGATAAATTATAATATGATCTTATCCTTCATAGACACAGATGGTACTTCTGACTCAGTGGCAGAGGCTTTGGCTTGTGTGTAGTGTTTTGTTGTTTGGGGGGAAGATATTGGGAGTGAGGTCAAAGCCTCAGCCCCCTTAGAACCAGCTAGAACCATAGGAAGACAAGCCATCTCACTTCTGGCCTTTAGAGTTAGTGGAACATTTCCTAGCACCACCTAGTGGTTACAAAGATGGATTTGTTGAGGGGTGAGTTGTGATAAAATTAGGATGTATATTTTGGAGAATGACAAAGAGGAGAGGGAAATGAAAACACTCTTACAGAAAATGTAACACCCTCCAAACAATCAATCTACCCCTTGCTTTGTAAAGTTTTATGATTTTCCATTATTTGTCTCAAAGACCACATGAAGTAACAGTTTCATGGACATTGGGCTAGAAGTGAGATTAGTTCTAATCCTGATTTGGTCATGGATTCCTTGAGTCAATTTAAGCACTTGACTTCTCTATGCTTTAACTTCTCCATCTGTAAAGCAGACATAATAACATCTGTCACCAATCTACTTCCAAGGCTTAACTGAGAGGAATCAGTAATAATTCTGAGAGATTCTGCATGTACGATGCTCTATGTTAATGTAAACTAGTGATACTAATGGCCAAATATTGAGCCTGACCTTTAGGAGCTGCTTTAAAAAAAACCAGAATGCATAGAAGAAAATCATGTAGCATGTGTTGTTCAGTCATGACACCACTGAAGGTAAGATGGAGATTTGCTTAATTACTGTTCTTTAATAAATATCATGATTGGCAACCACACATTTAGAGGTCAAAGAATGATAAAAGGAGAGACCTTAAAGATAATCTAATCTCACATTTTCATTTTTACAGATGGGGAAACTGAGAATTTGGGAAGTGGAGTGACATGAATCTTCAGTCATTCATTCTTTCAGGCTCCAAACATGTTTAACCTCCACTGTTGAAAAAATAATCCACCAATATGACACTTCCCTTGATGTTATTATTATCTTCACACTATTTTCCTATTATTCTTCTCTTCCCTTCATAGAAAAATTCCTGGAAAAAGGAGTCTATATTCCCTGCTTCCATTTTCCCACCAACCATTCACTCTTCATTGCTTTGCAGTCTGGCTTCTGTCCCTACCACTACAATGAAACATCTCTCTCTGGGTGATTGATGCCATCCTGATCACTAAACCCAGTGGCCTTTTGTCTGACCCTTTTGTGGCGCTTGACATTGGGAGCTATCCTCTTCTTTGTACTCTCTTCTCCTTGGTTTTCCATGACATTGTACTTCCATGGTTCTTATATTTATGTGATTGCTCTTTCTCTGTCTCTTTTCCTAGCTTTCCCTCCTCATATTCTTTAAACATGGATGGACCTCTCCATGGATCTATCCTAAACAATCTTCTCTTGCCTCTTTATGTGCTTTCTGTTGGCAATCTTACTGATTTGACTTGTCTCAACCTATGTGCAAATGACTCCCAAATCTATATCTCTATCAGGACAGCTAGGTGGCACAGTGCTGGGCCTGGAGTTAAGAAAACCCGAGTTCAAATCTGGCCTCAGATGCTCACTAGTGTTGTGACATCACTCAACCTCTGTTTGCTTCAATTTTCTCATTTGTACAATGGAGATAATAATTGCACTGACCTCCCAGGGTTATTGTGAGGATCAAATGAGATAATATTTGCACAAAAAGTGCTTAGAACAGGGCCTGGCCCATAGTAAGTGGTATATAAATATTAGCTATTAATATAAATAGTATTATATTAACACAATCAGTAAAGTATAATGTAAATATCACCCTCTCTAGAGATGCAGGTGATTATGCACATCTATCTGGACATCCCATCAACGCTTAAAACTCGGACTGCCATAGTGGACCAAGTGTCAGACTTGCAATCAGGAAGACCTGATTTCAAATCCTGCTTCAGATACTTCCTACTTATGTCATCCTGGGCAAATCAGTTAACCTTCCAGTCTCAAATTCCTCATCTGCAAAATGGGGATAAGAGTATAGCACTTGCCTCATAGGGTTATGCAGATCAAATGAGATAATAAGTATAAATAAATGTAAAGCACTCTTTACATTTGCTCTTTATGATAAGCTGCACAAATGTTATCATTGTTACTATCACCATCAGAATCATTATTTCCCTCTCTTATCTGCCTCTCCTTGAAACTTCTCTATTTCTGTTAAAGGCACCATATTTCCCCAGTCACTTCAAAGGCTCTGGGGCTCTCTTTGACTCTCCCCTCTCCTTTGCTTTATGCTATTAACTGCCAAGATGTTGGCATTCTCATCTCCATCATCTTTCTTCCATCCAATCCTTCCGTTCTATTCCCAGGGCAGCCATCCTAGTTTAGACCCTCCCCATTCTTCCTACCTTGACTTTTATAATAGTCTTCCAGCTAATTTCCTTGTCTTGAGTTCATGGTCTCCATAATACGTCCTCCACCCTGCTCTTCAAGGGCCTACCCTGGCTCCATATAGCAAATTGGATAAAATACAGTTTCCTAAAACTGGCATCCAAGGCTTTCCACAACATTACTGAAACTTTTCTTATCTCACAGTATTCTCTTTCCCACAGTATATGTTTTTGCCATAGAAAAGAAGTAAATCAAGTTTCTTTCCACTAAGTATGGGTAGAATAAGTTAGAGGATCTATTCTCTCCTGCTCAAAGACTTCCTCATCTCTTCCAGTGGGCGTGGCTCGGAGCCATCTTTCCTATATAGATATCTGTGAAAAGCTGGACAGTTGCTATCTCATAGTGTTTTTTTCTTTTTGAAAGACAAGGAAGGTGAATCAGTTTCCAGGGGGCATTGACTGCTAGGCACTGGGCAGCAGGTGAAGAAACATGCTAGAGAAATGAAACACACTTAATGACGTTCACCAGCATCATACTTTCCAAAGTCAATACTTATGCCCCTCACTTGCCATCTTGATTTATTGTCATTCACCTGGAAGTCATAGGGCAGGTAGGTGATGGAGTGCCAGATCTGAAGTCAGGAAGACTCATTTTCCTGAGTTCAAACCTAGGCTCAGACATTTACTAGCTGCGTGATCTTGGACAAGTCATTTAATCCCGTTTGTCTCCGTTCTCTCATCTGTAAAACGAGCTGGAGTAGGAAATGTCAAATCATTCTGGTCTCTTTGCCAAGTAAAGCCTAAATGGGGTCATGAAGAGGAGATGGACATGACTGGAAAATGACTGAACAACGACACCCAGAATTTAGCAATAATCACTTTCCTATCTTGTCATGGGGGCATTTCTATTTCTACTGTTAACTTAAGAGCTTCTTGGATGTGGAATTCAAAGGAAACAAATTCTTCTATTATTATTTTCTCTATTTTTTACAGGTTTTTTTTTTGTTTTGTAAATATGCAAATGTTTATAAAGACTTTGTTGGTTTGTAACTAAAGAAAGTAGGGAGATCCAAGTTCATCTTCTTCATGTTCACTGAAGCTATCTTTGGGACACCACCAGCAGCAGATTAGCTAATGGGGATGCTCACACTTCATCCTGTTTGATACAGTGATGACGGACCATTGTAGTGATGCAGCATGGGCACATTGGGCCCTTTGCTCCATACCGGTAAGGATGGAAGGGAGATCGACAGAAATAGCTAGAGTAACCAATGAATCTATGAGTTTGGGACCAGATGCCAAAGGAATTATTCCATGTGTATATGGTTAATTAGCTTACTTGTGACTGGAGGATGCAAAAGAGGCCTGAGGTCTGCTTACCCCAGACCGGTGGTACACAGGCAAAAAGGCTTCAGCTTCCTCTGCCTTCCCAAGTCTAAAAACAGTGCTACTGCAAGCCACTATAGCCAAACAGAACTTAGTTTTCAGCTCTAGACAGGACTGTTTTTCCTGGATGTTTTGCTTCTTAGACAGCAGAATGGACAAGTCAGAGAATGGATTGCCCACAAAGCTGATTAGCACATATAACCTTGTAGCCTTTCATTTATGCGCATACAACCAGTGTTTTGAGAATTATCAATAACCTCCATATAGGTTAGGTAAGATGACTGGGACTATGTTTCCTTTCCTGGAGACCCAGATCTAGACTAACTCAAAGGAGCATTTGGGCATTCCAAAATCCTTCTTTAGTTCAAGGAACCATGATATCAGTGGTGTGAATAACTCCTGCCACTATTTATGATTTAGAAGATAGTCAAATTTCATGAGTAACTACGTCTTCCCTCCTCCAAGTTCAGTGGTCATTCTGGAGTTGAAACTCTCTAAACTTACAGAGAAAAGACTAGGCCCTTACTCAAAGCATTTCCAGCTGATAGGACCTGCCAGAACTTATTATTGTACCCTTTCAGGCATTAGAATAGGACTCCAGTGAAGAGAATATATTAGAAGTAGGGGGGGGGATGTATCTGGAAAAACAGCCTATTGCATATTGGTAGTGAGAAAAGAAGAAAGAGAGAATAATACTGAAGCCCATATGTCTCTATATCATGCAAATAATTCTTATAAGTGAGATTTTTATCTCTTATGTTGTCAGTGAAACTGCTTTTCCTTGGTAACTCTAATGAACTTTTCTTTGAAGTCGAGTAATATTTTGTCTAAGCTCTGAGGTTCTGGAGGTGAGGACTAAACTGAGATAGGTTTGTTAGCACTGAAGATACTGTCTGGTGCCTGGTCATCTCTGAACCAGTTCCTGTGGGCTATGTAGTCTGGGCAGGAAATGTGTAGGGGGGCATCCCTCACTGAGACAGGATGGCCAGATTTTAGACTGGAGTACAAGGGACATATTCTGACCAAAAAGGAAGGATTTTATGTTAACAGTAGTCAAAGGTAGTGTCTAGCCAGGCTCATATATGTAAGCATTTTGCATCTCAATGCTCAGAAATGGAAAAAGACAACTGAAATATGGAATATCCTCATACGTGTGAGACAATCCTGTAGACACAGAATATTTGGCAACCCTAGACTAAGGACAACTCCCTGCTGCTTTCTCTCTCTTCTGCTCTGACCAACTGTCATAGAACCTTCTTGTTTAAGCATTCCATCTGTCTGTTGGTGCCACAGAACAGCATTTTCATAGGCTGGATCCAGCCTGGGAGAGCAATGAAGCCCAACCCTAAGGCAGTTAGAAGGTCAGGGCCACAGCCACAGGACCCAAACCTATTTATATGAGTATGGCATTACAAAAGAACACAGTCATCGTCATTCCCCTGCCTCCCCCAATGGGGACTTAAATAAAACCACCAATGTAATAAAACGAGATTTGATTTAGGACTACATTTTTTAAAAATTTCATTTGTCTTTTCCAGAATGTATTTTTATTGAAGGAAACATGATTAAGAACAAGAAGAATCTTTATTTGTTTTTTAGATCTATAGAAATGCTTTCATTATAACCTCTGGGTGTAGATACAGATAAAAATTAAAATGATTAATACTGTTACAGGAAAGCCAACCTCATGAACATTATTATGAATAACAAATTCACATTACTGTACTTTCTTTTAGAGGTCAGAGATTTTGAAAATCTGACCCATTAGGATACTCTTATTCCTGAATAGCTATAGTATTAAATATGGGGAATTTTAACCATACTACATTGATGGAAAGATAAATTCTTTTTTTTTTTCAATGCTTGCATTTCAAGGATATACAGAATGAGTAAAACAGTCTAATATTGTATTTATTTAAACAAAAATCACTCCCTTATGGCCATGGATGTTCTTTGTACAGAAAGTGGAGCTAAGGCAATTCAGATACTTTAAAGTTTGGCACATTATTTTAATGCTTTGCTTTAAGCATAAAGAACAGTCCTACAGATATATATTAAGTGTGTGTGGTAGAGAAGGAGGCAAGGATATGTGGTTGCCCAGATACACAGTGAGAATCATTGACGATCTCTCAGGCTCCCCCAATGCACTACCCACAGGAGACTGACATTTAGACAAACCAGTCCTCAGTCACCCTGAGCTGCACATGTCGGAGGGTACTGCTTTGAAAAACCTTGGCATCTGTTTTGTCTTGCTTCATGCCCACATACTGAGGCTGCTTGTTTTCATCTGATCACAATTAGCTCCGTGGTAAATTCCTGGTGCCCTGCACTAATTCAGAGGAATAAGCGTGTTGCGCCCTGCCAAGAATTACAGCTAATCATAGAGGGCTCTGAACACACCTGCCCTTTCATTAGTCATTTGTTTTAAAAGGAGCGACTGGGGGAACTTTGAAATCCACATTCTCTTCTGGGTTAGGGATAACCATGGAGACACAGACTCCAACCCTGGGTGTGTAGACATGTGGATGTACAACCAGCCTCCTGGAGTGCTGCCCGTCTATGAACACTGAAGATAAGTTTGCTGCATGTGGATGAGGATGAATGACAGCTGGATAGACCCCCAAGCAGCTGCTCTTTGCTGGGGTAACCACGATCAGGGTGGCCTGAAGAAGTGGGTCTTTTAGGGCCCAGGAAAAGTACCATTTCCAGTTTAGTAGAAAAGCTTTTGATTCGCTTGGAAGCCACAGCAAATAGACTGGCTTGGAATGAAGAGCCATGGTCACTTTCTGAGTAAAATAATCCTGGGTTTGTCCATTCTGCTAATGAAATCAACTCTGAAACCTGTTCCTACACTCAGGAAGCCACTCTCCCTTTTTTCTTGTGACCTTCAGAATTCAATCCAACAAAACTTTACTAAGTGACTAATAGATATCAGACATTGTGTATTAAAAAAAATCATACCAAAGAGAAGCTGTGTGGTTGAATGAAGAGAGTGATGGCTCAGGAGCTGGAGAATCTGGGTTGGAATACAAGCTCATACACTGCCTGTATGACTTCGGGAAAAACACGGCCTGTTTCCTCATATGTAAATAGTAACAGCTAACATTTATATAGCCCTGAGCACAGATCTCTTCTTAGCCCTATTTTACAGATGAGGAAACTGAAGCTGAGAGGTAAGATGGTTTAGCATGGATCACATAGCAAAATGCACCTGGGGCAGGATTTGAACTTGGGTCTCCTTGTACACCACCTATATTATCTCAGCGTCCCTTTCAGGTCAAGTGGAAGCTAGATGACCATTTGTTAAGGATGTTGCAGCAGGGGTCCCGTTCAGGCACAGCTTAGGTTAGTAGGTGACCCTTGGAATCCTTTTCAGCTCAAGATTCTGTGATTCTAACTGGAGGCATCCATAATGGTAAGGGAATTTGAAGGTCTTCCCTGCCCCTTAATGGGCCTCACTTGGAGCCCAACAAGAGAAGTTTGCTTAGAGGAGGCTTGTTTTTCAGGAAGGGACACACTTTGTTACTTTGTAATTAGGCAGTGGGTTATGAGGGTTGTGATATTCTCTGACCCTGGAGAAGGTTATATATATACCGCTGAGGTGAGGTTTTGCTTTGGAGCTCCCTTTGGGAAGAGTTGTGTGATTTGGCCGGATGAGACTCTGGGTAGCTGTTGAGCTCCCCGGCTTTGAAAACCCAGATGTTGGTGCTTCTCTAACTGTATGCATGCAATGGTTAGACAGCTAGAAGCCCTGTCTGTTGGTCTGTTGAATTGCTTTATTTTCTCTGTCTGTATTTTTGTCTGCTTGTAATTTCTGTTTGTATTCTCTGAAGTTCAGGGTGCTGACTTTTACCCCTGAACTAAATGAATGATATATGTTTGATTAAAGTAAGATTGTTAATTCCTTTTGAGTTGCTTTCCTTTAGAAAAGCAGTCAAAGAACCTGTGCTTGTAGCCATCCTGGGTATGCTAGGGTGCTTGTTGATACAGCATCTGAGTGGTATGGTGGCCACAGAGCTGGGTCTCAAGTCAGGAAGTGCTGGGTGCAAATCCTGTCTCAGACACTTACTAGCTGTATAGCTCTGAGAAAGTCACTTAATCCTCTCTAGCTTTGTTTCCTCATCTATAAAGTGGGGAAGATAACAGCACCCACCTCTTAGGTCTATTGTGAAGATCAAATAAGTTAACATATTTAAAGTGCTTTGCAAACTTTAGAAACCTCTATGATGATGTTGTGTCAAGTAGAAAAATTTGCTTTTGAGATTCTTTCTCCATCTGGCAAAGGCGACTTTTTAAGGCATTCTTCTCCTCATTGGCTTTTTGGACCTCTTTTGTCATTTGAGTTAATCTATTTTTTAGGGTGTTGATTTCTTCAGTCATACTGCTGACTCTCTTTTCATGATTTTCCTGCAACGTTCTTATTTCTCTTCCCAATTTTTCTTCCACTTCCCTTATTTGGTTTTGAAAATCCTTCTTCAGCTCATCTCTAGCTTTAAGGTATTCTTCATGTTTATTGGAGGCCCCTGGTGGGGGTGCTCTGGCTGTGCTCTCCTCCTCCCTCTCTCTCCCATGATCTTTCTTTTCCCCAAAGAAGGAATCAAGGGTTTGGGAGCTGTTCTTACTT
>CM053581.1:37691911-37722172 GCA_028627135.1 Pseudochirops cupreus
TATTAATCATTAAGCCAAAGGAGGCCCTGGGATGCTGCCTAGACCCAGTTCAACAGGGTCCTTACTGGATAATCTTATCTGATAGCTACTGAAGAAAGTGAAGCGGTACAATTGGGCCTGGAGTCAGGAAAATCTGAGTTCAGATTTGGGTATGACCCTGGGCAAGTTACTTAACCTATGTTTACCTCCCTTTCCTCAATTGTTAAAAGGGGATCATAATAGCACAACACTCCCAGGGTTGTTGTGATTATCAGATGAGACAGTACTGCCTAGCACAGGGCCTGGAAGATGCTGTTGTCATTGGTGTTCAGTCATGTCTGTCATATCTGACTCTCTGTAATCCCATCTGGGGTTTTCTTGGTTAAGCTACTAAAGTGGTTTGCCATTTACTTCTCCAGCTCATTCTACAGATGTCTGGCACACAGTAGGTCCTTAATAAATGTTTGTTCCTTCCCCTTCCCCGTAGAACTCAGGGAGGAAATTCTCACTGCCATTAACAAAGCTAGATGGAAAGGGGGAAATCAGGGCAAGGGAAAAGCATAAACTGTGAGTTGTATACACCATAGAAAACAATATAAAGAGTTATTTTATGAACATAAACCACAAGGAAGAGGTGCCTAACAGCTAAATTGGGCCGATTCAGAGAAAACTCTAGTAAGTTAGCTAGCATAAATTTAAGAGGTTTTGCAAAACACCTAACACCCTATTTTTCCCATTTGATCCTCATACCAACGCTGAGAGAAAGATGTGATTTTTACTCCCATTTTACAGATGAGGAAACTGAGGCAAAGGTTAGGTGACTTGCCCAGGGTCACACAGTTAATAAGTGTCTTAAGGCAATATTTGAACTCAGGTCCAACTCTCTATACTCTGTACTATCTCACTCTATTTACAGTTTCAGTGGAATAACGCATTGAGCCCTTTTCTGGTGTGTCATATTGCATTCTCACTGGCTTCCATAAACAGACCTAGGTCTGATTTATGTGGAGGGTAGGGTGGGAGACATTAGCTAAATTGTAGATATTTGAGTACTGAAGTCAGACCTTTTGTCCTGATCACATATTTCAGAAGGTTTATTTTGCCTCCTCACATCAGAATATCAGAAATCTTATTCTTATCTTCATTCTTCTTGCAGCCCAACTTTGGTCTATTCTTTCACTCTCCATCAGTGTTGCTGTCAAAGAATAGGGAAAGGGGAAATGAGATGGGATGAAAGGTCTGTTTATCTGTGTACATTCTAGCTGGAGAAAGAAGTTGGGCAGAAGGGGCAGCTAGGTGGCCAGTGAGTAGAGCACTGGCCCTGGAGTCAGGAGGACCTGAGTTCAAATCCGGCCTCAGACACGTGATACTTAGTAGCTGTGTGACCTTGGGCAAGTCACTTAACCCCAACTGCCTTGCCTTCTCCTCTCCAAAAAAATAGAAGTTGGATAGAAAAGAAAGATGAAACTTAAGATTTTGGATTCTCTGCAGATTTGACTTGTGTCTGCTTGATCTTCTGTGTTGGTCCTAAGAGCTGACCAACTATTTCTCTCTAAGAAGATATTCTGAACTTCCAGAGCCTTTCTAATAGTTCTCCAAATTTTCTCTGAAGCTTCAGCCACATCATAGGACTGCCAGGCATTTGCTTTTCACACTAGGGAATTCCATTTGGAATTTTCACCAGTCACATTTCCAGTTCATAGAATGGATGTGAATTGTCAGGTAGGGGAGAAAAGGAGAAGGGACACTGAGTCCAACAGAGAAGGTTAGGTCAGGGATTCAGAATGGGGATGGATACTGAAGTTTTTGTTTATCTGCATTTTGTTCTTTCTCGTTGCCCTAGGAAGGTACTGGCTGGCTGAGATCTCTACTCACATGGACACTGGATATATGCTGAAAACCCCCTTTTACCCTGTTCCATTTCCTGACTAACTGGCGTCTGGGTATCCACCCTGCCCAGTGCTAGGAATCCTTCTGCAAACTCTGGCAGTTAAGCCACAGTCCATGTATTATTATCAGAGGACCACTGCTCTGGCCCTTTTATTACAATCTCCTCCATTATTTTTTCCAAACCTTAGTATCTTGACCTTTGAACATTCTGTTTGGGAAATAACACAGACAATTGGTACATATTACCAGCTAAATGCTTATGAAATTTCATTTTAAGAGACATAACTGAAAAAAGCATAAAAATGTCCAAACTCTCTCATTTAAAAAAAAATCACTACAAGCCAAGACCTTGTATGATAATGTGTAAGTGCACCGGTACAACTGAATTATGAACATTATAGAAATAAAGTCCAGGAAGGAAAGCTGATAGACCCTTAATGGGCCTGCCATACACACTCTGAGGGAAATTAGCACTAAACAGCTGAATTTCTATGTATCACTCTGAAAATATACCGTCGTACAGGCAGTGTGACCCTAATGTGTATATAATATATATGAGCACAATTAGAAAATTACATTCCGTTAGTGTACTCAAGTCAACCTTATAGCAGAAGACAATATAACAAATTTACCAACCACCAGACCCATTATTGGTGTCCTCTTTGCCCCCAGCTCCCTTGTTCCACATGCCTTAGAGCCCATTACACAAAGGAATAAAGCCAAATCATTGCAACTTCTCCTTCCCCTTCAAAAGCATAAAAACCCTCTTCTTCACCAGAAGAAAAGAAGCTCCTTGAGGGAAAGATCTGTTTTCATTTTGGTCTTTGTATGCCCATTAGCACCTAACACATATTAGGTGTTTAATAAATACTTGTCTGGCACATAGTAGGTGCTTACTAAATAATCATTGAATTAATTTGAATGCTTACCTGAGAATAACTATTTCCAGCTCCAGGATATGGCTATCTCTTTTGGCAACTTTCTGGGCAGCAATGTAAGGGATGTCGGATGTTCTATCCAAACACTAATGAGAACTGGGGAATTTCCACCGGGAATGGGGAAGCCCATTACATTTCTGTATGGAACAATGTAGATTTTTGGGTCAAAAGTGGTTGTGGGTTTGGAGAAACCCTTTTATGCTCCCCGTCACAGATGGGTAGAGACCTTGTGCAGTCCCACGTTGGGTTTGTTATAAATATTTAGAGCAAACTGATAAAGTGCATTTGACCCTATTTACATAGTTCTTATAGGTAGAAATAGTCAGATAAGCATAGAGTTAAGCCAAATTCTTTCATTAACAGCCTTCCTGCTTTGGAGTAAGCCTGCAGGAAACAAATCAACCAGATTTCACTAGTTTCTGTACCTTTTATCCTAAGGAAAAGTGTTATTTTCCCTACTAAATGACTTTTTGAAGGTTGAGATACTTTTGGTGCTAAAGGAGTTGTTCCAAAGGGTCCTGTTTTGGGGAAGCTGGCTGGCTAATTCAAACCTAAGTGTTTGAAAAGGGTGGACCCAGCACTATGAAGGCTGTGTATAGACAAAGGAAGCCTATGTTTATCTAAGTCAGTCAATCATTCACTCTAGTATTTATTAAGTGCCTACTAGATACTCATCACTGCACCAGACACCATCTGTCTGGAATGCAGACAAGAAGATATGTTTATAAAGTCATGAGTGATCCTAGAAATTGCATGTGAAAATCAGTTTTATTACAGTTTCGCCGCTTTATAGTTACACTTGGTAGAAGACATTGTCTCTATCTTCAAAGAAATTATAATCTAGGTGGGGCAGTCTAATTTCAATTTCTCAATGGACAAATATCTAAAGGATATGTGGTTTTGTGTGTCCCATACACAATCATCATCTTTGTGGCCTTGGGAAGAATTACATGCAGGTTAAGACCCAGAAAAGGTGTCCATATTTTCTCTTGTGCAGAAAAAAAAGTCTTTAAAATGACTAATTTCGTCTCTAAGTATAAATTATGATTACTATTATTTTACAGGCCAGAATCCCTTGTCCCCCAGGGTCACATATAACATCTGGGTCCTAAAGCTGTATTCCTTAGACAATCTAGCATTATCTGTACATGTGAAATATATGTTTCTTAATACTCTCCCAACCAAGAAAGGAAACAGATCACTGCATCAAAACGCCACACTTCAATCCTTGCAGAGAAAAAGTGCTTTCTAGGGGCAATGGAGAAGGAATGGAGAGGCAACAATAGAATCCTCATCCCCATTCGTCTCCTGACTAGGCAGTTCTAGCACCAACATCAAAGCTGCCGCATTAAAATTTAATTTGAATTTAAAATCTCTGACAGGGACCAACGTTGGGGAAGCAGGGGTTAACCACAGAGATAATGAGGCGGCGGCTGCTGCTGCTGATTCTGTTGACAGTATTGTGTCACCTAACGAATGTGGTGACATAAATCTTGATGAGGGGGCAGAGGAGAGTACCAGGAAAGGCAATAATAATGAGGAAGACCAAGAGGCCGTGTTATAGACAGAAGAGGAAGACCAACAAAATATCACTGCCCAGGAAGTGGGCCGAATACTGGTCCAGAGAAAGAGGGGACTATGCTTTTGTTTGCTTTGAAGACGATATGCCGTTTTCTAACCTCTTTAGTATTACGGGTAGAAGGATGAGGAGGAGATGCCCACATGGAGCAAAGGGGCAAT
Source organism: Pseudochirops cupreus (assembly GCA_028627135.1). Lineage (NCBI taxonomy): Eukaryota > Metazoa > Chordata > Mammalia > Diprotodontia > Pseudocheiridae > Pseudochirops > Pseudochirops cupreus. The sequence goes on from CM053581.1 coordinate 37,696,459, forward strand.
GATGTTTGCTTCTTCGCTAGCTTTTCAAGTCTCCATGGCCAGACTGATGTGGGAGAGAAAAGCAGTTGTTGAAGGAAGAAGCCAGGGGTCCAATTCCCTACAGAATTTCCTATAGTCAGCTTCGTGGGGGCAAAGCATATGACTTAAAAAAGAAAAGTCCCATTAAGCAATTAAAAAAAAAGCCTTCCTGAAGTCTCTGTGACATTTCATTTCAGGCCTGGGAGTCAGGCCACAACAAGGCAAGCCACAACAAGGCCCGGCCCTTTGAACAGGGTCTGATGGACTCGAGGCCCTAGAGACAGCAGTGGTATGGCCGGCATTTCCAGGTGGCTCTGTGGCTCCAGGATGGGATTGTTCTCACATCAAACAGACTGTCTCAGAGCTCCATCGATCAACAGCCTGGCTCATTCTCAGTGTGCCCCACCAACTAACCCTGGAGTGGGGCAGGGCTGTGGCCTGGGAGTTTTAGAGCAATGAATCTTTGCAGAAAGTAAAACAGAAATCCTGGAGTGCATTGCTGTGATTACAGCTCAAATTCCTAAAGCACTTTCAAGCTTACAAAATACCTTTCTTTACTGCAACCTCTGAGTGAGATTGTAAAAATTCAAAACAGAATAAAAAACATTATTACCCCATTTTACAGATGAGGGAACAGAGTCCCTAAAAGGTTATGTGACATATTTTTGGTAGCTTAGCTAAACTACTAACTGTCTAAAGTAGGATTTGAACCTAGCACCAATTTTTCTTTTTTTTTTAAAGTCTGGACCTATGATTCCCTGCCCTGTCACCCTCCCCCAATTCCATCCCACCACAAAAGTAAGATTAACCACTTGCCCCCTTGCTACTCCTCACACATAATACTCCACTTCCTACTGGCATCCTCTCTCTTTATCACTATGTCCCTCTTCCTTGGATCCTTCAAGTCTCAGTTAAAATCTCATCTTCTTTAAGAAACCTTTCCCCTGTCTTCCTTAATCCCAGTGCCTTCCTTCTAAGTCTACTCCCAAATTATCCTGTACATAAGTTACTTGTACAGAATTGCTTACATGTTGTCTTTCCCTTACCTTCTTTCCCCCTTCCCCCCTAAGAACTTAATAAATGCTAGTTGAAGCTAACTGATATATGATTTCATAGGAAACTCTTTTCCCAGATTGGAGATCTGCAACTGTCCATAACTTAGTCTTAATGAATTGCTTGAGGACACTGAGGCAGTAGATGATCTGCCCATGGTGGCAGTCATGTTGGTCAGAGACAACCCTGGGCTTCTTAACTCCAAGGGGATCTGTGTATCTACTATGTCCAGTTGTTTCTTTTTCATTATGCTTCCCTATACATTGCACAATGGAACTTTGATGAACTGGGTCAATTCCTCTGATTTGGGGGCTCAGAAAATGCAAGCAGCACCAGAAGAGTGGAAGTGACCTGAAATTCATTCATTCATTCAAGAAATATTTATCACAGATCTGTGTGAAGATGAGATTTATTATGTCAACAGAAGTGATGGAGAGCACTCATCTTGCTGGAAAAGATTTGAAGAAGCCAACAGGATGCATTCTTGAATAAAAAATGCCACTGAGTGAAAGTGGGAAAATGGAAGTATATGAAACTCCAGAAATCCAACTGAATTGGAACATATCTAGCTCAGCAGAGTTGGATGGACAGTGGGGGCCATGAGGGCTTCTCTATAAATTTGATCTGGGAAGAAGTCTGATGGAGTAGGTAGAGAGCTTGCCTGGGAGTCAGGAAGGACTGGGTTCAAATCCTGCCTTAGAGACTGAAGTCTGACCTAAAGTAATTTATTGAACTCCTCTGGGATGATCCCTAAGGGTCCATACCAGGCCTATATCTATGATCTCTTTCCCTGAATGCATTTCTGATTTTGGTGATTTGAATCCATGGAAGGGGAAATTTTGGATTTTCAGAGAGAGAGGGAAGTGGGGGGGGGAGAGGGAGAGAGAGATTGAAATAGAGGTTTTTATTACAATCTTTAAAAAACAAATTTGTCTCTGAAGCTCTGAAGGGCAGGGTATAATCTCCATCCACCTGCCTATGCTTTTACATCTCCTGCAGGTGAGACTATCCCTGACCCAACTTTATACAGGAGTAGATATTAGTCTTGGCTATGGAGGATGGCATCTTTGCAATGTTGCCATCACAGGTACATTTACTGCTGCTGCCTACACATGCATGCTGTCTCCCACACATATTTCCTACACATGCACATGTTTACACACTTTCCGATGCATTCTTCTCATCCCAGTTCATGTTGGCATGTCTGTAAATGGATCTTCAATTCCTTGGAGTCAAATAAAGTGAGGTGCTCTTTCATTAACTGTAGGAGAATGAGACAAAAGTACTATGCTGGTACTTCAGGAGTTCTATAGACAAGAGGTTCTCTGATTTTCTTCCTTCCTTCCTTCTTTTTTCTCTCTTTTCCTTCTTTCCTTCCTTCCTTTCTTTGTCTCTTTTATCCTCTTTCTTTCTTCCTCTCTCTTTCTCATTCTCTCTTTTTTCTTTCTCTCTCTTTCTTCATTCTTTTCTTTCTTTTCCTTCTTTCCTTCCTTCCTTTCTTTGTCTCTTTTATCCTCTTTCTTTCTCTCTCTCATTCTCTTTACTTCTCTCTCTTCCTCTTTTTTCTTTCTCTCCCTCCCTCCCTTCCTTCCTTCCCTCCTTCCTTCCTTCGTTTCTCTGTCTCTGCCTGTCTTTCTCCCTATCTCTCCCTGTTTCTGTCTGTTTGTCAGTCTGCTTGTCTGTGTCTCTCCCTCTCTCTTTTAATCCTTTCTATTGGCTTGCCCAGTAACCTCACAGAAACTTCTCTCAAGTGCAGCCTATTGAGTTCCACTCTCAAATTGCCCCCAGAGCCCACTGGATATTCCTTCAGATGTCTAACAAGCGTTGAACACAACTGAGGTTTAGAGAGACACAGAAATCAATACTGCGGCTTCCACCAGTCACGCTGAGGGATTAGTCGTCCCAAGGAAAAGCACAGAGAGTTGAATAAGAGAATCATGACTCCGAATACCCTAACAGGTTTATGAAGCCAGAGAGCAGCCTCTGGCCTTGATAACCTCCAGTTGGCCCGGAGAAAAAGGAGACTGTGAAAACATTCACTTAGCTTCCTCCCCTTTTGTATTAATGAGGTCAAGCATTCAACCTCAGGGGGTCAACAGTGGTGCGCTAAGGAGTGACTGTTTAGGGCAGCGGGCAGGATGACCATTTGAGCAGTGGCAGCTTGGAGGCTATAAACAGCCTCCTGGATTTTTCCTAGTCAAGGGTCCTGGACCTCTGGAAGGGATCCTACAAAGCCTTGTAGGTCTGGAACTGAGAGAGGAAAAGAGCCTGTTTTGGTCAGTAGGGGATTATCAATATAAAACTCTGGGGAGCCTGTATTTTAATGAGTGTTGGGCTGGAAGAGGTTGGTGGAGTGGATGGTGGGGGTGGGGCTTGTAAAGGATGGGGGATATTTGGCAAACTCCAAGAACAAAGCAGTTCATTTTGGGGAAAATGTCTCCAGGTGCCAGAAGATGTTGAGACTTTTGTCTGTTACACAATACTGTGCTCATTACGTTATTTAGAGGTCAGCATTTTGAACAGAGAGGGATACTCTGAACACTTGAATTCCATCATGGTGGATTTGGGGAAAGATGTTTAAATTCAGTGAGAATGAAAGGCCTAAAAAGCATCATTCTCTAGCTCAGGGGTTCTTAGACTTCTTTGTATCATGGACCTCTTGGTGGCATAGACTCGCTCTCAGAATAATGTTTTTAAATGGATGAAATAAAAGGCACAGCATTATAAAGGAAATAAATTATATTGAAATATAATTATCAATTTTTAAAAAAAATTCACAGACTCCCTGAAATCCATTCATAGATATCTTGGGGACCTATAGATCCCAGGTTAAGGTTCCTTGATCTAGCTTCACAAAGGTGGCCAAAATATGGTGAAAATTCTGCTGTACATCCGAGCCTGGTCTCTATGGACAAAGTAACATGGAGGACTGAGGCAATTATCTATATGCTTCAAACCCAAGCCCTTCCTCTCCATGAGTTTATAAGATAATTTGGGTCCTATCTGGGTAATTTAGGCAAGGATATGATTTATTTGACTAAATGATCCTGATAATTACCTCTGTCTTCCCCTCTGGCTGTAGGGAGTCTCCTGTGCTCCCTCTCACTGATTTCTCATGTAGAAAGCTGAGAGAGCAAGTTATATTTCTCATCTTTGTCTCAGAAATCCACTGATTTCCTTTGGCAGCAAAGGAAAAAAAAAAGATGCTGTGGAGAGCTGATCAGTAGAAACTGGAACTGGATGACCAAATTCATTTCTCACACACTACCCAACAGCCAGTAAGAGGCAATCGTTGAGCTACATCATGAACAACTTGATTTGGGTTTAGAAATCTAGGTTCAAAAAGAAAGGCGACCTAAGTCATGTCTGCCGTAATGCCAGTTCTCAGATCCTCCAATGCAGGTCTTCACCAATACCACAGATCAAATCAAAGAGAATTCCAGCTACCTTCTCTAGACAGTTACCAGTTTCTGTTTATGGTTTCTGGGACATCCTCGACTCAGCCTTTCATCTCTATGTCCCTGCTGGTTTAGACCTAGCTAACATCAACTCTGGACCCATGTTCAGTCCTCAGTTGCATCGCCACTTGAGAGACAACACAAGGAATGTGGCTTCTGTGCTGTGAGGGAGAGGAGATCTGTCTGGAGCTGGGATTCCCATTTATAAGGCTGGTTAGCCCTGCAGCCCTGGGAATAACACCATTTAAATAGGGCTGATGAAATGCTGGTTAGACACCTGCTCAAGTCGGCAGGGGTCATGGAGAAAGCACCTCCGTCTCTCTCTCTCCCTCCCCTCACCCCCCACTCAAGACCTTGGATTCTTAACCTCTTTTTGTGTCATGGCCCCCTTTTATCAGCTTGGGAAAGCCTATGGACCCTGTTTTTAAATGTGTATAATGAAATATATAACATTATAACAAGAACCAATTAGATTGAATTATGGTCATCGAAATATTAAGAAAAAATTTTTAAAAAGAGTTAACAGATCCTAGGTTAAGAAACTCTGTTTTAGACAACGGTCATGTCGAAAAGGATGAGTTAGGTCTTGGCCTTTTGTGTGGTCCTGGAAATGAAGGACTGTTGGATGCATTTCTGTGCATATGGGTGGGTTCTTACACTTTATATCATCATGGTTGACTGCCTGTTTGAGTACATGCATGTCTGCCTATACGTCTCTGTTGTGTCCAGCCTGGTGGGTGTAGCTTTCCCCTGTGAGAACATGAGTCTCTCCTGGCCCCATCCCCCACTCCTTTCCCCTCACATTCACCTAAAACATGAGCGCATGCTCCAGCCCCCTGTGCTACTGCTCCCATAGCTCTCTTGGCCCACCCCCGCCCTTCTAGCCCTCTTATCTAAGGCAGCATGTCACTGCAATTTTTATGGTCAACATTACAGGCTCAAGTCCTCCTTTGAACCAATCAAACCACACTGAATATGTTAGAGAGAAGCCAGGCTTTCGGCAAAGAGTTTGCTTCCCGAGCTGAGCTGCCTGACCCCCTCCACCAGCCGCCATCATAAATCTGCCTTACCTGATGGGAGATGGGCTTTTTAGGATCTCTCAGGGTGCTTTGAGGTAGCACTTCTATGAACTCCTTGCCACAATAAATAATGCTACCTGCAATATGTCTTTGGGAGCGTGTCAGCAGCCGCTGTCCTGCCATGAATTTTTATTCTTTTGCCGTCTGGAAGATAGATTCCAGATACAGCATTTTCCCGCACTTAGTGTCAGATCTCTTTACCCCTTTGCCCCGGCAGAATGACAGGGACCACAAATAAAATAAAATTAAAAAAAAAAAGCAGTCGAGGAAAAATGGCCCAGAGACCAGAGGGAAATCGCCAGGCTCACCTCTCAGCTGCTGAGGAGCCACAGATATGACAGCCAGGACTAGAAGACAGGAACCATGTTGGGGGAGAGGTCGGTAGTGCCCCTGTCTTGGAGAGAGATGCAATTGTCCAGTGATGGCAGGAGAGAGGGAGTTTTCACCAGGTAGAATTGATGTATTGGAGGAGAGCCGAAGGCTTTGCCACAAACCCACTGCAAAAAAAATAACAGAAAACCGGGTTCAAATGAGTGAATGAAAGAAACAAACAAACATTTATTAAGTGCTTATGTGCCCAACTATGTTAGCTGGCTCTTCCTCTCCACAGATCCTTGGTCTAGCTGGTGTTGGTCCTTGTAGGGCATACATGGACCCTGCACAACAGAAGCGAAATAGAGAAATCCATTGCCTGGTTGGAAAGATGAAGATGAAAAAGGGAGGGTTTTGTAACCAACAGTTACCAGGTTTGCATTATCAACACTTACTTAACTAACTAAGAAATCAGTTCATCTCCAAGTTTTATTAGTTTCCATTTCTTGGCTGAACCAGAAACGGACATGATGCCTTCTGAGAGCTTAATTCTTAGAATGTCTGTTGTATGTAGAAACCTCCATGGGGAAGAGTCCAATGCCTAAAGTCAATGTCTAAGGCCATGATTGCTAAAAATTACCCATTTTTATAACTGGAAAATTCACAAGGTCATTCACTCAAAGTTCCCTAAAGCTTTCAATAGTTTTCTTAGTGCTACGTTGTTGCTGAGGCTGGTTTTTTTTTCCTGATCCTATGCATTTTTTTTTTAAAAATAAAGCTTTGATTTGCTATCCAGTCATAGTGGGGAGTCCTTTATTTCATTGTGTATGAATCATTCCCTACTTGGGAATAGGAAAATTTATTCAAGGAAAATCATTTCATAGGACCACATATCTAGAGGCAATTTAATCCAACCCCCTTTTACAGATGTGGAAACTGAGGTCTAGGGAAGCTCAATAGATTGCCAGAGGTCACACAGATAGTGAGTGGTAGAACTCAGATTCAAAACCAGTGTCTCTGCTTCTATACCCAATATTCTTCGAGTACAACAGGGCTCTCTTGCCCAACTGAACACTAATTCAGTGGTGTCAAACTCAGATAGAAAAAGAGACCACTGAAAGAACCTGACTGGCTGCATAGAAGTTAGAAAACCACACATTAACATTATTCCTGTTCTGTTGTATTTTTATTTATTTTGTGAACTAGTTCCCAAATACCTCTTAATCTGGTTCTGGCCCTCCTTGGGAATGTACATAGGGAGCAGTGTGACTGGAGTGTTTGACCCTTCTGCATTAATTGCCCTCAAACTGAAGAAAGAGGCAAGCTGATGTTTTGTGTGATTGAATTCAGTTCAGTAAGCATCTAAGTGACTATCATCCAAGGACTGACTGTACTAGGTGCTGGGAATAAATACAAAGACAGAACACAACAATCTTTGTATTGTCTTGCATTCCACTGAGGAAAGATAACATGGGTACAATTAAATAAATTCAAAATATATAGAAACAATTTTATAGAGGGAGGGTACAAGTCTGAAATAAAGGGCAATTTGTTAACAGCAGAACAGGGATTTCCAAAGATGCACGAGAGAGGTAGTGGAGAGTGGTAGGGGGATGCTGGAAGGGGAGGAGTGACATGGGTGAGTATGAGGGAGCAGACAGCCTCCAAAAGTCAGAACCATGGGGATTCTGAGTGGGATCATAGAGCAATATATTATCTTACCCTTCATAATAGAAAATGTTACTTTGACTAGATTGGTAATCCCTAAGAAAGTGGCAGAAAGTGGGGAGTTGTAGGGGTCCAGTCCTTGGTTCTTCATGATGGCCAAGGCAGGGGTTAATGGAGATCTGGGACCAGGCTAGTTATAGGGGCAATGAGCTAAGTTTGAAGACACAGACTGTCAGCTTTTCTCCTAAGTAACTTCAAATGAGGATCTTGATGCCAAGACTCATATTCCTAGCTTCCCAAGACAATAATCCACTTGCCAGCATGACCGTTCCCTAATTCCTCCTAGAAAGCCCAGAGTAAAAGGTAGACAGTTCACATAAGATTGAATGGTAAACTCAACCTAGTGCCATCCCTGCTTTTGACTTTATGTTTCTTATTTGACATCTGAAAAGCTGGATTAAGGTTTTACAAAATGAGACACTACTATGCAGCAGGGAAGAGTCCATTGGGCACATCACTATCCCATCCTCAGGACATGTTTTGCCACATGGCTGTTTTAAAGTGGAGGTGATTCACAAGGTCATTGACAAATGCATGTATTGATTGGGTATTAAAGTGTCTTGTGATTAATATAGCCTTCGAAGTAATTAGTCCAGAAGATCTCATATCTCAACACATTTAAATAATGCATCTGGGAACACAGCAGTCCCTGTCAATCATGCTATCTGTGGCCAAACACCATATAACCTGATAACTCATTTGTAATCTGGGCTTCCTACATACTGAATATCTTTAGAAAACAGGAGCTCTCTCCTAATTGTCTGGGGCAACCTATATTTAGATGCTTGAAATGTGCTCGTGGGGTTGGGACTTCAGGGACATATTGGAACCAGCAACTCAACCAGTAATAGCAGGCCCAAGAGAACATGGGCATGAAAGAGTGACAGTGAAGGAACCCTCAGAGGATGGGTCTGGGTATAGAAAATTGTTTTCTTTCCAAGGTCTAAGAATTCTCTAGCTTTTGCAAAGTCATCTGTTCAGACTGAGATTCATTCTGATGTGACTGATGGCCAACCATTAACTTTCTCTTCAAACTGAGGGAACAGATATCTCATAAGCTTTGATATTTGTTCCTTGTGTTACTTAATTCACTTCTCTTACCCAGAATCTATGGTGTTGGGTACTGTGAATGTGAATAGATAAACAGGGACATTGATTCAATTCTCAAAAGAAATGTAACCACATAATTTTCTCTTATCTAACACCTTGCTCTCAATGTTCTGTGTTTGTTAAAACTTGTTCTGGGAAATATTCTTTCCTTAAATACAAAGAAAAAACATAATGTGAAAATGATTTTCCCAAAAGCCTGCAGTAGAGAAAGTAGGGTGGTGGGAAAAAGGAGGAGGGTAGTAGGCCATCATTTTAACTAAAAAAAAAAAGTTTGGCTTCTCCAATGAACAAACTTGGTTCATCTAACTGACCTAAAGAGAATAGAGAATTAAACAAGCCGGCTCAAAGAAAGGTAGGGAAGCTCCTAATTTTGTGGAGCCATTCTTCCTCAACTCTTCTCTGATTTCTGAAACTTTCATTAAACAACAGTTTAGCTTTGCATGCTGGAGAATGTACAGTCAATAGAAAAGCCTTTTCCCAAGGCACTGGAGTTCATTTAGAGAAAGTCACTAATCATCTGTTTCTCACAGAAAATATTGGGCCTAAAGATATATAATGAGCCAAAATAAGTATAATTTTGAAGATTTAGGTTTGGTTCTTTTTCTGCGAACTGTCTAGCTCCTTTCAGGTTCAAATTAAGCTGTATATATATATATATATATATATATATATATATATATATACATATATATATATATGTATATAGATATAGATAGATATAGATATAGATAGATATACATACACACATATCCATATCTATTTACATACAAAATAATAAAATTCCATTTCTGGGTTTTACGAACTAAAGCGAGAAGAAACATAACTGAGTGATGTTAGGAGTCAGAGCATTACAGTCAATAAACATTTTTTTAAAATGCCTTCTATGTGTCAGACACGGGATACAAAAAGAGACATGACAGTTCCTTCCTTCAAGGAGCTTACAGTCTAATGGGGGAAGGCAGCACAAAAAGAAGCTGAAAGGCAGGGAATGAGGAAAGGGTAGCTGGGATGGAGGCATGATGATGCCCTGTAGCCAAGGTGGGCAATGATCTGAGGAAGTGAGTTGCAGAGTTGTGGAATGATGAGTTTCTGGAAATCACGAAGACCAGAAAAGAGCTAGGAAGTAATGGAGTGAATGCTCTGTTTGCTCTCAAATTCGGGAGGATCTGGGAGAAGCTCCAATGTGTTCATCTCTCACTTCTCTCTTACCAGAAGGATGGAAGGGCCCTGGAGACAGGGGTATTGAGCTGTGAGTTTCAGAGTTGATATCATCTTAGAAGATGATGAGTTTCTAGAGACTATGAAGTTCAAGGGAGTAGCCACCTGGGAAAGATCATGCTGCTTTGCATATTCAAGATACCTAACAGATATTTGCTGAATTATTATTGTTCATTCAATCAATCAACCAATATTGGAAAGCGTATATTATTTGCTTCCTCCACTGAATTCCTACTTTGATCTCAGTGGAGTTTAAACTCCGGTTGCTAATAATGTGCTGAAAAGGTTCAAGGGTGGGTCTAGCAATAGACTCAGTCTGTGCTGAAAAATGAATCCTATGTCCAAAGACCAGTCTAATTAAGTTTAGAAAGGCTTATTGCCAGGATGTGGCTACAGGATGATACATTTTTTGTGCACAGCTATTCTCAAGGACCTGGGTGATTAGGTGGCACTGTGCTTAGAGCATTGGGTCTAGGGTCAGGAAGACTCATCTTCCTAAGTTCAAATCTGGCCTCAGACACTTACTGGGCAAGTCACCCAACCCTGTTTGCCTCAGTTCCTCATCTGTAGAATGAGCTGGATCTTTTATCCATGACCTGTTGTCATCCTTAGCAACTTCAAAATAGGTTTAAAAAACTCAATAGCACAAGAAAAAGAGGGAGAAAATATGCCTTCATAGTAATCTATGCAAAAGAAGATCTGAAATTTTTAGAGGACCACAAGCTTAACTTGAGTCAGCCATGTATTGTTGTGACTAAAAAATAATACGATATAATCTTAAGTTGCTTTAATAGAAAGACAGTGTCCAGATCAAGGGCAATAGGAGTCCTATTGTACTCTCCATCACTCAAGCAAGAGTATTAGGTTAATTTCTGGATATTACATTTGAAGAGATATTGGTGAACTGGAAGGTTCTAGAGAAGGGATCTGGAATGATGAAGGGTCTAGAAACTTGTTCTATGAGTAATGGCAAAAGAAAGTAGAGCTGCTCAGTAGAAGCGATGGGAGCTGTGGGGCATGATCACTGTCTTCAGATAGTTAGAGGACTATCTGGCAGAAATGGTATAAGACTTGTTCTGTTTATCTTTAGAAGATAAAACCAGGATCAATGGGCAGAAGTTACAGTAGGGTTCAATGATGGTTCCGCGTAAGGAAGATCTTGTTAACAAGAAAGCAGATAAAAAATGAATGGAACTACCTTGTGAATTAATAAATTAGCATTTATGAAACACCTGCTCTGTGTCAGGCACTATATTGAAGATATAAAAGAAGGTAAAATCTCCCCAAAATGGGGAGGGCAGCTGTTTTAAGGAAGAAGACAGTGGATCTGGACTCACTTTATCATCACCCTAGCTATCTCTAGGGACTTTTTTTTCCTGTAAGATTAGTGGGGAAGAATATCTGATGATTTTTACCTCTTCCTGCTGTGGTTGTATTCAATTTAAATAGGATGTATTGAACACCTTTGAGTTTTTAGCAGGACTGAAGAAATCTTGGTTTGGATTTTGTTTCTTTCCCACAAGCACATATCAAGGAAGGCTAATGCTTCAAGTCCTCCAAGTGTCAAAGGGAAGGAATCCTCAATGCTTTCTCTTCCCCACACTTCTTCTACCCTTTGAAGATATGGAATAATTTGTTCTGGTCTATCCTCAATATTTTAATCTTCCCTCATTTTCTTTATAGATATCTATTGATATCTACTGCTTTTATGTCACCTAGATTTCTCCTCGCAGCTCTTCTCCACTCTTCTAGAGAGTTACTGCTTATAAACAAAGATTTTTTTAAGGGAAGAAGAGAAAAAAGTCAGTAACACTGATCAATAATTTGAAAAAATCTGTCATGGTATACAATGTTGTATAATTATAGACTCCAAAATAATAACACTAATAACTGACATTTATATAGCACTTACTCTGTACCAGGCAGTTTCTATTATCTCATTTGATCCTCACAACAACCTGTGAGGTTCATGCTGTTATCATTCCCATTTTATAGATGAGAAGACTGGGACAAATAGAGGTTAAGTGACTTGTCCAAGGTCACAGAGCTAGGAAGTTACTGAGGATAAATTTGAGCTCAGGTCATCCTGAATCCAGGCCCAGCACTGAATCTACACCAAATTCTGCAAAGGGAAGGGGTGGAGAAGATGTCTTCCTCTTATCTCGTGTTTAGGACCACTTTTTTTTTTTATAACTTCCAGCTTACAGTTTCATTTGACTTGTAGTGGTTATTCTTTCCATATATATCATTGTCATCATAGTGGATGTTGTTCCTCTATCTCTCTTCCCTTTACTTTGCATCAGTTCTTATAAGTCTTCCCATGTCCCACATGTCTTGTGATGAGGCATTCATCTTGCCATGACTCCACCTTTCAGTGTTAGGAGATGCTTTTTGGATTCAATCAGGCTAAAATTCACTTTAGTCTTTGTCCTCCCAATCCTCAAACCTTCTCGAAGAAAATCCTCCTTTCCTTCCATAGTAATTACAAGTATAAAAATACAAGCCAGATGGAAGCCGTGTAAAACAGGAGACCATGTAATGAAAAGGGGGAGAGGGATTAAAATAGATCCTAAAAGATACACACACAAACAGACACATACATACATACATACATACACACACACACACACATATGCAAGATTAGCAGAAAAAGAAAGCAACAGCAGTAACAGACTGGAGGAGCCTAAGGAAATGGTGTTTTCTTTATACGCAACAACCCCCTCTCGAAGGATAGTTCCCTATGTGGATGTCACTGCCCACTCACACCTGATTTTACAGTTATATTTAAGAGAAGCTTTTAAATCCATTTGCAGCCCCCTAGGAGTTGCAGAGGGAAGGTGTTACCAATAAAGTACAGTGAAGGCTGAAAAGGACTGCCCCCCTTCTCTCCAATTTTGAGGTGTTTACCCAAGAATAGACAAGGAACAACACAATCTCATCCACTGGCTCTGCCAGTCTTCGTATCCTTTAGCCAGGACCACAGAGACCTAAGAATGGCTGACCCTTTGTAAAAAGCCACCGAGGGAATGTTTACTTCTTTTCTTGAAAGTAAGGTTGAGGTCAAAGAGAGAAGAAGCACAGAAGGTTCTGTCTGACCCAAATAACTGAAAATATTGAGAAGTTCTATCAGGATATAAGCAAGTAATTCAACTCAAGGGGGAAAAAAGGGCTGGAACTTGGTCTTTTTGTTTCCATGAAGCCTGATCCCATTAGCTAGAAGTGATCTCTCTCTGTCTCTCTCTCATTCTCTTGCTCTCTCTCCTTGCTTTCTCTCTCTTCCCCCTCTTACTTCTCTCTCTCTCTCTCTCTCTCTCTCTCTCTCTCTCTCTCTCTCTCTCTCTCTCCCTCCTTCCCTCCCTCCCCTTGCCTCACTCTTCTCTCTCTCTGTCCTCCTCCTCCTTCTCTCTCTCCATCTCTTTTCTATCTCCCCACTTCTCCTTTGTCTCTTCCTTCTCCCCCCTCCTCCCCATCTAGTCCTCCACCTTTGACTTCCTCTGGTACTTTGTTTTCTTTTTTCTTTTTTTTAACTTTTTTAATATTTAACTGGCTCTATTTTATGTTATAATTCCTTTCCTTATCTTTCCCTCTTTATTTCTCCTACTAGATTACAAACTCCCCGAGGGCAGGGATGGTTCAGATGCAGATTAACAAGGGATAAATTTACTAGAGAGAACAAATAGGTAAATCCCAATGTGTAAACTGTTTTCAGTAATGAAATTTTATAATACTCAGCCTGTTTCTTTGGGCTAAGGAAGGTGAAAGACCTATAGAGACTTATGTGAAGATTTCCAAATTTGTTTGACTCATAGTTACAGCAAGCAAAGATTTTTTTTAACAAATAATTCAAAAAACATTTATGAAATATCTATTATATATTAGGCACCAAACTGAGCTCTGAAAATACAAAGTCAAAAAGGAAACAGAGACTGCCCTAGATGAGCTTTCATTCTACTAGGAGAAACAGATGAATCAATACAAGGTGATTTAGAGGCTGGGGAAAGTACTAATAACCTATTGGGAGGAAGGTAAATCAATTAAACCTGGTCAGCCAAGCCTGGAGGAAGCAGCATCAGAGTTGAGCCTGGGAAGGCAGATAAGGATTCTGAAAGGCAAAGTGGGAGAGGACCCCAACTGGCAAGGCAGCTGTGTGGGTATAGGAGAGAAAGGAAAGCATGTGAGATGTTGCGAAGGCTGAATTGCCAAGACTTGGAACCAATCGGAAGGAGAAGAGGAGAGGGAAAGGGTCAAGGACGACTCTATGAAGTCCATGGAAATCTTTGACACCCAAGGACCTTCTGATTAGGCAGTGCTCTGTTTAATAAAGAAAGGAAAAATATGACAAGCGTGGCACTTTCTTTGGACAGAGAGGTCCAGGGTGACAGAAAGCGGCAATATTGAGTTTCATTTCTCAGCGACTCACTGTAAATGAAGATTATTCCTAAGGGGACTGAAGACACCAGCAAGAGGCTACCTGAAGATACGTCTGATTGTATTAACCACTCGTGAGGCCTGGGAAGGATTGTAGATGAGGTTTTCAGGTCTCTTTGAATAGAGGCTCTTGGTATTGTTTTACCTTTAGTATTAATCTTGCTCTATTTCTTCTTGCACCTGCTAATGTTACCTAACAGAGTCATAGCCTTTCCCTGGTCCTGTCCCCCCCTCCCCCCAAGTTTATTTATTGTGGCTATTTTACCAGCTATTGGCTCAACACACTCCACTCAAATATTCATCATTTAGCTCTCTGGGTAAATCGTATTTAATCAGCACAGGAGAGAAAATAGCATAATTATAGATGCCGGATGCCATTACACTCAGAAGAAATTAAACCTTGTCTCAAGCCGTCCAGCGGTGCCTCTGATGAAAACAAGCAGATTGCATTACCACTGGGGTTACTGAGAGGTTAGTGGCCATACGGGGCCAACTGTACCTTGTAGGATGTCTGACCCAAATGAGCCATAAGGAGACACACATACGCGTACACATGTGTAGTATCAAAAACTCATCAAACTGTGGGCCAGTAAATTAATCTTTTATTGTTTGAAGAATGAGATAAATGATAGTGTAATAAAGCAAGGTTAATACATGGAGGTATAAGAATGGTAAATAAATATTTTCCAAAAATCCTAGCCCTGAAAACCAACAGAGGGAATTCTAATTCCCAATCTTCTCTAGGGTAGTTTGCTGCCAATCTGGTCATTAGGATAAAAGTCAATTAAGGAAAAAGAAAGACAGATTTCTGAGATGTAGAAAATCATCTAATTGGAGAATCTAACATCTCCCAAGAAAGTTCTTTTTCCACATCTGAGTCCAGTTCTCCTTTACCTATAAAAGTGATAAAATGGAGAACAAAGGTGGTTTCCAGCTACCTACCATAATGGCTACAAGGGATATAGCCATTTTTTTCCCAGATAGTAATTTTTCCATTTGAATAATGCTGATAAAACATTGCATTTGAGCAGTCACTAGGGTATAGAAGAAAGGATTTGTAAAATCACAGACCTTCCCATCTTCATTCAGTTAGAGTAAGCTTCTGGAACAGGTTAGAGCCATTGAGGTCAACTTCCTCCAAGCCATTCACTGCATGATCTCCCTCCCCCTTTTGCCTTAGCAGATACCCAGAGCAACTTGGGGCCTTCCACTGTCACAAAAGAGAGGAAACCTCTGCCTCAATGACAAATACTGTCTTTCACCTGTATCTAAAGATAGTGTTAGGAGTACCATCTACTGAGGCTTCCTGTTTTAGAAAAAGTCGATAGAGAAAAGGCAACTTGCTTTATATATGTGTGTGTGTGTATGTATATATGTGTATATGTGCATATGTTTATATATATATATAATATATATGTATATGCTAATAATACTTCTGAGGTTTGGATAAGTAACTAAGAGGAAGGAGATCTCCTTCTAGTCCATCCTACTGCAGACAATTAAGAAACCTCAAAGTAATTTTTGAAAATGTCAGCGTCTCATTTAGCAAAAGGATAAATAATAAATGAAGCGTAATCACTGTCCTGTGCTCGTGGTACAGCTTCGCGGTGTCATTAGTAAACTAACGGTATAATATCTTCGTGTCACAGTTTAATTATATCTTGTAATTAGTTTCAGCAATGGATTGCATGGAGTCAGGCCCCCTGAGCTAAACAAAAGGTAATAGAACTTTCGGAGCCCCTGCATAAATCAATTATGAAAGTGTCCTGCGTTATTCGAGGCTTGTTTGCTGTGATTTTATGCACAAGGCACAAACGATCCTTCTTGCCCATGGAGGGCAATTTGGCCCACTCTGCACTTGCCTGGAGACCCAGGCTCTAGTATGCCCACACAGAACTCTGACTGCTCTGTACAGCAGTCAGTATGAGCTCGGCAGTGAATGCCACAGTTGGGGAGGGGAGGGAATGAGAAAGGGGAGGGCATGTGGATCAGAGCAGGTAATAGATGTGCTATGTGCTAGGGAGCAACAAACGAAATGGGAAAAGATGTGAGGCCCTGGAAGAATGATTCTTAATGCTTCCCTGAACAAAGACAAGAAGGTTAGGGGAATCAAAGGCCAGGCAACACTGATGCATATGGGCAGGTTGACATGACATATATCCCTTTATCATTTGTCCTTTCAACATCCCTGCTCTCCCCAAGTGGTTGGAATTGGAATCAGCACAGGTTACATGACAATTCGAAATGGAGAAGGAGAATCCACATCTTTAATTGGGTCTAATTCGGGTCCTAGTGAGCTCTGAAACAGCAAAGGGCTTACAAGAAGAGCAGAGGGCTAGCTGTGGTCACCAAGTCCATGTGTGAGAGTCACGGATCCCTGCTGGGGGAAACGAAGAAGAAACTCAGGGGCGGGGGGTTGGCTCAGTCCAATTGCCACCAATACGTGTGATCGTCTCCATTTGGATCAAACCGTAAGGCATGGTGGAGAGGGGGTTGGGGTCCAGGTTCAAAGTCCTCATCAAGTCTGCTTTGAAAGTAAGTGTAGTGCCATGCTGGCCCTTCTGTTTATACAACAATTTACAGGTTTAAATGAAACCCTGCTTGAAAAAAGCAGACTGAATCTTCCTATTGTGAGCACTTCAGCAAATTTAACAAAAGAAAAAACCCAGGCGAGGAACAGGGAAAAAAAAAAGTCCACTCCTCAGACTGGTGTGCTGCAATCTGGCTGGTTGCTATGGTGACATGATGGCTTGTTCACATGGCAACATACCTTAGGTCCACTATTAAAATGATGAGAGTGAACTAGGTTGCATTAAGGATAGCACGCTGTATGCTAAAGCAAGTCTTTATCTCCAGGGAGAGCTGGACAGAGCCTACCATCCAGTAAAAATGAGGGAGAAAAGGAGGAGGAGGAAAAGGTTGGAGGCCTTGAAGAGGGAAAAACCACAGGGGTACAATAATTGTGAAAAGAAAGATGCTCAGCTCTGTATCTAAAGTGAGGGATGAAGATACAGATGGATGATGGACAATGAGGGCTTTTTTTGTTTTGTTTTGTTTTTTAGATATGGCATTTATCCTTCAGATCAGTATGTCAATCTAATGACCCAAGTTCCTTACAAAAGAAAACTGTATGTCGTGAATGAACCCATCGTTCGTTGGTTATATAAAAAGGCAACAGTAAACCCAACATGACCTGTGAGCTGCCCTCCCAACGAATAGCGGAGCTGCTTTGTCCACCACTTAAATAAAACAGTCTAATAAGGATAAAGATGGTGAATTTCATAGCATTTATTTATTGAATATGAAAATCCATGACAGCCACAGATCCACATCAAATCACATCAGAGGTGGGGGAGGGGAGCGTTTCCTTCAGAGATGCTACTTTTATGTTTCCTTTAACTTGTGACAATTTTTTCCCCTGCTGACGTGGAGAGGGTGGTGATAATTCTGCCGATATTATCCCAACAACACTTCCTACATCCCAGGGCTTGATTTCTCTCGGCTATTTAGCAAGTTCTAGTGTGGCATGTATATGAGACAACCAGGAATTATAGGGCTATATAATTCTACGGGGGGCTTCAGGTGATATCATAAACTAGCAGACTGATGCCTGAATCCCTGGAATCCCTTCTCCCTTCACAGAACCCACCACCTTTCATGCTTTTCATTGGATGCTTCTGTTTTATTTGTAAACTTCATTAGCACAAAGTAGAGTGAAGGCCTATGTCTCCAAAAGGTATTTGCTGTATCTTGGCATGGAATAAGGCCATGGACTTCATTTCATGTTTGATGACTACACGATTATCTCATAGACAGTTAATTATTTCTGCCCCAACACTGTCCTTCACTTTGCTCTTTTAATTTTTCTGTTACAAATAGGTCTCTGTCTCTCTTTCTCTCTGTCTCTCTCCTTCTCTCTCTGTCCCTCTTCCTCTCTGTCTCTCTCCCCTTTCCCTCTCCCCTTCTCTTCTCTCTCTCTCCTTCCCTTCTCCCTTCCCCCACCCCTTCTTTTCTCTCCTCCTTCCCCTCCCCTCTCAAATCATTGCTATGATTGTTCCATGCTGTGGGTCATATCCTCTTATATACATAAGTAATTGATCCAGGGTAACTTGTTAATAGGACTTGTTTGGGTCAGAGTTGTTTCTATTTTAGGTGAGCCTAGGGAGGAATAGTGCTTAGATCTTTAGTTCCTAGAGAGCAGGGCCTGAGACTACATCACTTAGTTCTGATCAGAGTCCCAAAAGATGCTACAAAAGAGTGGACCTTTTTTAGGAAAACGGTGATCTCCAATTTTTCTCTCGTTACTGGAGACCACTGATCCTGGTTTCCTTCCTTTAACCTCTCTATCTGGGGAGGAAGGCCATACCACCCCAATTTTCTTGTTCTGCTACATGTCAGAACTAGAAGAGGAACATTTTTTTGGTATCTTGACTGGTAACAAAACACCAGCTTTGTCCCTCCCCCTGCTACACAGTGGGCAATAATCACCTCATCAGGATGGTAAACTGTATGCAGGGGGAAAAAAAGAAAAAGAAAGAAAAAAAGAAAAAAAAAAGAAAAATCTGGTGTCTATCAACATCTTATGACAGCTACATTCAGGTTTCCTCCTGAGGACCAAAGTAAGTACAAAGTGTATGAAATCATTAAGCACATAAAAATCCTGGAGAATAAAACTCATGATTTCCCAACCAAAAGGCATCAAAGCTCCATCCCTCTCAGTTCATTTGCTTCTCTTCACTTGGCACCTACCCATGGAGAGGAGATTGACTTTGCTCAGTAAGCAGGCAGCATTAACTATATATACACACAGCCCTCTAAAGGGAGAAGGGTGGGCCAGATGACCTGCCCATCCTGCCAGTCTGGGATGCATAATGAAGAGAAGACAGGAGGGGAAGCAGATGAAATAAGTCAGAAACCCACAGAAAAGGGAAGGCACGTGGATGCCAAGGTATCACAATTGCATTTGCTGGCGGTGATAGACTCTTCACACGTTTAATAGCAAGACAGCTCAGTTTAAAGAAACTTTCCCATTTAAATGTGCCATAACAGAATAATAAGGTCATACAGCATGACTTGATATATGGTCATATCAAGGAGAGTGGTGATAGAAATATACTGGGGCACTGAAATCTGCATAGGTAGCCAAGGATGATAGGTTCTGATGCTGCTGCTGAGTACCAAGAGCAGAATGATTATACACGAGCTCAGTAGACAGGCAGAATGCCCACCAGTTCACAATCTGCCCCAACTGCCCTTGACTTGGGTGTATTTCTGGGAGGAATAGTCACTACAGGAATATAGGCGACAGTAAGGTCTGTCTCCAAGAACATATAAATGTCCTTCTCATCATTCCTTTGGCAATTATTTATTGAAAGCCTAACAAATGCATGGGCAGCTAGGGGGCACAGTGGATAGAGTTCCGTGGCTGGAGTCAGGAAGAATAATCTCCCTGAGTTCAAATTCAATCTCAGACACTTACTGGCTGAAAGACCTTGTAGGCGTGCCTGGGTGTGGGTCCCCAGCAATTTGTAATTGTGCTCAGCTGCAGGTGCCTGCAGGTTATGGAGTCCAGGTACCAGTCCTTCCAGGGCTGAGGGAAGTTAGGGAAAGTGGAGTCTTGGGATCCCATGGAAACTCTTATGTAGCCTCAGTATATTTCTATCACCACTAAAAGTTAAGAACTCACTCTTGCTTTATAGTCTGGGGAATTATAATAATCACATGCAATAGTTATTATTTTTAGTATACATTATAATAATAATAGCTATATATGTGCACACATATATATGTCTTTGTATACATAAGTGCACACACATCTGCACAATACATATACCCACATGCATATAAATAATGCATATACATACCTATATACACACATATACATACTCATACACACATGAGTATACAATATATCATACACATACATACATGGATACATATACACACACATATATGGAGAGAGAGCCAGAGAGAGAGAAAGGATAGAGACAAAGAGAAAAGAGAGAGAGAAGAGAGAGAGAGAGAAAGAAAGCGAGACAGAGACAGAGACAGAGAGACAGAGACAGAGACAGAGACAGACAGAGAGACTGAGAGAGAGACAGAGACAGAGAGGAGAGAGACAGAGAGAGAGAGACAGAGAGGAGAGAGACAGAGAAACAGAGACAGGGAGAGACAGACAGACAGAGAGAGAAGAGAGAAAAAAGGAGAGAGAGAGAGAAAGAGAGAGAGAGGAGAGGAGAGAAGAGAGAAGAGAGAGGAGAGAAGAGAGAGGAGAGAAGAGACAGAGAGACAGAGAGACAGAAAGAGAGAGACAGAGACAGAGAGAGAGAGAGACAGAGAGAGACAGAGAGACAGAGAGAGAGAGAGAGAGAGAGAGAGAGAGAAGATAGAGAGAGAGAGAAGTAGAGAGATAGATAGATATAGTCATGAACCTTCGTTGACTGTGGTGAATAGCTTATCACTGTTCTCTCTTTAGAATCTATCCAGATAGAATCCTTTTCTTTTAGGAGCTCAGAAATTACTTGGGGGGAATGAAGATAGGAACCCACAAAGTAACAATAGCCAACAACTATTTAGCATTTTAATGTCTGCAAAGCACTTTACATATGTCATTTCATTTAAGCTTGCAGCAGATGGTCTCTAAAACTACCTGTCCAGTTCTAACCCCTCCTCTGACTTCGTATTTCTGACTGACTATTGAACATCTTAAACTGGATGTGTCAATGGGTATCTTAAAACCAACATGTTTAAAAGTAAATTCATTTTCTTTTCCTATAAGCCCCCAACTTTCCATTCTTCCTTATGACTATTGAGGGTACTACTATCCCCCCAGTCACCCAGGCTCACAATTTAGGTATCATCGTGGACTTCTCCAGTTGGATATTAAATCCTATTGTTTCTACTTTTATAATATCTCTTGTATATGCTCTGTTCCCTATCTGACACTGTCACCACCCTCTTGTAGGCTCTCTCTGTCTCATAATTGGAATATTATAAGAACTAACTGGTTGGTCTGCCTGCCATAAGTCACTCCCCAGTCCAGTCTATTTTCTACTCAGTTGCCATATTGATCTTCCTGAGGTCCTAAGGTACAAAGGTGACCAAGTTACTCCCCTATTCAACAAACTCCACTATATTTATAACCCTTCATAACCAGACTGCTCCTATAACTTTCTTTTATGTACTCTCCAATCCAGTAGCACTAATTTCTGGCTGGTTGTTATGTACAACATTCTATCTCCCAACTCTGTGAATTCTCATTGGCCATCTCCCATGCTTGAAACCCTCTCCTTCCTCATCTCTGCCTTTTGACTTCCTTCAAATCTCAGCTAAAATCCCAACTTCTACAAGAAGCCTTTCCCGAAATCTCATAATGCAATGCCATCTTTTTCTGTTGTATATAATTGGGTTTTTTTTGTATACAGTTGTTTGTATGTTGTTGACGCTATTGGACTGTGAGTGCCTACAAAAACAAGTACTGTTTTTGTTTAATAATAAGTACAAAAAGAGGTGGCAAGTCAGATTTAGCCTTGGGCTTTAGTTTGCCTATCCTTGTTCTGTATGGCTGCTGAATTTCCAGAGAAGAAAGTGGTGATTGTCAAGAGAGATACTGTATTACTTTGTCAAGAAAAGGTCATGACCAACTACCTTTATTTTCTTTTTTGATGGGGTTACTAAATGAATTGATCAGAATAATTCTGCACATGTAGTTTACCCAGGTTTCAATGAAACTTTTGATAAGATCATTCATGCTATGATTGTGGAAGAGATGGAGAGATGTGGGCCAGGATATTGTTAAATTAGGTGGATTTGGACTTGGGTGAATGATTAGACCTAAAGTGTAGTCATGAGTAGCTGGATATCAGCTTAGAGGAATGTCTCCAGTGCAGTGCCCCATGCATCTGTGCTTGATCTTCTATTGGTTAGTATTTTCATCAATGACTCTGATGAAGGCATAGGCGTCCTGATCATCAAATGTACACATGACCCAAAGCTTGCAGATAGCTAACACACTGGATGGCAAAATCTGAATCCCAAAAGATATCGACAGGTTAGAATATTAGAGTAAATCTAAGAAGATGAAATTTAATGGGGATAAATATAAAGTTACACACTTTGATCCAAAAAATCAATGTTACAAAGACTGATTAGGGGAGATGTGGTGTGGTATTTCATCTTTAAAAGACCCAGGGACTTAGGGAACTATAAATTCAATATGTTAGGTGGTATTATATGACAGAAAAGTAAACTAATATCATCTTAGGCTGAATCCAGAGAAGAATAATGCCCAAGATTAGAAAGATGATCATTGCATTATACTCTGCTCTGATCAGACAACATCTTGAGGACTATATTCACTCCAAGGCACTTAGGGGTACTTTGTTTGGAGAAGAGAGTGAAGATTTGATTGCTGTGTTCAAGTACTTAAGAGATTATATGGAAGAAGAAGCTATATAACTAACATTTATATGGCACTTTTAGGTTCACAAAGGCTTTATAAACAGTTCATTAAATCCTTAGCACAATCCTGGAAGCTAAGCACTGTTAATGCTTCCATTTTACAGTGGAGGAAACTGAGGCACAGAAAGAGTAAGTGACTTGCCCAGGGTCACACAGCTGGTAAGTCTCTGATGATGGATTTGAATTAAGGTCTTCCTGACCTTAGGTTCAGTACTCTATTCAGTTACTTAGCTGCTTCTCGGAAAAGAGATGTTCAGTTTGGCCCCAGAGAACAGAAGCAAAAACATTGGCTAGATTCTGAGAAGAAACAAATATAGAATAGATGTTAAACAAATCAACCAGACCTTCTAAAATACAAGGGCATAGGCTAACTTAGGAGTAATTGGGTTCTCTCACATTCATGGTCTTCAAGTGAAAGTTGGTTGACCATTTGTTAGAGATGTTGCATGAAATCCTTTTTGGGTTGAACTAGATATTCTCTGAAGTCCCCTTTCAATTTTGAAATGGTGTTATTTCATCAGAACATAGCACAGAACCCATTAGATGGTAACCTTCTCCCTGAGGGCAGAGAGTACCTTTTGCCTCTTTCTGTATCCAAAGTGTTTAGCATAGTGTCTGGCATGTGTTGTTTTTTGGTCATTTCAGTTGTGTCTGACTTCATGACCCCATTTGAAGTTTTCTTGACAAAGATACTAGAGTGGTTTGTCTCATTTTACAGATGAGGAAACTGAGGCAAACAGGGTTGAGCGTCTTACCCAGGATCAAACAGCTAGTAAGCGTCTGAGGCTGGATTTGAATTAGGTCCCCTTGACTCCAGGTCTGGCACTCTATCCTTTGCACCACCCAGCTGCCATCTGTAATATATTAGGTACTTAATAAATCTTTATTTAGATTATTTATTGACTTGGAATCAGATTTGGGTAGAGATAGCAGTCATCCATGAAAAGAGAGGACATCTCAGTTGGGCAGCTGTTGAACTTGGTGTTACTAGCTCTAAGGTAATGTTAACAGTTCTCTGGGGCATATAGCCTCCAGCTATTTCACAGCCTGTAGCTCTAGGCAATGTCCTAGCTCTTAGTCTGAAATCCTTAATCACTGGGGATTCTCCTCCAGTCCTGATATGTCTAGGAAGCCCATGAACCAAGGGGGGCAATGCTAGGTGGGATAGCAGAATCATTTTCTGCAGTTTCCAGTTGTATTAGCCAGTAAAATTATAAACCTGAACTAACCAGTCTTTCCTATCATGATCCTATTCTTAAACAAAGTATTAATAGAAATTTTCAGTGATGGGACAATCATTATAGAATCTTCTTATGAGGACAAATACTTGTTGGCATATTGGTTGGTTGGTCAGTTGGTGGAGTGGTTGTCCTTCATTCTGCCCATTGCAGTTGTGCTCTTTGCAGATAGAATTTGAAGCTCTTGGAGAACCTCAGTGTCTGGTACCTTATCTTGCTAGGTGATCTTCAGTATCTTCCTAAGACAATTCAATTGGAAGTGATTCCATTTCCTGGCATGATGCTAGTAGACTGTCCAGGTTTCACAGGCATACAACAATGAAGTCAGCCCAATGGCTCTCTAGACCTTCGGTTTGGTAGGAAGGCAGAATATATACCAGTCAAGCAGGGCATACAGTACTCCTGGGGTAGCCTAGCTATTAGATGAAGTGCCATCTTCTAGCACCTACTGGAAACAGGTCTTGTCTGGACCTGATGTAGAATACAAGATTGAGAAAGAAGCAATTCCAGGAAATGATATGAGTGGAGAGTATGTTGAATTAGAAACTAGAGACAATTTGTCAAAAGGGATGTTAGAAAAGCTTGAAATAACCAAGTCCTTTGGACTGTCACAGGAGGAATGATAAATTCATAGAGATGATGGAGAGACCATTGTGGGTTACAATTATCAGACTCCTTATGGAGAAAGAGGAAAAGGAGAAGAGAAAGGAAGAACATTTAAACTTAGGAAAAGCTTGGATGAGAAAACTCCCAATGTATGGCGGCCCATATTTACAATTGATAGTCTCAGGAGTTAGTAGATCACTGAGAAGCTAAGTGATTTGTCCAGGATAATGTATCTACTATGTGTCAGAGATAGGATTTGAACCTACATCATCCAAGCTCTGAAGCTAGCTATTAGCCCACTAAAGCATTTAGTCTTGGAGGAGGATGAGGAGGAAGAGGAAGAGAAAGAAAAAAAGAAGAGGAAGAGGGCCTTAAAATGTAGGTGTCAAAATGTAATTGTTTAACAAAATAAATAAAAAAAACACAACACAGATAATGTTAATTTGTGGTTTTCCAAGTCAGTATGCAGCCTGAAGGGTTCTATTTCTTTTTGAGTATGACACTATGGCCTTAGAAAGGACAGGTTAGGATATGTTCAGTGGTTTCAGTGGCAACTGACTCTTTGTGACCCCTTTGAGGATTTTCTTGGCATAAACAATGGAGTAGTTTACCATTTCCTTCTCCTGTTCATTTTGCAGATGAGGAAACTGAGGCAAACAGGGTTAAGTGACTTGCCCAGGGTCACACAGCTAGGAAGTATCTGAGGTTAGATTTGAACTCAGGTCTTTTTTTTTTTTTAACAAACCACAGCAAATTTATTATTCAACCTCTAGCACTGAATCACAGCACCAGTCTGGTCCCTCTCCTCACATACCCCCAAGAAGTATACCCAAAAGAATGAAATCAAAAGTCAACCCAGGGTGGGGCGGAGCCAAGATGGCAGTGTAGCAGCAGCAACATATCGCAGCTCTCACATAGCCACCACAAAATACCCATGAAATAGGACTCTAAACCAATCCTAGAACTCCAAAATGCACACAAAGATACTTCCCACTAAAGTCATCTC
>CM053581.1:37722672-37796209 GCA_028627135.1 Pseudochirops cupreus
GCTTGTCCGTCCAGTGGGGGTGGGTGGCGAGGGAGGAGGAGAAAGAATCTGGAATCTGGAGTTCCATAATCAAATGTTATGAATGTGTATCTATCTATCTATCTATCTATGCAATTATTATTATTATTATTGACTACATCCAACTGGAACTTGAGATACACAGGCACTGCAGCTGGGAGATCCATCCTGCCCTACCAAAAAGTGACATAGGAGAGAATAGACTGGGGGAGGGGGGACACACTGGGATGGCTGTTTCGGGGCAGTGGATGGGGGAAAGAGGGGGAGAAAATACGTAACTCAAAATCTTGTGGAAATGAATGATGCAAACTAAAATAAGATTAAAAAAAAAAGTCAACCCAGTTTCTTTTCTGGAAGGTCTTGGTTCCTGTAGCTGCTTCCACAGGTCCCAGGGAGTCACAAGACAATCTCTTACCCCCTACCCCCAGTACCCAGAGGGTTAGTCTTTTGGGTCCTGGTAAGAGAGAACATATAGGCAAGAACAGCTGTAATTGTGTGTGTGTGTGTGTGTGTGTGTGTGTGTGTGTGTGTGTGTGTGTGTGTTGAGAAGGAGGTAGAGGGTAGGATCAGGGAGTGCTGCCTCAGTAGTCCTCAAGAGTTCAATTGTCCAAGAGATACAACCCGGAAATTTTCTTCCATCAGAGGTTTTTCCCCTGCGGTAGTTAGCACTTTGACAGCTCATGGGATAGCCAGTCCAGCCCATCATACAGTCCTGTACTGTGGGTAGCACAGGTTGCTTGGACATACCAAGTCCGACTATGCAAGCTTTGCAAATCCTACTTCTCAGTCAGATTGCTCACAGGCATGGCACTGGTCATGTCCTGTTTATTTGCAAACACCAGCAACACAGCCTTCCAAAGCTCATCCTCCTGGAGCATCTTCTGAAGCTCATCAGCAGATTCTTGGACCTTTCTCGGTCATTGCTATCCACTACACAGATAAAACCCTGAGCATTACAGAAGTAGTGTCTCCAGAGAGGCCGAATCTCATCCTGGCCTCCCACATCCCAAAAGGTGAAACAAATATTCTTATATTCCATTGTCTCCACGTTGAAGCCTATGGTGGGATAGTAGTGACAATCTGGCCCAGCTTCAGTTTGTAGAGGATTGTGGTCTTGCCTGTGGCATGCAAGCTGACCATGAGGATCCACATCTGCTTCTTCCCGAAGATCCACAAGAAGAGCACAGACACTGTGAAGCACACAGCTGGGCAGGGGAGGGAAGAGCGGGGATCCAGGAGCTGGGAGCTGGCAGGTTGCTGGGAGGATGAAGAGCAGCAGCAGCACGACGAACTCAGGTCTTCTTGACTCTAGGCCAGTACCCTATCCATTGTACCATCTAGTTGCCCATGGATTTGCATAGGTTAAAAAAAGAGGGTCACAACAGATGATGGTGGGTCATCCAACATGTTCCAAGAAGGCTACTAGACTATACTCTTCCTTCTATGAGAAATAAAAAACAAACAAAAAAGCCCCAAAAGACAAAGGAAGTATGCTCCTTCATTACTCCGAGAAGAGTCACCTTGATGCCCAACTCAAACTTGGCAGGCTGATGTGTCAAATGTGAACTCTTCCTGAATAAAATGTTTCTAATCGATTGCTGGAGCAATTTCATCCGTTCTCTCTTTGCATGATTTAACAGAGTTTAATTCACTGTGGACATTTTGTTTGCTGTGATTCTTTCTATCAAGAATCACAAGACACAAAGAATTAGGTCTTGGGATTCTGGTATTGTTGCTGGCAAAGCATATTCTCCCTTTCTGTGGATATGCCAAGTCAAAGTTCCACCATGATTATTTTCAAAGTCATAGAGAACATCTGGGGTGTGTGTGTGTGTGTGTGTGTGTGTGTGTGTGTGTGTGTGTGAGGGAGCAGGGTTAGAAGATGGAAGGTTTATGTGTGAGATTGGGGTTCTGTCTGTTTATGTGGGGAGGGGATAGTGAGAGCATTCAGAATCATTTGACTTTCCCAGTTGTCATCCATTCTCTAACACTGACTAAGGGGGCATGCTGGCACAATGGGACCACTAGCCAGTGTCTCTTTTACAGTTTTAACAGCTGTTTTTTTTTTAAAGATACAGTGCCTCAGGGTCTTTTAAACAATGGTATCTTAATAAATTATTTAAAAAAGAAAATAACGCTAAGGGCCCATCTGTAGTGCATATTATTAGCCCTGGCTGGGAAGCAACAGGAATGGAAGAGCTGGTTGCTGCAGAATAGTCTACTTTAAATGTCCTGTGAAGTGTGTGTGTGTGTGTGTGTGTGTGTGTGTGTGTGTGTGTGTGTGATCTTTAATTAGGTTTCCTGTCTATATAGTCTTTATAGTATAGGTGCCACTGGGTCCGGAGTCAGGAAGACTCCTCTTCCTAAGTTCAAATCTTAGCTCAGACACTTACTAGTTGTGTGACCCTGAGCAAGTCACTTAACCTTGTTTGCCTCAGTTTCCTCATCTGTAAAATGAACTGTAGAAGGAAATGGTAAACTACTCCAGTGTCTTTGCCAAGAAAAGCCCAGATGGAGTCATGAAGAGTTGGACACAGTTGACAATGACTGAAATAGTCTTTAATGCACACCTATGGTCAGCCACACTGAACAAGCCCATATTTAGTGCAACATGTAAAAACAAAAGAGATAACATATGCTAAGTACTTCGGAAGCCTTAAAGCACTATATAAACATTATTGTTATTAATTATCATCATCATCATTGTTGTTGCTCTAAAACATTCCAGCCAAACCAAATACAGAACTCTTGGTGGAAACTGGAGTCAACGTGCACTAGAATTAGAGGCATGCTCCTCAAAGAACAAAGCAGTTGACTGGAGTTACTGCCAAACACTTATTCTCCTTTGAAAAATGCTTCATTGAGTCCCTTACCAAAACAGAGCAACAAAGCATAAACCCAAAGCTAATATGATTTTGAAATTCTGATCTTTGGAAAACTCAGTCTGAGTAGAAGCTGACATCCCATTCCAACACTTTCGTTTTCTTCTTCCCTGTGAAGAATCAGTCTTATGGCTACCCTGTCTCCCTGATGCTTCATAAGCTAGCTTTTTTTCTGTGATTGCCAGTAATAGATATATTCTAGATTCCTCTACCCAGAATGATGCTATAGCATCACCGAATTTGAGAACTGGATGCAATCATAAGGATGATTTAATCCAACTTATTCACAAAAGGAATCTCCCCAAATTTACTCTCTACCTGTCAAGTGGTTGTATAGTCTCTGTTTGGGGATCTCCAAGGATTTCCAATCTCTTCTCCCCTCCCAGTAAAAAGATCATTATATTTAAAATCAAAGGGTCTGGGTTCAAATTTTCTCCTCCATTTCTCGACTGTCTGATTTTAGACGAGTTATGTTGCCTCTCTGGTGTTTCTTCTGTTTTTAAACCTATGACATCATGAGCCAATCTTTATCCAATTTGGCTCCATTGCAAGAAATCATAGTTTAAAAAAATTCTCTTCAAAAAACAGAATCGTAAGATTTCCACTGCTATTTTGATTTCTAAATGTACAAGTGGGAAATGAACTTCATTCACTCTCAGCACTTCTTTTGTGGATTGTGCAACTCATCCTAGTTCTGGTGAGTAGCCATACTCCCGCCTAGGAAATTCTAAGGTTTTCAGCAGGAGGAAAGGTGCTTAAGACATACTTTTTAACTCCCCTCTCCCCTTTTCCCATGTCGACTTTATTTTCAAGTTTCCCCCAGTGATGGAGTTGTTTCTTAGCTTCTTGTGCGCTTAGCCATTTAATTAAAGCAATCCATATTGAGTTCATGTCCAGATGCCTTGACTGGCAGAGCCAGACCCTCATTGGCATGCCAGCTGCTCAAAGAGGAGTGCGGCCCCTTGCATACTAATCAGGAGAGAAGGCAGTGATTCATCAGCCTATGATACCGCTCCAGCATCTACAAGCACTTATGACATGTAATTGGTGGTACATAAGCAAGCCAGGCCACATTAAAAACCCTACAGATAGTCAGAGATAAAAATTAATGACTTTTGCTTTGTGTAATCCTGCATGCATTGGTGGGAAAGGGGGGGGGTTGGGATTAATGGGCAAATCTAAGTAGGCACAAAGGAACAAAGGCTTTTTACTGGCCTTGTTTACATATCGAACAATAAAAAACACAAGTGACAAGTTATGGGAAAGGCGAGTGCGAATTTTCGGCACGAGTGACTTGGAAGACTGCTTGCAGTTCATTATGGATTCCAAATTTCCATATTCATTATTCCAAAACAAACCTCCTTAGTAGGCTCTTCTGGGACTGGTAAATTATTCTTATTATTCATCTTTCACTAGTATTGAGGTTATCATGATGAAGACCGTGCTAGGCTTGGTCTTCATGGAGTACAGGCCATGGACGGCCCAAATACTGGGTGACCTAAGGCTAATCTTTGACACAGCCAAACAAACCTAATAGGGAGCAAGTGGGGTCATTGGAGGTAGGCAACTACTGAGATGGTGGTTAGGAATGGTTAGGAGTACAGGGTAACAGTTAAGTGGGCTGGAAGCAGCTGGAGAGAAGCTGGTAAAGCTTGCTAATAGGTATGTGGAACAGAAGAAATATTACTGCTCAAAACTGGCCAAAAGAGTTAGGCCTTAAATAATGATAGGGTACTGAATAAGGAAAGGAATGTGGTTAAGAATGAACGAGTCAGAATTTATAGGTTAGTCTGGGCAGGTTAAATAGTGTAGTCACTGAGATGATGTCACTTGGGTTTCATTTCATGTACACATTGAAGAAAGGTGAACTGAGGTGTGGTTAAGGGTAATGCACCACACATGTAGGCAGAAAATCCAAAGTGGAGGTAAATAATTTGTGTATATTTTGGGAGAAGCTTGAATCTCTATCATGTTGCATGTACCATGGGAAATTTAAGAATTTTACCATCCAGACCAGCCTCAGTTATCACATAGGATGGTCTTCTTTAGATCACAAAGAGCTTTGTATTCAGCCAAGTGGCGTGAGTTGATTAAGAGGAGGATAAATGAGCAGCTTTGTAGGGTCAGGGCAGGATGTGGGCATGGTTCATTAATGTCAGTGTTGAATAAGGGTGAGGCAAAGGCATGTTGGCGCTGGGGAGGGTAAGAGACTATTAAATATTTAGGGTTGTGGCTTGGCTAAGAGACATGGAAAAAATTAAAAGACAGTTAGATACTAGAACATAATAGGTTTGGGACACAATCATCCACTTCTTTGTCCTGGCCTTGCCTACAATGAAGATGAGCATCAAACCCATCCTAATGAGTACTTTTGGGGATGCAATGGGGTACTGTGGAAAGAGTGTTGAATTAGAGACAGGAAGACATTGTTTGAGGCCTGATTCTTATGATACATGACCACGAATGGGTCATCAAACCTCTCTGAGCTTCACTTTCCTCATCCTTAACATGAGGACAGGAACTCCTGTAGTACATACCTCCCGGAATTCTGGTGAACATCAAATGCCTTAGAATGTCATTAGAATGTCAGCTACTGCTATTTTTGCTCCATTGGACAATGGCAGACATGCAGAATCAGAGAAATTCCTTTGATCTCATCTTCACAAATCAACATGTTCTGTTATGGAACTTTGAACTTATTACTGAGAATACCACTTAAACTCAACAGAAGGGCTTACAAATATATGCACTGCTTAAAGAAGAGAAAGCCCAAGAGTAGACAATGATGAAGTGGAACATTTGGAAGGAATGTGCTAACCTTTTTACTTAAAGATGAATCACAAAGTGGAAAGGGATTTGAGGATCATCTTAGTCCTGGGCTTCTCAAACTTTTTCCACTGGCAACCCCTTCAGCGCTTCTTAAACTGTGGGTTGCAACCCCATATGCAGTCCTGACCCACAGTTTAAGAAGCATTTTAGTCTAATCTATACCTGAAAAAATTTCCTCTACAACCTAATCAGAAAAATGGCCACCACATGAACTCAACCTTCCTTAAAGATCTCAAGCGAAGGACAACCAACTCTATCCCAAGGCAGGACATTCCACTTCAGAACAGATCTCCCTATTTTAGAAAGTTTGTCCTTACCTCAAGCCTAAATGACAACCTCCACCCATTCCTTCTGTTTCTATGCTCTGGGTCAACTAGGACAAGCAAACCACCTTCACATGGCTGTCATTCACCTCCTTAAGTAGAGCTATCAGCTGGCTCCTAAGTCTTCTTATCTCCAGACTGAAAATCCACAGGCCCTTCTATCAACTTAAGGTCCTTCACCACCCAGTGTATGTTCCTCTGGATACTCGCCATCTGGCGCCCACAACTGAATACAGTAGTCCAGATATATTCTGACCATGGCACAGTGTAGCAGGAAGATAACTTCCTTAATTCCTAGAAGCTGTGTCTCTCACTTATTGTTCAGTCTTGTCTGACTCTTTGCGATCTCATTGGAGATTTTCTTGGCCAAGACACTGGAGTGGTTCACCACTTCCTTTCCAGTTCATTTTACAGAGGAAGAAACTGAGACAAACAAGGTAAAGTGACTTGCCCAGGTTCACACAGCTAGCAAGCATCTGAGGCCATATATGAACTCAAGAAGATGAGACTTCCTGACTCCAGGCCAGACACCCTATCCTCTTTTAATGCAGTCTAACCTTCCATCAAAATTCTTAGCTACAATATTTCTCTGTTGACTCATATTTAGTTTAAAATTCATAAAAAGTTGAAATCTTTTTTTTTCTGTTCAATTACTATACAGCAACATCTCCCATTCCTTGTATCTGTGGAATTTATTTTCTTTTGAACCCACGTATAAGACTTTACCTTTATCTTTATTAAAATTTATTCTTTGTAGATTTGGTCCAATGTTATGGCCTCCCAAATCTTTTGGGATCCAAATTCTGCCATCTAGTGGGTTATTTATCCTTCTTAGCTTTGTATCATCTGCAAACTCGTATCATTACGCCATCTACATCTTTATCTAACTCTGATAAAAACTGTTAAATAGCACATGGTCAAGCACAGATCTCTGGGGTATTCCAATAAAGACCTCCTTCTAAGTTGACACTGTATGATTAATGGTTAATACAGCTGCAAGAGGGCATGTACCTTGAATTGGGCTGCCATCTATATTATCTTGCCTAGACTCCTTTGGGGAAAATAGAAAAAAAAATCATGAAAGAGACCACATATAGCATATGACCATAAAATACAGATAAATTGTCTGGCCTCTATGGGGACAGAACACACGATTTTGACCTCCTTAGCATGATGTCTAACTATGAGGTATGGTTAATGGTAATGTTGGAATAAGATCACAATCAGAGTTGAGCAAATACAAGTGTGGGCTTTATTATACAGGAGTTTGCCCAGGGGAAGTGAGTGACTAAACTCCTAAGGATGCCAATTGTCATTTTCCCTACCTACATTCACAGTTCACCTGGGAAACATTTCCTGTGGGTTGGTCAGTTTGAGCTACATTTATTTGCTCGTATGCTATATGAAAATCAGATGATAGAAATGGAATCTTGGAAAAACTGAAGGCAATGGAGAGAGAAGATTTCTTCTTTTGGTAAGACTGGAGAAATGCTGACTGGAGGAGATCATGTAATCTGATCTTTATCTGTCAGATACATATTAGGTTGGACTAAATCAAGCATTCTTTTCCTTTTGTCATATGACCAGTTCAAGATATTAACGTCATTTGCTTTTGCATCACATTTATTTCTGATTATATCTCTCCCACTCAAAAAGAACATCATCTTTTGTAAAGGAAGAGACAGACAGACAGATAGACAAAGACAGAGAGGCAGAGAGAGACACACACACAGAGATGGAAAGTGAGTAAACGTCAACCAGGCTGATAATATATACAATATTCCATAATTATGGTGCCTCATCTATGCAAAGTAGTTAGGGGAGTGTATTTTCTCATCTCCTTTCTGGGAAAGTTTGGTCATTATAATCACACAGTATTAAGTTTCGTTCATTTGTTCTTTGCATTTATGTTGTAGTCATTGTATATGCTGTTTTTCTGGTTCTTCTTACTTCACTATTCATTAGTTCAAAAAAGTCTTTCTGTGATTCTCTGAATTCCTATGTATCCCATTATACTCATGTACATCAATTTGTTAATCCATGAGTACTGACTTCATTTCCCATTCATTGCTATCACAACAGTGATGCTACAGATGTTTTGGTGCATGTGGGATTTTCCTTTTGATTCTGACCTCCTTGTAGGTGTGTGCAGTAGTGAGATCTCTCCTGCAGAGGACGTGGACAGCCTAGGTCTTTTTCAAAAGAGCATATTTCTGGGTTGCTTTCCAAAATTGATAGCCCAATTCACGGCTGTATTGGCACTGCATTAGTGTAGCCCCTGTGGCATTCACCATTTCCATCTATTTTCATCTTTGTTAATATCCCGGGGATGAGGTGAGACCTCAGAGTTGTTTTAATTTGCATTTCTCTTAACTATTAGTGATTTACAGTAATCTTTCATATGGCTATTAATAGTCAAGATTTCATCTGAGAACTGCTTATTCATATTCTTTGACCATTTATGCATCAGGGAATGGTTCCCAGTACTGTTTGCAATGAGAGATTTAGAATAAATATTATAATTATAGAGGCAAAGGCCTTTCAATCAAAAATGGAAACAAGTGATAGCATTCGACAGAAACATTCTCAAACCCTTGGGGGAACCTGCCTTAAAAAATCTATACTATAAGACTATACAAAATTGATCAGGGGGAAAAACCCACATCTTAACTGGTAGCTTTGATTTTGTTGGAAAAAAAAAGGTTGAAATCCATCTTCATAGTTGTCCTTCCATTCTCCCACCCTAGACACAATGATTGAACAGGTATCTGTGCCCATCCCTTTTCTCCCCCTGGTGAGGTCCTCCTGGAGCCTCCACCCTACAAAGGAGCCCAATGAAGGCAGGCCGACCTGCCTTTATTCCCCTCCTGGTCTGCTCCTGACTTTATGGACGTCAAAACCATGTCCCCATGCCAAGTACTTTCATTCCATGTCTACTCTGTACTCCCAGATTTTCAGCTTGTGTGCGTGTGTGTGTGTGTGCGTGTGTGTGTGTGTGTGTGTGTGTGTGTGTGTGTGTATGTGATCTTCTCCAGAGGGCAGGGAATATCTTTCTCTTTGCTTGTATTTGCATTCCTAGCATTTAGCACAGTGTTATTTAGCACACAAGTAAGCATTTAGTGAATTTTTGTTTCCTCCCTCCATCCTTTCCCCCTCCCTCCCTTCCTTCCCTCTTTCCCTCCCTCCCTTCCTCCTTTCCTTCCTCCCTTCCTTCCTGCCTTTCTTCCTGCCTTCCTTCCTGCCTTCCCGCCTGCCTTTCCTCCCTCCCTCCCTCCTTTCCTCCCTCTCTTCCTCTCTCCCTCCCTCCCTTCCTCCCTCCCTTCCTTCCTTCCTTCCTTCGCTCCCTTCCTCCCTATGCAGTCTACTTTAGTCACTTGTCTTGTCTGACAGCTGGAATCAACGTGAGATAGTGGACTCAATTTGGAGCCTGAGGACCTGGGTTCCAATGTTGACTCTGCCACTTAGCCTTGTGTGCACTTGGGCAGGTGAGCGCATTTCTCTGTGACTCATCCAGTTTCTTCATCTGTAAAATGAAAGGGTTGGACTGGATGACCCTTAAAGTACCTTCCTGCTCTAGATCTATGACTCTATGATTGCCCCTGTGTTACTGTTTGCAAAACCTGTCATTACACAAGAACACAACCTTATTATTATAGTCCTAGAAGAATGAATGTTTGACCTTTTAAAAAAACACAACAAAACTTTGGGTGAGAGGAATTTGCAAAAAGCTTAAGAATATTTCTGCCCTCTTGGTAAAGGTGTATGTTGGGAGATTAGACTCCAGATTCCCTTTTACAAGGACTGGATTCTTCTCCCATTCTGCTATCATCTTGTCTCTAAATCACAGAATCTCAGAGCTGAAAAGGCAACTTTAGTCTTGTACCTGAAAGAAAAAATACCCTCGGCTAGAGGTCATAGCCCTCGCCTCATCATAGCCATAGCTGCTTTTGAGTTTCTATTGTTGGTAGGAAGTTTTCCATTCCAGGAAGCCTAACTCTTCCTCTCTTCAACTTACATCATTTATTCCTAGTTCTGACCCCCTGGGGTCAAGCAGAATAAATCTTAATCTCCTATATGAAGCCATTCAAATACTCCCAGACTGCTTTCATCTTTCCTCCTTTCCCATTCTCCACCCTGTCTTCCCACCAAATCTTTACTTAGGCTAAATGTACCCAGTTGTCCCAACTAATCTTTGTAATGGTCTAGACCCTAGGCCCTAGATTCTTAGCTATCTTCATCAGCTTACATCTTGTGTTTGTACTCGTCTCCCCCAGTAGAATGTAAGCTCCCATGAGGGCAGAAATAATTTGGTTTTTGACTCTGGATCCCCAGGAAATCCCATACTGCCTGATAATTATATATGTGTCTAGAGCAGTGGTTTCCAAGACCCTTTAATACAGTTCCTCATGTTGTGGTGACCCCAACCATAAAATTATTTTCATTGCTACTTCATAACTGTAATTTTGCTACTGTTATGAATTGTAATGTAAATATCTGATATGCAGGATGTATTTTCATTGTTACAAATTGAACATAACCCACAGGTTGAGAACCGCTGATCTAGAGCTTGTGTTGGGTGGTCTGTCCCAATCATCCAACCCATGCTCTAAATATACCTAGGACAGCACATAGTATGCCCTTTTTACTGAATGTCCAAAATATGACAATTATATGTATCTCAATCAGTCTCTAAAATCTATCAACTCTGGTCTTCAGAAGAAACTGTTTCAAGTCAACAAATCAAGTCAAAAAGCATTTATTAAGCATCTATTATTTGCCAGGCACTGCACCAAATGCCAAAGTTACAAAGAAAGGCAAAGAATAGTTCTTGTATGTGAGAAATTCATAGCCTAACTGGGGTGGGGGACAATAGGTAAACAACTATGTATAAACAAGATATATTCAGGATACATTGGAGATCATTTTAGAGGCAAAGAATGATCATTAAGGGGAATTTCTTCCAAAGAATAATCTTCTCATTACCTTTTTAACCAGCTACATTTGTTTCTTCTAAGCGTAGGAAATAATATGGTCATGTCTTCAAGGAGTCTGTCCCCTTCTGATAGTAATGGTGCAACTATGATGGATCTGTGAGCAAATACACGTTTGTACCTTCATGCAACATTTTATATTATGGCTCTCTGAGCATTTGCCTTCCCTTCTCTTGTAAACTCCACAAAGAAAAGGATCATGCTGTACTTGAGTTGTGTTTCTCCACCAAAGCCTGGTAGAATGCTCAGCACATAGGGGGTGCTTAGTGAGGACACATTATTGCCGTTAGGTAATGGACCTTTTCCCTCTCTCTAGTAAGTTGTTAATTTAAATATGAAATAGCTCAAACTTTTAATCAGCTGCATCAAAAGCTAGATAAATGTTAGGCCTCCATAATCCATCTCCCATCTGCTTTTCTGGGCTTATGTCTCATATTACTTCCCTCTCACTCTCTGTATTCTAGTCAAACTAGCTTCTCAGCTATTTCTCTTATGCAATATTTCATCTGCTGCCATAGTGCTTTTGCATGGTGTTTCTACATCTTTAACGCTCTCTTTCTTCACCTCTACCTCCCAGAATCCCTAGCTACCCTCGAAGTGCAGCTGAGGAGCCCCCTCCCATATAAGATGCTTCCTCATCTTCCCTGTTGCATGCCGTCGCCCTGTCATTAGCTCTATCTCCCGTCTGAAATGACTTTGCTTGACTTGCAAAAGTGTTAGGACATGTAGAGCAAAAAAGTTGGAAGTGGAGTCAGGAAAATTCAAGTTTGAATCTTGCCTCAGACACTCAACTAGTGAAGTGACCCTAGGAAAGTGCCTAATAAATTAATCAATTCATAAACATTCATTAAGTACCAACTAGGGGTCAGGAACTGTCTATAAGGTGCTTGGTGCTGGGGATATTAGCACAAAGTCAGTCAATAAGCATTTATTATATGCTCCTTATGTGCCAGGAACTGTGCTCAGTGATGAAGGTGCCAAAGAAAGGCAAGACACAGTCCCTGCTCTCAAGAAACTCACCGTTAATGGAAAAGACACCATGGAATCTACTATGGACAACAAAGACACACACACACACACACACACACACATATATGCATATTTAAATATATGCATATTTAAATATACATGCACATTTACATATATATAAGTATATACACATACACAGTATATATGTATACATACATGCACATATGTGTGTATGTATACATATATGTATATACACATACACACATATTCATATATATTATATATGCTTGTGTGTGTATATACACATACACACATGGGATGAATTGGGAAATTGTGGAAGACTCTCAGAGGAAGGTACTAAAATTAAGGAGGATTGGGAAAGACTTCTTTCTAAAGATGGCATTTGTACTGAGTCTTGAAGAAGGCTAAAGAAGTTTGAGGGTACAGATGAGGAGGGGGAGGACAGGCAGTGAAAATGCCCAGAGAAGGAGACGGAGTCAGCAAAGAGGCCAGCATCACTGTATCTTGGAGTATGTTGGAGGAGAGTGAGGTGTAAGAAGACTGGAAAGGTAGGAAATGCACCAGGTTGTAAATGACTTTAAAAGCCAAACAGAGGGTTTTACATTTGGTCATGGAGGCCAAAGAGAGCTACCTGAGTTTACTGAATGGATGGGGGAGTGTGATATGGTCAGACCTATGTTTTATGAAGACCATTATGATGGATGAGTGGTGGATGGGCTGAATTTGGAGGGGCTTGAAGAAGGCAGACTAACCAGCAGGCTGCTCTAAGTAGCCCATGTACGAGCGGATGAGGGTCTGCACCAGGTAGTTCCAGTGTCAGAGGAGAGAAGGGGGACATATATGAGAGATGCTGGAAAGGTAGAAATATTAGGAATTTTCAAGTGATGGCATATGGAAGGGGTGGGAAACCTGCAGCCTCGAGGCTGGCCTTCTGGGTCCTTGGGTGCAGCCTTTTGCCTGACCATGTTTTACAGAACAAATCCTTTTATTAATTTATTATACTATATGGGGAGTGAAAGAGATTGAGGAGTCAAGGATGTAAGCTTGGGTAACTGGAAGGTTGGTGATACCCTTGATAATAAGAGGGCAGTTTGCAAGAAGTTTAGGTTTGGGGGAAAATATTATGAATCCTGTTTTGGACATGTTGAATTTAAAATGTCTACTGGACATC
Organism: Pseudochirops cupreus; assembly: GCA_028627135.1. Classification (NCBI taxonomy): domain Eukaryota; kingdom Metazoa; phylum Chordata; class Mammalia; order Diprotodontia; family Pseudocheiridae; genus Pseudochirops; species Pseudochirops cupreus. The sequence continues at coordinate 37,735,877 of CM053581.1, forward strand.
CAATCTGAGATGTCTAAAAGGCAGTATGTAAAAGTCAGGAGAGAAGTTAAGGCTTAACAAGTAGATCTGAGAGACAGCTGCACAGAAATGCTAATTAAATCCATGGGAGCCTATAAGGGCACCAAGGAAAAAAGAATAGAGGCAGAAGAAAAGAGGGCCCAGAATGGAGCCTTGAAGGACCCCAAAAGTTAGTGGATATAACCTGAATGAAGATTCAACAAGAAATAAGAAACGTGGCTAGACAAGAAGGAAAGCAAGGAGAGAGTAGCATCACAAAAACCTAGAGAGAAGAAAGTGTTAAGAAGAGGGTGATTGAAGATATCAAAAGTTGCAAGAAGAATGAGGGATGAGAAAAGGTCATTAGATCTGGCCATTGAGATCATGAGTAACTTTGCAAGGAGAAGTTTCGATTGAATGCTGAGATTGGAAGCCAGATTGTAAAGAATTAAGAAAAGAGTGTAAGAGGAAAGCATGTGGGAGAACGTGTTGTTCTCAAGGAGTTTACGAACAACAGGGAGAAGAGATCTGGAATGATACCTAGCAGGGATGGATGGGTCAAATAAGGGTTTTTCGAACATAGGGTAGACATGGGCGTGTTTGTAGGCAGTAAGGAAGGAGCCAGTGGACAGGGAGAAATTGAAGATGAGTAAGAGAGGAGGGGTGACAGAAAGGGCAATTTGCTGGAGAAGACAGGATGGGACAAGATCAATTTTGCACATAGAGGAGTTTGCTTTGGCAAGGAGAGAGATCACCCCTTTGTGTGAAACAGGTGAAGGAAAAGATGGTGGCAGAAAGCATGTGAATGATGTGAGAAAAGAAACAGGTGAGAAGAGGGAGTTCTCAGAGAACGGTTTCAGATTTTTTTTTAGTGAAATATGAGGCAAAGTTCTCCATTGACAGAGTAGGAGGAGAGGGAGCTGTGGGAGATCTGAAGATGAATGAGAAAGCTTGGAAAAGTTGTGTGTTGAATGGCATAGTAAATTGATTGGGGAGGAATAAAAGGATCCACTCTTGATTATATAACATGGTATAACTAAGTGGTTCTGTGGATGGAATGCTGAGCCTGGAGTCAGAAAGACCTGAGTTCAAATCTGGCCTCAGACACTTACTAGCTGTGTGACTCTGGGCAAGTCATTTAATCCTATCTGCTTCAGTTTTCTCATCTGTAAAATGAGCCAGAGAAGGAAATAGCAAAATACTCCAGTATCTTTGCCAAGAAAACCCCAAATGGGGTCATGAAGAGCTGGACACAACTCAACAACAGCGACAAATTTGTAGTGGGCCCAGTCAGTGATTTTCTCAGGCTTCATTCAGTATGAATAAAGGCAAAAGGTACTGGAAATAACTTAAGGCTGGAGTTTGGAAGGGCATGATATGGATAAACGGGCAAGAGACTTAAGAGAAGTAGGCAATGCAAATTCAAACTGGTTCACCAAAGAGTCAAGATGGGGAAGGGAAGAGAGGACAGTGAATGCAGGGGTGGTAGCCTGGGAAAGAATTTTGAGTGCAAAGAATGAAATAATCCCTACTTTCAAGAAGTTAACATTTTAACGAATACTTATTGAGTTGAAATGAGTGTTGAATGTTGGACTCCTCCAAAACATCCCTTTGTCTTGAAGATGGCTCAGAAAAAAATTTATGTTTTTATTTTTAAAGACTGTGTTTCCTTCTCTTACCCAGACTGGAAGTCTAATTGTTACATACAGGCCCAATCTAACTCTGATCAGCTTGGGAGTTCTGCCCTGCTCTTTTTTGACCTGGGCTGGTTTGTCCCTGCATATTAATGCCAAATAGTGCAGATAGCTGATGGGCTTAGCTGACTGCAGTTCAGAACTCCTGAGCTCAAGGGATCTGCCAGCTTCAGCCAGGAGCAGAGATTATAGGGCTGTGCCCCCAACCTTGCAACCATTTATTTTCTCATCCTCTCTGATCCTTGATGCTCTGAGTTTATGAAGATCAAACTTGCTTTCCTCAAATCCGGTCACTGCTAGGCAGGTCTGTTCTAATTTTCTTTCTGTCTTATTCTGCAGAAGATTAAAAAGTCTCCCCTTTGAAAATCAAAACCCATTCTTTGCACCTTTCAAAATCCTCCACCTAGGCAGGAGGAGAAGAAAATTTCGTTTTAGATGATTTATTTTACGAGGACTTAAACAACAACAAAAACAGTCATGACAAAATCTGTACCAGGAAACCCTCATTTTGATATGGGAAAGTAAGAGGGAAAAATAAAAGGAATGAAGTGATGCTATCAGTATGTGTAGAATTCCTTTCCCTTGGAAAATCTGTGGGTCATTTCAAGCACCCTATCATGATTTTGCTATTCCTTAAAATAGTGGCAAGTATTTTCTTGAGATGGAAATGAAAACTGAGGGAATGGTAGAGAACTGGTCAAAGAATCATGTTGGCAAGTGAGAGTAGGCAACTGAGTTTATGGTTATGCCTCACCATTCATTTAACAAGGATTTTTTGAAATCCTGCTAAAAAGTTTGGGGATCCAATAAATAGCAGTCCCTGATCTCAAGGGAGCAAACTTGTTCCTTCTCAAACTAATATCCATGAGAGCAGTTGAGGTAACGGGATTCATATTCAGATTGACTCAAATTGTAATTGATAGCACACCAGGTGGAAGTTTTCCAGGTCAGAGCAGGTTAAGAATTCAATTTGGTCATTTTGAGTAGCTCTGCTACAGGAATCCTGGGAAAATCCAGGCATGCTTTTCTTCCTGTTCTTTGATTGTGGAAATGAAGCCAGTGAGCATGGGATGGATAGAGTTCCCAAGGTCAGGATATATCTGGGAGAAAAACCTTTCCTTCCCTTAGTTTTTCTTGGGACTTCAAAATCCAAATGTTGGAAAATTTTGGAGTATACCTTTTTTTGATATAGTCTATATAGTGCTCTGAGTTTTCTCCTATTTTGTCAGCCACTGTTTTATCTTTGCTGTTTTAAGTTCTTATCATTTTAGTTAGGAAGTTTGTTTATTTTTCAAAGAATTCTTTGAAGCGAATGTTTCTCTGTAACTTTTCCAAGTTTGTTTGCTTCTCAAATATCCAACTCTGATCTCTGTTAAGGCATATTGAGTTTTTTGGGTAGATAATTCTGGGTCTACTGACACCACCGAAGTTTTCCATAAATAGCAAAGTCTCTTTCTCAATATAATCATTTTACTGGTGTTAATAAATGGCAGTAAGACACAAAGCATCATCGCTTCCAAAGAACTAAAGGTGAGCCTCGTGAACAGGTCAATGGAAAGGTGCATAGTGGGTAAGAGCAGGCTGTGGCATAAGTAATGAGAACCACAAAGAAGAACAGGAGTGAAGGATGTCATCAAGGAATTTTATGGCAGAAAAAGAAGGTTCATCACATGAGAAGAGAAATGCACGACGGGTAGCCAGAGCACTCTATTAGTACCCTTATAAAGTCCAGCAAGCATGAGCAAGACCTCCAGAGCAGTGGATGGATCTCTTCCCATGAACTTTTTGGGAGAGCATTGATGAAAGCTGCACAGGATGGGCAGGCATAGATAGGATGTGATCTGTATTGTTGGAAGGAACTTCCGAACTGATGTGATTATACATCCGTTTGAGAATTTGAGTAATTTTTAATTCACGGCTCATCTTTCTTAATTCTGTAAATATTGTATTTAAATGGTTGCCATCCTCATGCAAAAAGATCTGTTGTGATCTTAATATTTCCTCCCTCAGGAAGTGTTTTCTTTATTTATTCTATCAGCTTTCAGTATTTTTTTTCTTGTTCAATCTACCACGGGAAGTTTAATTGCATTGTTAGGCATATTAAATCTAGTGTTCATCCTTGTGTGTGTCCTGTGGATATTTCGATCGGTATTTCCCCAGTTTTCCTTCATTTTGGGAAATTTTCTTTGATGATTTCCTAAAATGCAGTGCCTGAATGATTCATTTTTTCTAAACCTTTTTTCTTGTTGGGTTGTCAGCCACCTAGCCATCCTCCGGATCTGTTACTTGGATCTGTGTATTTCTTAATAGTTAATAGTTGGGATATTTTGATGACTTTTTTAATGACTGCATGTAGCGCCAGCTGCTCTGAATTGTTTGAAATTTTATTTTCTATTGTAGTACGGCTGTTCTTTTTTTAGCTATAGAATATTTTATGAATTTTTAAATTATATTTTCCAAATTGGTTACTTTCTTGAATAATTTCTTTTTCCTGTTTTCACATTTCTAAATTCTTGCTCAATTTTATGTGATTTTAAATTTTATTCAAAATATTTTATTTGGGCCATTGCCAATTCTGACTTGATTTCTTTAAATTGGTTCTTTAACCTCTTATGGGCATATTTTTGTATGCCATGTATAGTCGGCTTTTTTCTCTATTTCTATTTTTTCTAGTGCTTTACCTGATTTAGTTGTTTTACTAAATGGCCAGAATACTCCACTGATACTTTATTGTCTATTATGTGTTTTTAAGAGTTTGTTTTCTTGGTGTGTGTGTGTGTGTGTGTGTGTGTGTGTGTGTGTGTGCATGTTATGTGAGATGCATGTTTCCTCTTTCAATCCTTTCACTCTGACATTATGAATCAGTTTCAGTTCATTACTTTTAAATGTAAATAGTTTCTATAAGTTCATCCCTCCTTCTAACTAGTTTTTACTTCCTCCTAAATAATTTCTAAACAGCATATGGTTTCAAGATTTTGCATTAAACTATCAATCACATAATATTATGATTTCTATGCACTTTGGACAAGAAGTGTATATACTATATCTCTCCAATGTAAGAACAAGATGCATGTCTACTTCCAAGGGTCCATTTCCATTTTTGCCAGAAATGTTAGCATAGTTATTATCAGAGAAGTGGTCAGCACCATGGGCAGTGTTTGGGACAAATTTCAGAGAATCTGGTTAGTTCAATGTGAAAGTGGCAGGGGGCAGTTGAAGCCCTCTGGAGCTGGGTTGCATTGCACCACCATTATATGGTGATATCAGGGATATTTAAAATGGAGAAAGGGTGGTTTGCCACTTTTTGTAGACTTAATTAGATTGGCTCCCTTTTGTGGCTATTACCAGTTTAGATGGAACACAAGGTAAAATAATTTGGAGGCAGCAAGGTGGTTCCATGGATAAAGAACTGGACCTGGAGTCAAGAAGACATTAATCAATAAACATTTATTAAGCACCTACTCTGTGCCAGGCACTATGGTAAGATCCGAGTTCAAATCCAGCCTCAGGCACTTATTAGCTCTGTGACCGTGAGCAAGTCACTTCACCTTTGTCTAGCTTAAGTTTTTTCATATATAAAATGGGGATAATAATAGCATCTTTCTCTCAGGATCAAATGAAATAATATCTTCAAAGTATTTGCTACATTGCCTCGCATATTAGGCTCTTAAATCCTTTCTTCTTTCTTTCCTTCCTTCCTCCCTCCCTTCTAGTCTGCAGGATATGGGGAAGACTATTTTGTCTGGATTTTCCAAAGAGTAATCTCCTGGTGCAAGGACATGCCTGTAAAGGCTATTGGTCAGTACTAATATCACAGACACCAATATGGCAGGTGTAGACTCTGTCCTTGGCTCCTGAATCTCTTAAGGATAAGAACTCATGCCTTGGAACACATTTGTCTCACTGCCTATTTCCCTTTGAGAAGACTTGGCACAGGGCTGCCTTGGGAAATAAGACATAAAAAAATCCCAAGACAAGTCTATTTACTCTTCCATATGAGAACCCTTTCAGTACTTGAAGACACCTATCATGTCTTCCCCAAGTATTTTCTTCTCTATACTAAACATCATCAGTTTCTCCAACTGATTATCTGGGATAACTTCGACATTCTTTACCATGATGGTTTCTCTCTGCAGGACATTCTCCAGATTAAATAGTGTCCTTCCTAAAATGTGGTGCCCAGAACTAACCACAACTTTGGAAGTAATTTTACCAAGGCAGAGTATAGGAAGACTATCATATCCCTAGTACTAGACTCTATGACTCTCTCAATACATTCATCTTGAAATGGCTCTTTTCTGCACATCATATCATATTATTGTTCACTAAACCCCTCAAGTCTTTTTTTCCCTTCAGATGAAATGCTCCCTTAACCATGCCTCCTCTTCTTATAATTGCGAAGTTGACATTTTGATCCCAAGGGTAAGACTTTACCAATTATCTCTCTTAAATTTCATCTTCTTATACTTGACCCAGTGTTCTTAACTCTGTTATCCAATGTGTTAGTCCTCTCCCTCTTAGCCTTGTGTCATCTACAAATTTAAGAGTATACAATCTATACCTTTTTCAAAGTCATGGATTTAAAAAAAAATATCATGGAAAAGGGCAAAGCCCAGCTCTTCGAAGCACTCTACCAGATACTACCTTCCAATTTGACATTGAAGCATTAATGACTCCTCTTCAGTTCTAGTCAGTCCACCACTTCAGAATACACCCAATTATACTATCATCCAACCCATCTGTCTTTTCTCCAAGAATATCATAAGAGACATTGTTAGATGTATTTTCCCAAATCTAAGTGAACTTTATGTATACCATGCCCTTTAATTACTGGTTTGGCAATTTCATAATAATTCTATGAGGATAATGCTGTAATAAAATATATCATCAGTCAGTTCATCAATTAACATTTTTTAAAAAATCTACTATGTGCCAGGCACTGTGCTAAGCAAAAGAAAACCAATAGTCTCTGCTTTCAAGGAGATTATAGTCTAATCAGAGAGATAACATGCAAGCACTTAGATACACACAAGCAATATACAGGATTAACTGGGAGAAAAAATCAGCAGAGGTAAAGTATTTAAGTGCATTCAAGGGGAACAGGAAAGGTTTCTTGCAGATGCCAGGATTTTAGATGAAACTTGAAGAAAGTCAGGGAAACCAGAAAATGGAGATGAGGGAAGCCCAAGTACCAGTCACGGGAGACAGCTGGGGAAAATTCTGGAGTATGGGGATGGAATATCTTGTGTGAGAATCAGAAAGGAGATCAATTTCACTTGATCACAAAGTATGTAGTGGTAGATGGGATGAGGGTGGAATAAAGTAAGAAGAAAAGATTGAAAGGGTAGGAGGAGACCAAGTTGTGGAGGGTCTTAAAAGCCAGACAGAGGGTTTTATGTTTGAGCCTGGAGGTGATGGGAACCACTAGAGTTTATTGAATAAAGGGGTGACATGGTCAGACTTGAATTTTAAGGAGATAAATTTAAGAGCTGAGAGGAGGATGGATTAGAATGGGGAGAGACTTGAAGCACGCAGACCCATCATCAGACTGTTGTAATAGTCCAGGTGGGAGGTAATTAGGGTCTGAGCCAGAGTGGTGGCAGTGTCAGAGGAGAGAAGGGAGTGTATTAGAGAGATGTTACAAGGGTTGAAACATTGGACTTCAGAAGCAATTGGATATCAGGAGGTGTGTGTGTGTGTGTGCGTGTGTGCGTGTGTGTGTGTGTGTGTGTGTGAGAGAGAGAGAGAGAGAGAGAGAGAGAGACAGAGACAGAGACAGAGACAGAGACAGAGAGACAGAGAGACAGAGAGAGAAGGAGAGAGAGAGAGACACAGAGAGAGAGAGAGACAGAGAGAGACAGAGAGAGACAGAGAGAGAGAGACAGAGAGAGAGAAAGAGAGAGGAGAGAGAGAGAGAGAGAGAAGGAGAGAGAGAGCAAGCAATGAAGGATGACACAGCTTATACCCATTTTACAGATAATGAAATGTAATCTCTGAGAAGTTGTATTTTGCTCCTTATCATACAACTAGTAGGTATCTTAGTTATGCTATGAGTAAGAATTTGAGTGAATTCAGTGGAAAGAATAATGGATCTGGAGTCAGAGAATCCAAGTTCAAATCCTACCTCTACTAAGTACTACCTGTGACTTTGGCAAAGTCACCTGGCCTCTCTGGGTCACAATATCCTCTTCTGTACCATAATAGTGTTGGATTAGATGGTCTTGAAAGCCACTTTGAGCTCTTAATGTATGATCCTGTGACCCTATGAATCTAAACCTCTTGATTCCAACTTTTGTGTGCTATCCTCTATGCCCTAGGGGCACCTAGCTACTTCTGGCCACCTAATAAATCTTGGTGTGCACATGTGGCTTTTTAAAAGTTATTTTTTTTCTGAAAATGAGAGCATTCATTTACTCATTCATTCACAAACAGGTATTGAAAGCTTATTTGCAAAGCACTGTCATAGGCAATGTATCTGCTCAACATAGAAGACACTAAATTCAGGAAACATAATAACTTTCTTTGTTTTACTATAATATTGATAGCCTCTTCTGTTCTTGAGCTTTTGCCTGCTCATAATAGCATAATTTTACAGGCAAACCAAGTTATGCATAATCCATTTTTTGTGCTCCTAAGCTAATAATGCTACTTCAGATTGGTAAAGGGGGTTAAAATGTAAGTATTATTTGCATTTCAATTTTTTCTGAAAATGTCCATGTTTTTATCATCAAGAAAGTGTTGTGGTTTGTTTTATTTTTTTTCCCCAAATGCTTCCAAAATTCCCAGAAATTGTATTTCTCAGAATGTATCTCTTTGATATTCAGTAAGTCCCCAGAGTGGGTTGGGGACTATGATCGCCAAACAGATGGAAATTTCAAAAATAAATTAAAGGTGGGGTGGAGCCAAGATGATAGTGTGGAAGCAGGAACTTACTTGAATTCTCTCAAATTCCCCTTCAAACAACTTTAAAATAATAGCTCAAATCAAATTCCAAAGTGGCAGAGTCAACAAAAGGTTGGATGAAACAATTTTCCAGGCCAACATAACTTAGGAGGTCAGCAGGAAAAGTCTGTTATGCCTTGGTGGTGATCTGGTTGGGAGTGCAATGCAGATTCTGTCACGATAATACCAGAAGCAGGCCCTGCAGGCAGCTGAAACAGCAGCAGAAGCAGTTTTGGGGATTCTCAGCCCATAGAAGAAAGGGGGTTGGACAACTGATCAGAAAGAGATTATAGGGAATCCTTCATTGGTGTTGGGTTCAGGACCCTGTTGCATTGCCTGTATGCAGTTCTGGGTCACAGTTCCAGGGAAAAGAGGGGCACTAGTGCTTGTGGTTACAAGAAAGTAGGGGTCCTGGTCACAGCTCCAGAGTGGAGAAGAGTGCTTATGGTCACTAGCAAGGGAGTAAGGGCCCTGGACTCAGTTTCAAGGCAGAAAGGAGCACTAATGCTTGTGACTGCAGGAAAGCAGGGGACCTAGCCAAATTCCAGGGCCGAGAGGAATGCTAGCACTTGCGGCTATAGGGAAACAAAGTACCTTTCTGTGTAAACACCAGAGCTGAGATCAGGACAGCAGTGACCATACCTCTCCCCAAATCATACCACCTTGGAAGTATTGAAAATTTATAGACTCACAAAACTAGCCTTGAAAATATCAGCACAAAAACCTGATGCTTGGGACAGTGCCCCTGAGAGCAGAGCTCAACTTTAACATAAAGTAAAAGTCAAAAGGGGAAAATGAGCAAAGAACAACAACAACAAAAGAACCTGACCACAAAGTTCCTATGATGACAGGAAAGATCAAGATACAAACTCAGAAGATGGCAATGATGTCAAAACTGTTACAAGCAAAGCCTCAAAAAATGTGAACAAGCCCAATAAAAATTCCTGGATGATCTCACAAAGTATTTTAAAAATCAGAGAGGCAGAGAGAAAATTGGGAAAAGAAATGAGAATGATGCAAGAAAATCATGAAAAGAGAGTCAACGGCCTGGTAAAAGAGGAACAAAAACTACTGAAGAAAATAATGCCTTTAAAACCAAAATTGGCCAAAATATTTAAAAAGCGCAAAAATTTACTGTAGAGAACTCCTTAAAAAGCAGAATTGGTCACATGGAAAAAGTAGAAAAACTCATTGGAGAAAATAATTCCTTAAAAATTTGAATTGGGCAACTGGAAGCTAATGACTCCATGAGACATCAAGAAACAATAAAACAAAATCAAAAGAATAAAAAATAGAAGAAAATGTGAATTATCTAATTAAAAAAAAACACAACTGACCTGGAAAACATTCAAGGAGAGATTATCTGAAAGCCATGATTTTAAAAAAGTGTGTAGACACCATGTTTTAAGAAATTATCAAGGCAAATTGCTTTAATATCTAGAACCAGAGGGTAAAATAGCAACTGAAAGAATTCATTGATCACCTCCTGAAAAAGATCACAAAATGCAAATTCCCAGGAATATTATAGCCAAATTGCAGAGTTCCCAGGTCAAGGAGAAAATATTTTAAGCAACCAGAAGAAAAATGATTCTCATATTGTAGAACCACAGTCAGGATCACAGAAGATTTAGCTGCTACCAAGTTAAAGGAATAGAGGGCTCAGAATATGATATTTTGAAAGGCAAAGGAGCTAGGATTACAACCAAGAATAATCTACCCAGCAAAACTGAATATACTCCTTCAGGGCAGAATAGATATTTAATGAAATAGAGGACTTTCAACCACTCCTGATAAAAAGATCAGAGTAGAATAGAAAATTTGACTTTCAAATACACAACTCAAGAGAAGCAGAAAAACATGAACATGAAAAGAAACCATAAAGGATTCAACAAGGTTAAACAATATACATTCCTATATAAAAGGATGATACATGTTAACTCTCCAAAATTTTATCATTATATGGGCAGTTAGAAGAAGGGCAAGGGTGTGATGTGACTATAATAGGATTAATACAAAAATATAAAATTAAGGGTTGAAAAAGAGGGATGCTTTAGGAAAAGGGGGGAGGGAGATGAAGAAAGGGGAAAATTTTCTCACATAAATAAGACATGAAAGGAGTAGCTTTTACAGTGGAAGGGAAAATGGATGTGTTGGGGACAACATTTGTACTTTACTCTCATCAGCATTGGCTCAAAGATGGAATAACCTATGCACTCAGTTGAGTATAGAAATCTATCTTACCAGACAGGGAAATAGGAGGGGAATGGGATAAGAGAATGGAATAGAAGGGAGGGTGGATTAAAGGAGGCAGTGGTCAGAAGCAAAACACATTTGAGGAGAGACAGGGTAAAAAGAGAGAGAGCAGGACAAATAGGGGGAAAATAAGATGGAGGGAAATATACAGTAATTATAACTACAAATATGATTAGGATGAACTCACCCATAAAATGAAAGAGAAGAGAATAGATTAAAAGTCAGAATCCAACAATATGTTGTTTACAAGAAACACACTTGAAACATAGAGACATACACGGAGTAAAAATAGGAGTCTGGAGCAGAATTTATAATGCTTTAGCTAAGGTTAAAAACAAAAAAGGAGGGTCAGCAATCATGATCTCAAACAAAGTAAAAGCAAAAATAAACCTCATTAAAAGAGGTAAGAAAGGAAACTACTTATTTCTTAAATGTACCATAAACAATGAAGTAATATCAATACTAAACATATATGCACTAAATTGCATAGCATCGGAATTCTTAAAGGAAAAGTTAAATGAATTACAGGAAGAAATAGACAGTAAAACTTTACTAGTGGGACATTTCAACCTTCTCCTCTCAGAATTAGATAAATCTAACCATGAGATAAACAAAAAAGAAGTTAAGGAGATAAATAGAATCTTAGAAAAGTTAGACATAAAAGACCTCTGGAGAAAACTGAATGGGAATAGAAAAGAGCTTGCTTTTTTCTCAGCTGTATATGGCACCTATACAAAAATTGACCATTTATTAGGGAATAAAACCTCACAACTAAATGCAGAAAAGCAGAAATATTAAATTCATCCCTTTCAGGGCATAATGCAATAAAAATTATATTCAATAAAGGACTGTGGAAAATAGATTAAAAATTAATTGGAAACTGAATAATATAATTCTAAAGAATGAATAGATCAAAGAACATATCATAGAAAAAAAAATAACCTTGAAAGAGAATGACAACAATAAGACAATATTCCAAAATTTATGGGACACAGTGAAAGCAATACTTAGGGGAATAGTCATATCTCTAAATGCTTGCATCAATAAAAGAGCAGATCAATGAACTACACATGCAATTAAAAAACACTAGAAAAAGAATGAATTAAAATGCCCAATTAAACATCAAATCAAAATCCTGAAAATCAAAGGAGAGGCTAATAAAATTGAAAGTAAGAAAACCATTGAACTAATAAATAAAACTAGGAGCTAGTTTTGTGAAAACAACAACAACAATAAAATAGAGAAACATTCATCCATTTGATTTTTTTTAAAAGAAAGGAAAAAATGAAATTATCAGTATCAAAAATTAAAAGAATGAATTCCTTACCAATCAAAATGAAATTAAAGGAATTATTAGGAGCTACTTTGCCTAATTATATGCCATTAAATCAAAGTGAAATGGATTAATATTTACAAAAATATAAATTGCACAGATTAACAGAAAGTAAAATAGAATATGTAAAACAGCCCTATCTCAGACAACAAAATTGAACAAACCATAAATGAGCTCCTTAAGAAAAATTCCCCAGAATCAGATGGATTTACAAGTGAATTCTATCAAACAGTTAAAGAACAATTAATTCTTATGTCATATAAGTTTTTTGGAAAAATAGACAAAGAAGGAGTTCTTCCAAATTCCTTTTATGAAATAAATATGGTACTAATACCTAAACAAGTGAGAACAAAAACAGAGAAAGAAAACTATAGACCAATTTCCCTAATGAATATTAATGCAAAAATTTTAAATAAAATACTAGCAAGGAGACAACAGCAATATAACACAAAGATCATACATTACTATGTGGGATTTCTATCAGGAATACGGGACTGGTTCGATATTAGGGAAATTATCAGCATAATTGATCATGTAAATAACAAAAACAACAAAAATCATGTATCTATTTCGTGTAGATGCAGAAAAAGTTTTAGACAAAATAAAACACTCATTCCTATGAAAAACATGAAAAAGAATAGAAATTAATGGAGCTTCACTTAAAATGGTAAGTAATATCTATCTAAAACCAAGAACAAGCATTATCTGTTACAGTGTTAAGATCCTTCCAATAAAATCAGAGGTGAAACAAGGAGGCCCATTATCACACTATTATTCAATATTGTACTAGATAGCAAGAGAAGAAAAAGGTATAGAAGGAATTATAATAAGCAATGAGGAAATAAAACTGTCACTCTTTGCAGATGATATGATGGTGCACTTAGAGAATCCTAGAGAATCAACTAAAAAACTACTTGAAGCAATTAACAACTTCAAAGTTGCACACAAATCATCAGCATTCTTGTATGCTACCAACAAAACCCAGCAGGAAGAAATAGGAAGAGATATTCTATTTAAAATAATGGCAGACAATATAGAGTACTTGGAAGTCTACCTGCCAAGAGAAATCCAGGGACCATATGAACACAATTACAAAACACTTTTCATACACATGAAGTCAAATCTAAACAACTGGAGAAATATTCATTGCTCATGGGTAGGCCAAGTCAATATCATAAAAATGACAGTTCTATTTGCCTTAATTTATGTATTTAATGCCATACTATTCAAACTACCAATGAATTATTTTATGGAGCTAGAAAAAAATAACAAAATTAATCTGGAAGAATAATGTCTCCAGATTATTAAGGGATTCAATTTTAAAAATGTGAAGGAAGGTGGGTTAGCAGTACCAGATTACCAACTATATTACAAAATGGTAATTATAGAAACAATATGATACTGGCTAAGAAATAGAGTGGCAGATCAGTGGTGTATATTAGGTACACAAGACATAGCAGCAAATGACCATAATAATCTAGTATTTGATAAACCCAAAGATCCAAACTTTTAGGCCAAGAACTTATTATCTGACAAAAATTTCTGGGAAAACTGAAAAGCAGTTTGACAGAAACTAAGTATAAACCAGAACTCATAGCATATACCAAGATAAGGTCAAAATGGGTACATGATTTAGACATAAAGGAAATTGAGGGGAGTGTGAAAAAATTTTTACCTGTCAGATCTATGGATAAAAGAATAGTTTTTGACCAAACAGGAGACAGAATGCAGTATAGGATATAAAAACAGATGCTTTTGATTACATTGAATAAAAAGGCTTTTGCACAAACAAAACTAATGCATCCAAGATTAGAAGGAAACTAGGAGAAAAGTTTTATGGAAAATTTCTCTGATAAAGATCTCATTTCTCAAATATACAGGGGACTGAACCAAATTTATAAAAGATAAGAGTCGTTTCCAGTTGATAAATGGCCAAAACACATGAACAAGCAGTTTTCAGATGAAGAAATCAAAGTTATCTACAGTCACATGAAAAAATGCTCTAAATCACTACTGATGAGAGAAAAGCAAATTAACAGAACTCTGAGATACCACCTCACACCTATCAGATTGACTAACATGAAAGAAAAAGACAATGACAAATGTTGGAAGGGAGTGTAAATCTTGGGAGACCAATGACTGTTCATGGAGTTGTGAATTGATCCAACCATTCTGGAGAGCAATTTAGAACTATGCCCAAGGTATATAAAATTGTGCATAGACTTTGGGCCAGCAATACCATCATTATTAGGACTGTTTCCCAAAGAGATCAAAGAAAAGGAAAAAGGACCTATTTATTCATAGCAGTTCTTTTGTGGTGACAAAGAATTAGAAACTAAGGTGGATGCCCATCTCTTAAGGAATGGCTAAACAAGTTGTGGTAGTGATAGAATATTATTGTGCTTTAAAAAAAGGATGATTTCAGAAAAACCCAACAGGACTATATTAACTGATGCAAAGTGAAGTGAGCATACTGAGAACATTGTACATAGTAACAGCAGTAGTACAAGGATGATTAATTGTGAATGACTTAGCTATTCTGATCAAGACAATGGTCCAAGATAATTCCAAAGGACCTATGATGAAAAATGCTGTCCACCTCCAGAAAGAGAACTAGAGTCTGAATGCAGATTGACACATCCCTTTAGACTTTTCTTTCTTTTTCTCTTTTTGGTCTGTTTTCTTTTCCAATATGGCTAATTTGGAAATATGTTTTGCATTACTTCCCATGTATAATTGATATCAAATTTCTTACCTTCTGAAGGAGGTGACAGGGGCAGGAGGGAGAGAGATGATTTGGAACTAAAAATTAAAAAAATATTGAGAATTTTTTACATGCGATTGAGAAAAAAGAGAAAAGGGGACCATCTTTAATGTAAATAGATCATATTTGCATTACATAAAATTAGTAAATATCTGCATTAACAGAATAGTTGAAAAACATGTAACTATTCATGTTAGACTTCTATATTCTAGTGGATCTATTATCTCCTAGATGTGGATATTCCCTACAGTCAGTGATTCTAATTTCAACCATCTGTGCCCATCTGGCAGGACTCATCCATATTGTCCCATGAAATTGCTCATGGTATTTCTGTACATTATCTAGCTTCAATAGCTAAAGTTTTGTTTTTGTTTTTTAAAGCCCAGAATTTACTCCTTTGGGCTTTTTCTATGCATATCCAGAAATTAAGGTATTTAAGTGATCAGTAGACTAATTAAATTTTATCTGACTATATTCTAAATAGTTCATAGACTAGTAGATTTAGAATTGGAAGAGACTTTATTCATCATCTAATTCAATTTCCTCTTTTTGCAAATAGGGAACTGGTGCTCAGAGAGTTTAAGTGACACTTGCCAAAGGGTACACACCTAGTAATTGATAAAGGCAGGATTTTGAACCCAGGTCCATTGCTTCCTGATGTGTCTGTTCCTGATGTGTCATGTCTACTGTACCATACAATCACTTGGCTGTTGTTACTGTTTAGTCAGTTTTAGTTGTGTCTGACTCTTCATTACCCCATTTGGGCAAAGGTACTGGAGTGGTTTGCTATTTATTTCTCCAGCTTATTTTTAGATGAGAAAACTGAGGCAATCAGGCTTAAGTGACTTGCCGAAGATTACACAACTAATTAGTGTCTGAGACTGGATTTGAATTCAGGTCTTCCTGATTTCTGGCCCAGCACTCTATATATTTCACCACCTAGCTGCTAAAAAAGGAAAAATAGACCTAAGTAAAAGGGATAAGGAGGGGAGCTACATCTTAATAAAAGGCAGTATAGCAATGAAGTAATATCAATACTAAACATATACACAACAAGTGGCATATCATCCATATTCTTAAAGGAAGTAAATGGCAAACCACTCCAGTACCTTTGGCAAGCAAACCCCAAAAGCAGTCATGAAGAGTCAGACATGACCAAAAGAAGTGAACAACAAAACTTGCAAAATTTTGCTTTTGCTTTGTCTGAGACTGTGATTACTGTCCCTGCCTCTTTTTTTCTTTTTGCATCCACTGAAGTATTTTGTCCCAGCTTCTTATTTTAACTCTGTATCTGTCTCTCTGCTTTAAGTGTATTTCTTTTGAACAGCATATTACTGGATCTTTCTAATCCATTCTGCTATCTGCTTTTATTTTATGGGTGAGTTCATCCCATTCACATTCACAGTGATGATTACTAACTGTGTACTTTCCTCTATCCTGTTTTCTTCAGTTTATTCTTCTCTGTCTGCTTTGATTCTGTCTATATTCTAAAGTTTGTTTTGCTTCTGACCATTGTCTTCTTTTATCTGTCCTCCCCTTTATGATCTCCTCTTTTCCTTATCCCCTTTCCCTGTAGGATAAGATAGATTTCTATTACCACTTGAGTGTGTGTTTGCACATTTATATATATTTTTCTTCTTTGAACCAATTTAGATGTGAGCATGGTTCAAGCATTGCCTGTTACCCCTCTCCCATTTTCTCCTCCACTATAAAAGCTCTTCCTTATGCACTTCTTTTATATGAGATAATTTTCCCCATTCTTTCTCTCCTTTCCCCTTCCCCCAGGGCATCCGTCTTTCTCATCTATCAATTTTTTTATATCATGACAACATAATCAACTCACTCCCTTACACTCTTTCTATATAGAACTCTTTTAACTGACCTAATAATGATAAAATTCTTAGAAGTTACATGTATAATCTTCTATTATAGACAGGTAAACAATTTAACCTGATTGAGTCTCTTATGATTTCTCTTTCATCTTTACCTTTTTATGTTTCTCTTGTGTCTTGTATTTGAAAGTCAATGTTTCTGTTTAGCTCTGGTCTTTTCATCAGGAATGCTTGCAAATCTTCTTTTTCATTAAATGTCCATATGCCTTCTGAAGGATTATACTCAATTTTGCTGGGTAGTTTAATTTTGGTTGTAATCCTAGCTCTTTTCCTTTCTAGAATATCCAATATTCCAAGTCCTCTGCTCCTTTAACCTGGTAGCTGCTAACTCTTGTGTGATCTTGATGGCGGTCCTATTGTGTTTGAATGATTTCTTTCTGGCTTCTTGAAAGTATTTTCTCTGACTGAGAGCTCTGGAATTTGGCTATAATCTTCCTGGGAGTTTTCACTTTGGATCTCTTTCATGTAGTAATTGATGAAGTTTTTTCAATTTTTATTTTACCTTCTTCTTCTAGGGTATTGGGGTGGTTTTCCTTGATAATTTCTTGAAATATGACATCTAGGGTCTTCCTTTGATTATGGCTTTCAGGTAGTCCAATAATTTTTAAATTACTTCTTCTCTATTAATTTTCTGGGTTAGTGGTTTTTCCAATGAGATATTTCACGTTTTCTTCACTTTTTAATTCTTTTAATTTCATTTTATTTTTTCTTGATGTCTCATGAAGCCATTACCTTCTAGTTGCCCAATACTAATTTTTAAGGAATTATTTCTTCAGTGAGTTTTTGTACCTCTTTTTCCATTTGGCCAATTCTGTTTTTTAAGGTGTTATTTTCTTCGATAATTTTTTGCCTCTTTTACCAACCTGTTAGTTGTCTTTTTGTCCATATTTTTCTTCCTTTGCCTTCATTTCTTTAGCTACTTTTCCCTCTACTACTCTGATTTGATTATGAAAATCATTTTTAGCTCCTCCAAAATTTCTCTTTGGGCTTGTTTTCAATCCACCTTTTTTTCTTTGAGGTTTTACTTGGTAGCTGTTTTGACTTCATTATCTTCTGATTTTGTTTCTTAATTTTCCTAATTACCATGGTAGTTTTTGAGGGTCAGGTTCTTTTTTGTCGTTTGCTCATTTTCCCAACCTATTTCTTGATTTTGAACTTTATGTTAAAGTTGGACTCTCTTCCTGGGATGGGGATGGGGGGAGGGTACTGCTGCACTGCTGTTTTCAGAGGTAATTCTGGGGCTTTGGAAGTTTTCAATGCTTCTAAAGTGGTGTAATCTGGGGAGAGGTGTGGTTAATATTGCTCTGATCCATAGTCCTTATCCAGAAAGGGCCCCTGATCCTTTGGGGGCTGTTCCTTAGGGACTGCTCCCTTGGGATGGGAAATGATACTGTTCCTCAAGGTCCCTGAGCCCTCATGGCCAAAAACAGTATTGCCCATCAGAGCTTCCTCTCCCTTTTGACGAAAAGTCCTCCTCCCTGCCCTTAAACTATGACCCAGAAGTGGGTTTAGACAATTGACTTGCCAAGCAATATCTGGTCTTACATCTAATGCTGGCACAGAAGTCTCCTATATTCTTTTCCTGAAAAGTTGCCAGATTCCCTTATCATCTTGGGCTTGAGAATTCTCAAAGCTACTTTTGCTTTTGTCAGAAAAATCTATTCCCACCACTGGTGTTTCATCCACATGGGCTTTGGGTCAGCCTCCACCCCCTGTCAGAGATCTCTCCTTCTGACTTCCTAAATTGCCTTGGTCTGGAATTCAATTTGAGGTATTATTTTAAAGTTGTTTGGAGGAGAATATTGAAAGAGCTTAGTTCAGTGCTTTGTCCATTCTACCATCTTGGCTCTGCTCCCAGAAGTTTAAGAAAGCTCTAAATCTATGATCCTACAATAGTCTTTTCCAGTTAGAGCTATTAGAAAATGCATAATCTTATTTGATCAAGTGTTTAGCACAGTGTCAGGCACATAGTAGGCACTTAATAAATGTATATTGATTGATCGATCAATCCTTACAACAACCTTGTGAGGTATATGCTATTGTTAGATCCAAACTGACACTGAAGGAAGATAAGTGGCTGGCCCAGGATCTCCCAGATAATAAACATATCTGTGGAAGGATTCACATTTAGGTCTTCCTGACTCTCAATCCAGCATTCTGTCCATCATACCTCTTAGAAATTTCCCATAGTTGCAGTATACACTGTATGTTACTTTAGTATTTCTGTCACCTCTAAGCCAGAGGCCATCTATACAAGTTCCTGGCTTAGGTTATGCAGCTAAAAAGTTGAGTTCTTTATCTCAGTAGCTCTTTCATCTAATAAAACAGTAGATATAAGATAGGAGGTCATTGATGACAATGGCAAAAATGAAAATGTTCTTTACGTGTTTCAGAAATGTTTGACAGACCCAGTGAAATACTTGTAAACTCTTCAGGTAGGCTTGTCCATGAGGAGAGTCACCTCTGAGCTGAGAGGCAGTGGGTACATTTGCACAGATGGAAAGTAGTAGCCCAAGACAACTCAAGAGCAGGTGAAGAAATATAACTTAATATGGAAGAAAAAGTAAAAAGATCCTGCCCTCAAATGATATCTTCGGGTATGGTTTTAAGGTGGGAAATGGGGACAATTAAGGACCCGGACTGATGAAAACAACTGGGATTATTTAGAATAAAGAGAGAAAGCTGAGGGGGAAGCTTGTCTTCAGATATTTGAAGAATTCTTTTGTTGAAGTTATCAACTAGCAAACTGTTCTCCATCTCCATTGAAGAAACAGCCTTAAATTATAACATGAGAGATTAAAGTTTAAATATAATGAAGATGTCTCTGATAATATAGGTTCTCAAAGCACTAGAACAGATTCCCATGGGAAAGTTATCAAATGTTCCCAGAAGTCTTAGCAAAATAGATGCCTTAACTGCCCACACAGTGATTTAGTCTAAACTTCTCTGAAGGCAGAGGAATGAACAAGATGACCTCTGAAGTTCTCTTGCTAGCCCTATAAAAATAGAGAAAGTAGAAGGAGTAAAATTGGATTGTCAATTACTTTTTAATTTAATAATCCAGATCATCTGAATTTTTTGTCTTAGGATTTCTCTTTATTTCTACACCCACTGTGTGTGTGTGTGTGTGTGTGTGTGTGTGTGTGTGTGTGTGTGTGTGTGTGTGTGTGTGGGTGGGTGTGTGAGTGGGTGGGTGTGGGTGTGTGTTGGTGGTGGTAGTGGGATTCCGCTTAAACTCTGGTTTAAGCAAGCCCTTTCTCAGATGCATAGTGGCAGCTTCTCTGTAATTTATAATCTTAGATGGTCACCTGTGGTCCTCACTCTGAGGTTAGAACTTCCCCAAAGTCACAAAGTCAGTATATGTCAGAGGCAAGACTCAAACCCAGGTCTTACTGACTTCAACGTTAGTTGTCCAACCACTATATCATGTTGCCCTCCTGTCACTTCACTTGCGATGTGAGCATTTATACTTTGGAAATGAGCAAATGCTACACACATAGGGCTTGTATTATTTTGTTGATTATCTAGGCTTGAAAAAGTGAGGAGAAGATGCTAATACTATAGATTCATCATAAAAGTGTTTCATACCTTTATTTTGGAGAATCAGGTGTTAAATATTTACCAGCACATCCCTGGGTGGTGGGGGGGGGGGGTGGGGGGTAGGGTTAAGGGTGGGAACCTGATCCTAGTTAGCAATCAATTTCCCTGCATCTCTGGATTCAAATCCATTTGTTTTCTACATTTTCCAATAGTACTTCGATTATTTCATGCTAATTTTAATGGAACCCCAACCACTGCTTTAATGAACACAAAGCTTCATAGACTCAGCTCTCCATTCTATCACTTTTTGTGTGGGAACATGCAGTGTAGATGACTAAATTCTCAGGTTATCTGGATCTTAGCATACCCTGCTACTGAATGGGGCAGGGGGGTGCTAAGTCTTAATGAGGGAAATCATCTCTGGTCAATCACTGCTATTCTCTGTTATTCTTCTTTAGAGATCTTCTAGACAAGGAAGCTTGACCCCTGTAGCAAGATACAATCAATATTTTGCTACCTTCCTTAGCCAGATAAGCCACTCATCTATCTGTATGTATGAGCTCAAGACCAATCATATGCTGGGATCAGTTCCTGACCAGGTAGGAAATCAATCAGTCAATGAATAAACATTTATTAGGCATCTACTATGTGCCAGACACTATACTAAGCACTGGAGATATGAAAAGAGGCAAAAGACAGTCCTTGACCTCAAGGAGTTTCCAATCTAATGGAGGAGACAACATGCTGGATAACTCATTTAGTTCAACCAATCATTTTGTAGTTGAGAAGACTCTGCAACATTGAGTGGCTTGCCCAAATTCTAGTAAGATAGTAAGATAAGACTTTTTGGTCATCATGAAGTATTGTGGGGCCTGGAAATGAAAGTTAATATATATTCTGAAGACCCATGGACCAGGAAACCAAGAGATAGAGCTCATCTCCTCCCCTTGGCTATAATTTTCCTAATTTGTTTTGCTCAAGAGTATCAAATACCTTGTAAAACTTAACAACATGAGTTGTTAAATTCCAGGGAAGGATTTGTGATAGTGACCTAGATGAATTAAAACTGTCCCCTAACTTACTCTGTCTCCTTTAAACATTCTTTGAATCCTCTGGCTTACATTTGGAACATGAAATAAAAGGCACAGTTAAAAATTCTAAATGTCATTAAGCTATGGCACTGGGATAGATAACCACTTAGTACAACTAAGAGGGAATTTTCCTCTCAGGAATGGTTCTAAAACTAGGGTCTCAGTGACTTACAATGTTTCTATATGATACTAACCAATGTGGAGGATCCATGATTTTGAACTTAGTATCTTTGATAACCAGCCAGTCTCCCAAGATGCTTTTCCCAATAGATATCCAATGGATCCAATGGATATTTGAGGGTCAGAATGACATGGTGTCCTGAAGAATGAACCTGGAGCCAGGGAGATTGAGTTCAAATCCCACGTTGGAAACTTTTTAGCTTTATTATTATCTGACAACATTTAGCTTTTTCTTCTTCTTCTTTTTTTTAAGCTTTTACTCACTTCCTCTTCCTACTCACTTCCATGAGCTATTCTTCCACCCCACCTCAGCCACATACAAAGATAGTCATACCTTTACTATTTCCATCAGCCACAAATGTAACAGCTCTATTTTCAAGAATTCCAAAATTCCTTTATCTAACCATAATCTATTGACTTTTCATTTCTCCCTCCGCCTTCCTTTAAAAAACCCTACTCTTCATCCATAATTTGGTCTCCAATCTATTGACCCTTCAGTTCTCTCCCAGGCCATCTTCCCTGAGCTGGTCACTCTCTCCTCTTCTCCCTATCTTGACCCCTTGGTAAACCAGTTCAAATATTCTCTGTCTTCTCCTTTGAAGCCCTAGCTCCCTTATAATATCACTTATGCCTAGCCAAGTCTCAGCCTTACATCACCTCCCACCATTCATCTCCTTTACTCCTACACATGTGCTACTGAATAAAGGTGAAGTTCATGCACCTATTCTGACTGCACCCACTACAAATTTATGTTACACAATCCCAACTTGGCCCTCACTGCTGCTAGGCAATCCTACTCTACCCTCTTTATCAACTCAACATCCCACCCTCCACAGTGGTTCTTCCAAACTTCCTTGTCCCTCCTCAAACGTCTCATGGCTTCCTTGCCCCCCACTCTGTCAGGTAAGAATTTTCTTCACCCTTTACAGTTAAAATTGAGCCCATTCACCATGAGTTCCCTCTTCTCCCCTCTTCCTCAGATGCCTTTTGTCACTCTCTCCTCCTTCAACCCCCTCTCACAAGATGAAGTGGCCTCACTCCTTACCAAAGCTAACCCCTCTACTTGTTGAAGCCACCCCATTCAATCCCGTCTCCTTCAAAAGACTGCCCCCCTGTCATCCCTCCTCTCTCATTTATTTTCAAACTGTTATACAATCACAGCACTTTAACAACAACAACAACAACAATAATAATGCTTATATAGCACTTTAAGTTTTGCAAAGCACTTTACACAGATCATCTCCTTTGTTCCTCACAACAACCCAAGGATTGTTATCATCTCCATTTCACATTTGAGGAAATTGAGGCAATCAGAGGTAAGGGGACTTGCTGAGAGTCACGTAGCTAGAAAGTGTCTGAGGCTTGATTTGAACTCAGATCTTTCTGGCTTCAAGTGAAGTTGAACCAAATAGGAATGATCTCCACTACTACATACCTGATAAGATGTCATCCCACTTCTACTTGAAGACCTTAACTGAAGGGAATCTGTCACCTCCAAAGGCCTCTCATTACCCTTTGGGATGGCTCCTTTTGTTAGGAGACATTTCTTGCCATCAAGACCCAGTTGGCCTTGTATACATTGCTGGCTCTGCCCTCTGCCCTCTGAGGCCAAGTTAAAAAAAAATCTGGTTCTTCATGTAAGTTTTCTTTCATGCCCCATCTCAGCACTTTTCTTCTCTACGTCAAACATCTCCACTTCCTTTCAGTGATTCTCATGTGAAATCAGGCTCTTCCCCATCCTCTTTGCCTCCTCCCACCTTCTTTTGTTTCTCCATGTCTTTTTTGTCGAGGGTACCACCGACTTCCCAGGCCAGCAACCTAAGTATTCATCTAATGTCTTCACTATCTCTCCCCCCTCATACCCAATCAGTTGTCAGGTTCTGACATTTCTGCTTTCTTAACAGATCTCAAATAGCCCTCTTCCCCACCCTAGCACAGGCCCCCATCAACTCACACCTGGCCTGCTGTAATAATCTCCTCGAGGCAGGGTCTGCCTGCCTCGAGTCTCTCCCCTCCTCCAATCCATCCTCCATTCAATCTTCAAATTGTTCTTCCCAAAGCACAGGGCTGTCCATGTTGCTCCCCTGGTTAATAAAGTCCATGGGCTTCCTAAAACCTCCAGGATCCAATGTCAAATCTTCTGCCCTTTATAACCTGGCCCCTTCCAATTTTTCTTATACCTTCCTCCCCTCCCCATGCTCTGGGATCCAGTGACATGGGCGCTCTGTCCTTCCACCTCCTGTGTTCCATTGGCTAAGCCCTATGACCTGTCCCTCCTCACATCCTCCCTCCTGATTTCCAGGAGTGCCTTCAGGTCTCAGCTAAAGGTCCATCTTCTGCATGGAGCCTTTCCCAGGTGTCTCCTTTTAATGAGTCCTCTTTGAGGTGACCCCCAATTCATCATGTATATAGCGTATTTATCCATAGTTGTTTTCATTTTGTCTTCCCCATTAGATAATAATAGTACTAACCAACATTTATATAGGACCTACTACGTGCTAGGCGCTGCTAAGTGCTTTACAATGATCCCATTTGACTCTCACAATAACTCCAAAAGGAAGAGGGTATTATTATAATCCAATTTTACAGATGAGGAAACTGAGGCAGACAGTTTAAGTGACTTTTCCAGGGTCACACAGCTAGTAAGTATCCGAGGCTGGATTAGAACTCAGGTCTTCTTTATTCTCGACCCTCACTCTATCCACTGCATCACCTCGCTGAGCTCGTTGAGGGCAGGGACTGTCTTTAGCCCTTCTCTGTGTCACCAGTGTTTAGCACAATGCTTGGCATATGGTAGCCCTTAATAAATGTTTATTGACTGACTAATGCCATCCAACTGTGGCATCCAGGACTGAACATAATCCTCCTTATTCAGCCTGAGAACGTACTTGTTTTCTTGGTTTCCACGCCATACAATTTACTCATCCTCAGTTTATAATCTCTTTAATCCTCTAATATCTTTTCCTACGAATAGCTGTGTGATTCTGCCTTGCCCAGATCACATTTGTAAATTCAGTTTTCTTGAATCCCCACACCCACTGGAGATCTCCTTCCAGAATGGCCCACCCAATTCAACTCCATCTTAATCGATAAAGCACAATGGTTTAGTCTGTTGAGATTTTTCTTTCATTCTATCTTTGAGTATCACTGAGTATATTAGCTACCCTTTTAGCCTGATACACAGTAGAGTCATAATAAATGCTTGTTGATGAGCATAATATCAGATGCCAAGTAGGTCACCTTGGGCAAGTCA
This sequence comes from Pseudochirops cupreus, assembly GCA_028627135.1. Taxonomy (NCBI): domain Eukaryota; kingdom Metazoa; phylum Chordata; class Mammalia; order Diprotodontia; family Pseudocheiridae; genus Pseudochirops; species Pseudochirops cupreus. The sequence goes on from CM053581.1 coordinate 37,760,816, forward strand.
CTTACTCTCTCCATGTTTCAGTTTCCTCATCTGTAAAATGGGAATCATAATAGCCCCTGTCTCTTAGGGTGATTGTGAGGATCCTGTGAGATGGCAACTATGAAGCACATTCTGAACCTTAAAGTTCTATATCAGTGATGATGATGATGATGGTGATGGTGATGAGGGTGGTGCCTTTCTCTAAGTCACTGACATAAATTGTTAAACAGCAGAGATCCCCAAGGCAGGCCACTGGAGAGAGACCTTCTTCTAAGTTGACATCAAAACTTTAGTAACTATCATTTAAATTAGGAGTCTTTGTGTTAGGTGGTAAGGATGAAAAGTAACCCAATCCCTACCCCTCAAAACGTTTCTACTCTAAGGAGAGAGGAGACCCACTTAATTACTCAGATCCTCAATGTTTTGCTGATCTGGCCTCAAGCATATTTCTGGTGACTTCCCATTTCCCCTGTCCAAGTCTCAAATTGGCACTTTTTTCCCCCTCTGTGCCTCCTAAGCTTGGAGAAACCTCGTACTCTCTTCTCTAATTTATAAGGCTACTTTCTGTCCAAGTCAAGATTCATTGTCTTTTTTCCCCTTACACCATGAAGAACAGGACCAAATATGGAACTGCCTTTTCTGTCCTTCTATGCCAGAAACACACACACACACACACACACACACACACACACAGAGGCACACAGACACACACAAACACACACATACAGATACACACACACACAGAGGCACACAGACACACACACACTATATGTTACTATCCTCTTCCCCAAAGTGAGAGCCATCTTCTTTGTCCTGGTTTGCATAACTTAGCATCTACTATAGATATATGCTCAGAACTGATACCCAAATCATACCCCACTCTGGGAGTTGCTGCAGTTTGCAGTATATGTTGAGAAGCAATCTGGTGTTATAGATAGAACACTGGACTCAGAGTCAGGAAGAACTAGGTTTGAATGCTTCCTCAGATGTTTACTAGCTGTGTGGTCTTGGGCAGGCTCTGAACCTCAATTTCTTGCCTGCAAAATGGGAATGATCAAAGCACCTGCCAGTTATGGTTAGGAACAAATGAGAGAATGTGTATGAATGCCTTTGCAAACCTTTGTCTAATGGGAACTCTGAAACGACTCTATTTTGAAGAAATGGAGTTTTAACCGACTTGCCCACTCTCTCTCCACCTCGGTAATAACTCTGAAACCCTCCTCAGGGAATTTTTTTTTCTCCAGCTCTTTCTCAACTCCTTCTAGATGCAGAGATTGGCTAACTAGGTTCTGAGGCTCATGGAAAACAGAAAATCATTGATATTGGCAGGCAGCTGAGCAGAAACTCAGAGCTATCAGTTGTGTTTAAGGCCGACTGCCGTGTTAAAACATTTGCTCTGAGAAGCCGGCTCTCTATTTATCTGTTACAGTAGTTAATTTCATCTGTTTTGCAGAAATATTTACTAAGGGTGAGTGATGGAAGCAGGAAGCTATGGTCCCATCCACTGGAACCACATGGTTTATTTACAAGGAGGGCTCCGTAGTGCAGATAGCTAAAAGAGGATTAAATTATGCTCTGTAGATTAAGGGCCCAAATGCTCTAAACTCATAAGCCTTTGTATGCTAAGCAAGAACTCTGACTCCCATAGGGCTTTAGGCTGATATTTTGCACATACAGAAAAGGGTGAGAACTTTTGAAATTTAAGTATTTTCTTCAAAAGCTGAAAGAGTATCAGGTTTGTTCCTTATGCTGTTGACTGGTTAAAAACAATACCCAACCACCCATTGGGCCTTCTCAACCTGGAACACCCCTCGGTAAAGGATGCTTCTTCCCCCTCGTCTGCTTGATCTGTTCCTCTTGGACCCTCTATTTTGTGGAAGGGCCAAGATCAGCCTTCATTGCCCCCTGCCTGGCTCTGTTCTCAGCTCTGGGGTTTCCAAGACATGTTGTCTCATCCTGGAACATGCAACCATCTCTGCAGTATTCTCAATCTGGAATACCCATCCCTCTATAAGGTCTGCTTCCTTCTCCCATTGGTGAATTCCTTCCTGGATCTCCCATTTTGCCAAACGGCCCAGACTAATATTCTTCTGTATTCTTCTCCTATACTTTATTCCTGGCTTCTAGACTTTAAAACCATGCCCCAGGATGTTCCCTCTTCCCCCTCCCGTTCTCCAGCCCCTTTTTTGTGCACCATATTCTTCCACTAGAATGTAAGCTTTGCGTCTATTTCTATGCCCAGTGATAAATACCATGTGTGGCACAAGGGAAACACAAAATAAGTACTCATTTCCTTCTTTGCCCCAACAACGACAGTAACAAAACCATAAAATAAAGTTATTTGATGAATGCCTATTAACAGGTTGATGTGTGTCTTTATTCTCACTATAATAATTTCAACGTTGTTAATTATTCATCACTTGAGATGTTAATTAAATAATTGCTAACATTTACATAGCACATTATAACAGAGCACTTCACATACATTAACTCATTTGAGTCTTACATTAACTCTGTGAGGTAAGGGAGATTATTAGCGCCATCTCACGGATAAAGAAAACTGAGTCTGAGAGAAATTCAGTTATTGACCAAAGTCCCACTTAGTGAGTGAGCAAAATTTGAACTCGGGCCTTTTTGACTCCAAGCTCTATTTGCTACTCCAATGAGCCAGTTTTCTCCATCTCTCATTATCTGGGGTTTTTTCTGGCTAATCTGTTGGCATTAAGGAAAGGTTGCTTGAAAGGAACTGGACCCTGATCCTGAACAAAGTCATGTTTATGTTTTGTTTTTTTTTCTTTCTCCTTGCAGTGGTCTCAGCCTTCACTTAATTACCTCCAAGCCTTGGCTTCCTTCATGAACCTTGTTTACTTGGATTCGAAGGTGGAAAATAGATCTTAATAAAAAGCCTCTAAATTGTCCCATTCTGTGGTAGGATTAAAAGAGACTCCAGAGAAAATCTTCACTGAAAGGAAAAGTTAATCACCCTCTCTGGCAAGGGTCCCTCACCCTCAGGGTGTGTCACTCTCCTCACTCCCCCTTCTTCCAGCTCTGAAAGAAATACCGTTCAATTTAGTCCCCTCATTGATCTTAAAAGTTTCACTCTCATTCACGTTCCACTTGAAGCCCAGCCTTTCATGTTTCCATAGGCGTTTCTAGATGCCGCTTGGTGATGGGTTTCACCTAGAGAGCTTTGTGGTTGACTTTGAGAGTCTTGTTTTCAAAGGATGGACTGATCTTTGCAGACTGGTCTTTCTTTCTTTCTTTTTTCCCCCCACATAGTGCAATTAGCCACCCAAGCTAAATTGGTCCAAGCAACTGACTCGAAGGTGCTTATGTTTTGGCCACTCTGCATCCCTTGAGGCTTCTGGGTTTTCTCTCCTGCCAAGTTAGGGTGCTGTCACTACATCTGGTTAGCCATGGGGGGGCAGGGCTCCTACAGGAAAGGAAAGACCCACAGTGGATGAGATGGGAGTTTTCCCTAGGGGGCTGAAGTGAGGTCCTGGAGAATCATAGGACTGATCCCTTGCAGCATCTGTAGTAAACTGCATTAATAATAGTAATTTATAAGACTTTGACTTGGGTGGTGGTGAAGCAGAGAGAATCCCAGATTTGGATCACTGAACTCAGAGAAGTGGTGATTTGAATGGGAGTTCTAGTTCTGCCACTTGATGCTTATGTGATCTCAAGCAAATGACTTAACCTCTCTGGGCCTCAGATTCCTCATCTGTAAAATGAATTGGAAAGATGCTCTCCAAGGTCCCTTCTGGCTCTCCCTCTAAGACAATACGATTACATGTAGGTCGTTTCCTTCAATCTCGAGACACTTAATAACGGTGTATTCCTGGCTAAGATACTTAACCTTTCTGCCTGCCTTGATTTCTTCATATACAAAATGGGGATAATAGTAGCATCTACCTCCTTAGAGTTGTTGTGAGGACCTAATAAAATAGCATTGTAATAACATATAACATGGGCATCTAGGTGGTGCCATAGGGCACAGAGTGCCAGGTCTGGAGTCAGGAATACCTGAGTTCAAATTTGGCCTTAGACTCTTATTACTCATGTGACCTGGGCAAGTCACTTAACCTTGTTTCCCTCAGTTTCCTTATCTGTAAAATGAGCTGGAGAAGGAAATGACAACCACCCCAGTATCATTGCCAGGAAAACCCCAAATCACTGAGAGTCGGACATGACTGAAATAACTGAACAATAACGACAAAACATTTGACATACATAATCGTCATTATCACGCCTTGTTATGTTACTAATATTTATTTAAATACAGTTACTATTTATGTAGCACTTGGAGGTTTGTGAAGATCTTTAAATATGTATATATGTGTATATATATGTATATGTGTATGTATGTATGTGTGTGTGTGTGTGTGTGTATATATATGTATACACACACACACATATACACGTATTTGCTGATCGGAACAATGTGGGAGGTAGATGTTATTATTATTTCGATTTTACAGAGGAAGAAACTGAAGCCGGAGAAGTTAAGTAATTTACCCACCTCCACAAAGTCAGTAAATGTTCGAGGTAAGACTTGAATTTGGGCCTTCCTGAATCATCCAAGTCCATAGTGCTCTATCCACTATACCACTTAGCTGCCTAAATGTTCGCTGTTATGTACTTTGAAGGACTGAATCTGAATGCAATCAGAGGAATGATTCTCAGGGTCTACTGCCTCCATTCTCTTTCCCTTCTGATCTACCTTTCATAAGCTAATAATCTTCCTTATGCACCTACTCCCTTGCTCAAAACCTCTCAATGGCTCCCAATGACCTACCAAGTTCCTACTCCTGATCACAACCCTCTTCCTTTCCTTTCTCTTTTCTTCCCTTTCTGTCTTCCCTCCCTTCTCCCTTATCTCTTTTCCTCTCCCACTCTTCTCTCCCTTTTCAGTCTACATTCTGAAACAGGCTACATTGAGCTATGATGATATCATATTTGACTGATTAAAGCCCTCTTCTCCTCATGATTACTTTCTCCATTCAGGACAGAAATACCTGTTCTTTCTGGGTGAAGGACCAGATTTATTACCGCTTCATTAGAAAATGATGCTGCTCATTCTTGCAATCTAATTGGCTGACAGGGTTTGGACCACAGAGATGTAAATCACCCACGAGAGCATGTAGGCCCACTTTTATCACAATGAAATCCTGAGCTGTCAAAGTGAATGGATATGTAGAGCTGTTAATTTTATGTGTCATTAAAAGAATCATAATAGCAGCAATAAGTCTTTCCCAGGATTGTTTCAAGAGGTGTACACAGGATTCCTAAGGTTTCTCTGAGCCTTCTCCAGTCCTCACAGAACCTTTGGGAGGTCCTAGAAAACAACTGTTCTCACTCAACTTATTTGAGATGTAGAGACAAACAGAATTGGGTCACTTCCACCATTTAGTAAAAATTTTCATAGGTTCTGTCTTTAATAGGCATCCTACTTCTTCAATATAATGCAACTAGGAGACAGTATAACTATCTCTCAAGGGTAAGAGAGGGGCTAGGTCAGATATGAGGGAGTTCCTTTTATTTTCATCTTTGGAGCACGAGTGCCTAGCACAGAGCCTGGCCCATAGTTAACACCAAATAAACATTTGTTGAATAAATGAATGAATGATTGAACAGGTTGACTGAGGGATAGGGCTGAGCTATTTCAAGCAAAATGAAGCCTCTTGAGAAGGATTCCTTCAAAAGGCACCCAGCCACTTTGAAGGTAAGTTCAAGGTATCCCTAAGATCATACTGAGCTCCCTAGAATGCATATCAAGGTGTGTGCTGCCTGCCACGAGGTCTTCATCAGAACACTCTGTGTGGATACCCTGTATCCCAACCCCTTCCCTTGTCCAACTGGTGGTCTGCAAACATAGATGGCAAAACCACAAAGGGCAGAGGAAAAGCCCTAGGGTGTCATTAAGTGTGAACTGTCCGGGAATATCTAAGAATGGTAAGTTAAACAGTAATCACCAGGTAACTATCTTGGACAGATAGCAAGAGAGGGGGAAAACCCAGGAGTAGCTATCTTTAAAGAGAACAAGCAGATCTGAGTAATCCAATTTAGGGGAGATAAGAGTCTGCGGGTAGTACTGTCCTTTAACTGGACAAACGCCTTCGTTCAAATGTCAACCCCAATCCTGGAGAGGTCAGCGCACTGGGCCTGCTGCCTAATGTACTCCTGAATTGGCTGAGTAGATTTCCGAACAAACACACTGGTCCAACAGAATTGATTTTCAACAGGCCATATTGGTCCCTAACGTAATTATCCTGTAGTGAGTCAGTTCACGGCAGCCCCTGCATTTAAAAGCTGCTGGTCAGCTGAGGAAAGGTTGCAGTCAGTGTAGAAGTAGACACTTTCGCCAAATGTTTCTTGGGAAGTTTTTTTTAATTTCCCTTTTTTCTCTCTCTGCTTCTTTCCTCCTCCTTTCTGGATCACTTAAAGAGCAAAGTAGGCATCCTCTTGTTCCTTTTTCTTTTTTTAAACAAGGAATCCTAGAGACATCAGCAAGATCTTTTCCCACATTCCCATGGGCCATTGAGTATTCAGGCCTAGCTATATGGTAGATGAATTCAATTTACAATAAAGAATCAAATATCAGCTTTTCAATGCATCATTTTAACATAATGACTAACCTCTTCCCCTCTCCCAAGGCTTTTTTTGGGAAGGAGACAATTCAGTCCATTTTAATGTGTCCGGCTGAAGAGCAAAGACCCTACTGGGGCAGTGCCCTAACATGTACATACCTTCTCATAAACCAGGACAACAATTCAACCCAAGCCACAGTTGACCTGAAATTCCAAATAAACAAAACAAAGACATTGAAAATCCAACCTACCCCATAGCAGAGAGGTCTGTTAAGGAGAATGACAAGAAAACCAAGAGAACCTAAAACCATTTCAGGAGTACATTAGACAGCAGGCCCAGAGCACTGACCTCTCCAAGTCTGGTGTTGACACTTGAGCAAAGGCTTTTGTCCAGTTAAAGGACAGCACTACCTTCAGACTCTTATCTCCCCTACACTGGATTACTCAGATCTGCTTGTTCATTTTAATAAAACATAAAATAAAAATTCATTTTAATAAAGCACAAATTGATCTCCATTTCTTCTTAGTTATAAGAATATGCATTCCATTCTTTCCTTCAACTCATCAGTTTTGCTTTCCTTAATAAATTCCTATATTCTTTACTCTATAAAAATCTATTATTTCAAAAGTTAAAAATCTGTTTCATATCTAGCGTAGTTCAAAATGAGAAAAATGTAGCTCCAAAATATTTTCCCAGATCATCCGGCTACCCTCATAGGTCCATGGAATCAACACAGAGTCACTGCCCAATAATGTTCCCCTAAATTGACTATAGGTTAGTATGGAATTTCCTAACTTTTTGTGGTAAAGAACTCGTTTAGATTTCCCTGATGTCTGATGATTAGGATGGTGACAGGGAGACCATTCTGACAGTAAACACACTACGTGCAGTCGAAGTTCCCACAAATGGGATAGGCTTGTCAATGTTTAAAAACCAGGTTTCTGGGGGGAAATGTACACATGATACACTTTCAAATTTAATCTGCATTATTGACAGTTCATCACCTTCCTAAGTCTGGATGATCAATAAAACAATAAAACAAGGCTTAATTTGTAGTGTGTTCCCATTTCTGAGGTATGAATGCTTTCATTGAAAATTTAACAATCGGTTCTCATAAGTTGGTTTGAGATGGATTTAGCACATTGCTGAGACAACCCAGGGACTCAGGGCATAGCAGTAGTATTTATCTGGAAGACAGATCATGAGTTGTCCAAAATCTACTATTGATCAGTTGCAATTGACCTATTGGGAAGTCTTGATTGAGCTAACAGGAAGAAGTTATGGAACACAGATTTATTTAGAGCTGAAGGGGCCATATAATCCAACCTCTACATGTTAAAGATGAAGAAATGAAAGCACAGAGATATAAAATGACTTGCTCATAATCATACATACACTATTTGAACTTGGGTCCTTTGACTATAAACACCAGCCATTTTCCATTATATCATGGTAGTGCACATGAATGTTCTCATTTATACTATACACTAGTAGAAATCATACTCTTGACTTTAATACGTCAATCATATGTAATTGTGTTGATATTCACTGAGATAGATCTTAAATCCTTCTGTATTTCAGAAATTGGTCTTTGAGGATTGTTGTGGTTGGAAAAATTCATAACCTTGTGGCCAACCTGGAGAAGTACTCTCTTGAATTATAGTAGCTAGGCTTGTCCTAAGACAACAGGAATATTGTATAGTCTGTCACCAGCCTCAGTTTCTCCTCTAAACAAAATATTTTATTATTCACTCGTTTTGAAAAAAATAAATGTTATATAACTGAAGTGAATCCCTGATGTAGTCTACCATCCACTAAGCTTCCAAAGTAATCTTTAAGGATAGTCAACTATGCCACTCCCTCTTCCCTCACTCAATAAACTCCAGTGACTCTCTATTACTTCTAGGATCAAATATAAAGCTTTTGCTAAGCTTTTCAATCCCTTTACAGCCTGGTCCCTTTCTACCTTTCTGGTATTCTTGTACTTTACTCCTCTCCATATACCCTATGATACAGTGACACTGACCTCTCTGTTATTCCTTGACCATAATATCCAATCTGACCACTCCATGTCCTTTCACTGGCTGTCCCCTCTCCTCCCCATCCTTGGATTGATCTCTTTTCTTATCTCTGCCTTTTGGCTTCCCTGAAGCCTCAACTCAAATTCCACCTTCTGAAACAGTCCTTTCCTGTACCCCTCTCCCACAAGCTAGTGAGTTCCCTCTTTGGTTTTATGTAAATAGTTGTTTGTACACCATATCTCCCATTAGAATATAAGCTCCTTGAGAGGAGGGGAGGTATTTTTGCCTTTCTTTCTACCTCAGTGCAGTGATTGGTGCCTGGAACATAGTAATTGCTTATTAAATTCTTATTGACTTAAATATTATATTGTTGTTGTACTTGAGCCTCACAACCCTGTGAGGAAGGCACTACAGATATCATTATTCCCATTTTTCCCCTACAAAAACTGAGGCTCAAAGAAATCAACGATTTGCCTGTGGCCACAGAATTAAGACACGTCAGTGCTACCTTCTCCCCTGGTTAGGAGGAACAACCCACTTATGTCAAGTTGTCTGAATGAAATGGAAATGACTGGGGGGGGGGGGGGAAGGAGGCAGCTATTACTGTTTTCTAAGGAGTGTCAGTGTGGGCACTATGAATCAAAACTCATTTCAATATATCAAATAAAGGCATAGCAAAAGAAGAAGGAAGAGGGAAGAGGGCAAGGGGGAAATGTGAGAGCTAAGAGAAACAAAGGAGGATAGAAGTAGAAAGGAAAGAGAAAGACCTTAGGAACATTCTTATTCAATATCTCTAATAATTGGTAGTGGCTATTGACACTGGTATATGCTTTCAAGTAGCTCTACCTCCATCCCATTAAAATGTTGGTTAGTATTTTATTGAAGGGGGAAAAAAGGAAAAACTGGGGGATAAGAACCTTCCTCAAATTCAGCAGGGAGTTTTAAGATCATTTAAGTAATTTAAGTTAGGAACCAATTAAAAGCAGCCAAAAGGGAAAAAAAAAAGGACTGGAAAAATTTTATAGCTATAACTCCAAAAAGCATCTAATGGTTATCTCCATAATACTGGGTAAAACTCGAGTAAAGGTAAATTTCAAATGAGTAAATCACACCATTATATTACTGAGAGCAGACAGACTCATGTTTATATCTGCTCACTGATGAAAGGAATTAGTGGGAGAGGAAGGGATGTCATTTTATAATACGATCAATATTTGGCATTCAGTAAGCGCTTAATGCATGCTTTTTGACTCATCAACAAATTTGGTTCAAAACGAAAGAAAAAAAGAATGACCATCGGAACTTGTTGAGATATGGGTGCTGGGTTTGGAGTCAGGGAGGCTAAGTCCCAGTGACGGCCTATTTTCCTAAGGTTGTACAAATTGCATCAGCAACTTGGACCTCTATTTACCTCTTTGTAAAAGAAGTTCGTTTGACTAGATGATCTTTAAAGTTGCTTCCAACACAAAACCTTAAGGTTCTACTTTTCACTCGGACTTTTTCATGCTTGGTTCTATCTTCAAACCAAAAACAGAACAGAACAAACAAAAGATTCCACACTCAGTGAGCAGGCACACATATAATTCTGGCAAATACAGATGGTCGTTTATTAAAGGGTATCTGTGGTTTGAAAAAAAAATGTTCCTCTTAGTATATGATCTTGTTCCACTGGCTCTAAAGTCTTAGTCAGAATTTAGGCTAGGGGTTCTTAACTCGTTTTAGGGTCATGGGCTCCTTGGGTGGTCTGGTGAAATGGACCCTTTCTAACAGTAAGCTTTGTTGTTGTTGCTGAGTCGTTTTCAGTTGCGTTCAATTCTCCATGACCCCATTTGGGGTTTTCTTGGCAGAGATACTGGAGTGGTTTGCCATTTCCTTCACCAGCTCAATTTACAGATGAGGAAACTGAGGCAAATGATTTGCCCTGGGTCACACAGCTATTAAATATCTGAGGTCAGATTTAAACTCAAGCAGATGACTCTAGACCCAGCACTTTACCCATCTCACCACCTAGCTGTTTCAGTAACACTTAAAATACGTGGGATTATAGGAGAAACCAGTTAAGTTGGAATACGGCTATCAAGATATTTTTTAAAACAAATTCATGGACTCCAGATCTCAAACCCCTAATTTAGTGTGTTTTAATGACCCTGGAGAAGGAAATGGTGAACCATTCCAGTCTCTTTGCCAAGAAAACTCAATCAAAGCTGCAAAGAGTCAGAAATGAATTGACAACAACAAAGTGCCCTATAATCTAATGGATGAACTGTGCAATGACAAAGGTCTAGTTCTATGTATTGCCACCAAAGATCCTGGCTCTCTGGCTGCTTCCCTCTCTCCTATGTGCCAGTAAAGTCTGGATTTCCACTCCAGGAAAATCAGATATCTGAATTCAGATGCCTCCTCCATCTAATGTTTGACTGTAATTCAACTCTCTCCCCAACCCCCCTTCCCTAAAAAAAAGATTCTTGGCTGTAGCTAAGGCTTCCCTCTAAGGGCACACAGCTGCCTGGCGGATAGAGACAGCATTCTCAGTCACCCTTGCCTTCGCCTGTCTTCTCACCAAAGTCTAACTGAATGGGGCCAGATTCTGCCTGTATTTTTCAGCCTCCAATTAGCAGATTCCAATTCATCACCCTGAGTATCTCCTGGTATCAGCACCGAGAGATTCCCTCCTCTTGCCTGGTAAATCGGTCTTCATTTAAAACCCTCTCTCTTAGCCCTAAATGGAAATCAATTCTGCAAGTTTAGCAAATAGTTAATTACTCCACAAAGAGGATTGATTGGCCTTTGATCACCAGAAAGCTCTGTAGTGCCATTAGTCTCTTTCATCTGTGATTAAACCACAGAGAGAAAGAAACAAAAACTAAATTAGGCTTCTCCTGTTATCCTACAAATATTTAATGACGGGATAATCTCCTAGAGGTGTGTTCAGGGGATTCACGTTCCATCAGGAACCAGCTTCAATTCAACCTTGAACCCAAACTCTTTCTTTGTGGAGAGACCAGCAAAGAACTTTAGAGAAGAACAGAGCTCAGCTCAAAGGAACGCTTTGTAGCACACACTCTTGTCTGTCTTTTCTTCTTTCCTCTTCTTATGTATGTTTTAATGCAGATAAAGATTTTCCCAATGGACTCCTGACATGAATAATAATAATAAAAAAGCTGGCTTAAAAAAATTCCATTTTGGTTTCCATAACTCTCTGCAGGACCGGACCTTGTCCCATTGATTTGCAGCCTTAGGAAGAGCCCTTCTCCCAAGTGACAGCCCTTTTGCTTAAAAAAAAATACAGAAATATTTCAGCTTGCTAGTTAACCCTTTCCAAGATGTAAATCCTGGGAACTTGAATTGGCAACACTTTATTGGTCATTTTATGAAGTTCTGTTTGGATTGTCCACCCTTTCCAATCTTCCATATTATCAAGGTTTCATTGATCACTGTTATTTATAGTAACATGAAATCCTTTCCAAATATAAGCTTCAGGAGAACAGTTACCATATTCTTTATCTATTTGGTAATTTAGCATGGGGTGATGCAGGTACAAAGAGCATTGGATTTGGGGTCAAATCATAATTTGCCTTCTCATCTGGTGAGTAACCCAGTTTATTTGAGTCTCATTTTTCTTGTCTCTGAAAAGGAAGGGAATGGCCTATATGACTTTTAAAGTTCTTTCCAGCTCTGAGTCTATGAACCCATGCAACACCACTGTCTTTGAGACCATGGGGGGAATTACCTAGCACCAGACCTCTTGTTCTGTTAAATAAGTGAAATATTAGCTTGCTTATTGAACTCACAGACTGCAATATCCATGAATTTGGTTCCTTGATATCTCATTTGCAGGTTGCTCAACAATTTTTCTATTTCTGCTCTCCACGTGTGTATACACACTGTGTGTCTGTTTACGCCCAACACCTGTTAGGCAGGGCTGCTGTAAATTGGACATGCCAGTCCCAGGGAGATGGTGCCAAGGTGTGAATTAGATAGAAACTCTTTCTGCTGCTCTTCTGACCTCTTCATTTGATTACCAGGGCCATGCCAACATTCACCAAGCTTCAGGGTAGCAAACATGACCTCAGACTCAAGTGAATCCAGGTAGACTCCAAGGTGGGTAACAGTGGGAAATAACACTAGCTCCCCCATTCTGTTAGCACGCCCTGATGGAACATGGTTGCTCTCACAAAGTTGAGTTTCTTTATTTTCCTGCTTTAACTTGATAACTCTTCAGGGAGGAGGGAAAGAGAAGCCATAAGAATATGGCATAGATAGGAAAGCTTTTGCCTGGGTTTTCACAGATAGATTTTTTTTTGGCCATGTCTTAATCATATGTGCAATATTCAGTGAAGGGAAGGAAATGCATCTCCTCAACTGTTCACCTGAACCAAATGATCATTAAGATTACTCAGCGTTCCGTTTCATCTTATTGTTCTTTTCATCTCCATTGTTGTGGTCTTTGGGTTTTTTGTTTTCCTTTTTCTACTTATTTTACTTTGCATAGTATCATATAGGTTTTCCCCCCACTCTGCCTTTTTTTTCTGGTCACAGAAGAAATTTTACCAAGTTCTTTTGGGAAAGACTTCTCCTTAGTAAGAGAGATGAGAGATTGGAATTGGTAATTAGAGCCAGTTAGCAAATTGGCTTCTTCTAAGCATCCCTAAAAAGATTCACATATATATTTGACTGGATTTGTTTTACTGAGACTCAGGGATGGACGAGATGGGGCCAAACCTTAGGGCAAAAAGTATTTTTGCTGGGTTTAGGGATCTAGGAGTTCCTGAGGTTAGAGGCAAGTTCCTAAACAACTGATTTTATTCAAACAGCAAAGCTGTTTTAGGGGGCAAATGGGCATGATAGGGTATATTGTTGAAAAACCGTACAAGTTAAACAGGTACCAGATACCATAGGAAGAACTGTCACTGTTCTTCAAACAATTGAAGATGGTCACATGAAGTTATTTTCAATACTGCCCAAGGTTGCACTGGAAAGTGAGCCTGGCATTCCCACTCTCTCAGCCAGAGACCAAAGTTTTCTCCCAGATGCAGTGGCTTTATGTATGTAGGTAGGAACTTCCTGGAGCATCCAAGATTTTAATGAAGGTGACTTTTCTAGCTCTCACAGTGAGCATTCCATAATGATTTCCTCTCTTCTTCCTTTCTTCTTTGGACTTCTGCCTCCTTCCTCCCTCACCATCCATTCACACAGAAAGAGGGGTGTGCTTTTTAGCTCTGTCCTCTCTTGTTATCCTTTATCCAAGTGGGACAAAATGAAGATGAGACCTTTAGGGATCATTGCTATGACTCCAGAAGCTTTCTGTACCAACTTGTTCTATTATCAGTTCTATTATCCGGTCTAATTGAAAGGGACAGCAGGAGAGCTTCAGTCGCTCATCAACATCTCCCTCCAAATGGAGTTGGATGCAAAGTCTCAACTCCGACTCATAGCCTTTAAACCTAAGTGGAGTTTGAGTTTATTCAGAGGGTCCGGTAGATAATCTTTATTCATTCATTTTTTTTACCAATACTTGTTTGATCCTTAAAACAATCCCATCTAACAAGACCTGCCCCATGATCAATACACATCCACACTGAATCTTTAATGTTCTGTCTTATCAAATTAGCAGCTTCCACCACAACTCAAGGGTAGAAATCAATGCTTCCTTGACTTTAAAACTGCAGACACACATTCATCAGTGTTTTGATGGCACATGGGTAAATGGGAATTGTCCTTGCCTCAACCCAGGGAGCCCCAAATGGGCCACCCATGCCAGCTTCTGGATATAAAGAGTATATCTCTCCACCACACATGCTGTGATTCTCCCCTATAGAGTGGTACCCCTATAACACAGACTTCACAGCCATAGCCAAGGCACCACTGAGATCTCTGATATAATAAAAGAGACAGACTCTGAACCTGTGATTTCATTTGCATAGGGAATTTCTGAGTGAAGATATTCCTCTCACTAATGCAGTTGGATACTTTTTCTGCAACTTAACAGTCTCAGGTTGTTGCCTAAAGCCCTGAACCATTGCTCAGAGTCACACAGTAGATTTGAATCAGAGGCAAATCTTGAACCCAAGTCTTTCAGGAAGCCCATTCTGAGGGTTCTAGGAAACTCTCCAATATGCTAAAAACTGGCTTTTATATAGCACTTTTAAGGTTTGCAGAAACACTTTATCTACATTATCTCATGTGAACTTCACTATGTAGATGTAGATAGGTGGTTTAGTGAATAGAACCCTGCACCTTGTGTCAGAAATACCAGAGTTCAAATTCATCCTCAAGGCATATATGATGTGATCTTTGTCTACTCTAGTTTCCCCACCTGCAAAATGGGGATGATAGTAGCACTTAACTTCTCAGAGTGGTTGTGAGGAGATGAGATAATATTTATAAATCTCTTTGCAAACTTTAAAGCATGAAATAATGCTAACCAGAACAGGAAACACCTACCCGAGACACAGAAGGACATCGTAAGATGCTATAGAGTTCAAGGCACTAAACTCAGAGAAACTACTTCCATGGCTTCAGTCCTGTCTGGAGAATGAGACAGCTACTTCAGGCCTAGAGAAGATCACAAACCCAATTTTATTTTTTCTTTCTTTTGTAAAATTGCTCATTTCTTTTTTTCCCCAGAATTTAGTTATTTATTTTTAGTTTTCAACATTCATTGCCACAAGATTTTGAGTTCCAAATTTTCTCCCCATCTCTCCCCTACCTCCACCCCAAGATGGCAAGCATACTAATTATTCTTTCCCCCAGTCTGCCCTCTCATATATCACCCGCATCCCTCCCCTTACTCACAAACCTGGTTTTCAAAAGTCTGTAAACTATAGGCTAGTGAACTTGACTTTGATTCCTCACCAAATTCTCTACTATTTTTTGTGTGCTGGGCTCCTTTGGCAATCTGGTAAAACCTATGGACCCACCTTTCAGTGCAATATATTTAGAAGAATAAAATAAAATAAATAGGATTACAAAGAAAACCAATTATATTTAAATACAACTATTAAAAATTTTTGAAATGTCAACTTGAAAGGATATAATTTCTATCTCTGCACCATCTCTCTTCTCTCTCACAGTCACCACCCTAGCATAGGCCCTCATCACCTCTCATCTGAACTCTTGCTTTAGGTTCCTAATGATTCTCCTTGTCTCCAGTCTCTGCCCACTAGTCCATCCTATACTCAGCTGTCTGAGTGGTTTTCCCAAAGTTCCGGTCTGACCACATCACTCCTCTATTCAATAAATTGTAGTGGTTTCCTATCCCTTCCAGAGGCAAATCAAAAATGCTCTATTTGGTATTTAAGGCTTTTTCACAACCTGGCCTTCTCCGTTCTTTCTAGCTTTCTTATAGATTATTCCCTTGCATGTATCTTAAGGCCCAGTTATACTGGCCTATTGGTTGTTCCTCAGACTTGATGCTCCATCTCTGGTCTCTGCACTTTTGTAATAGATGTTGCCCATGTCTGGAATTCTCTCCCTCTTCACCTCTGCTTCTTAGAATCTTTGGTTTCTTTCTAGACCCAGCTCATGTACCACGTTTTGCAGTCTCCCAGCTGCTAGTGCTGTGAACTCTACATTTAATTTGTACCTACTTTTAAGATAAATTTTGCATACACTGTTTTCTATCCACTAAAATATTAGTTTCTTTGAATGTAGGTGCTGTTTTTGCTTTTTCTTTGTATGCCCAGTGGGCTTAATAAATGTTTGTTCATTGATTGATTGATTGATTGATGTCTCCAGGGAAGTGCCCTAGGCCTCTATGTTTCTCTTTGCTTTGCTGAACATTTATACGAAGAATAGACTAAAAATGTGGGTGGCATGTTTATCTAATTTGCTTATTGCAAAGGAAGGATTGCTAAAATGATGACAGAAGTTAGACTCAGAAAGGTCTGGATAGGTCATGAGATCAGACTGAATGAAATAAATTCAAATATAATAGGGATAAACTTAGATTCTGCAAATAATCTTCACAAGCACCTGATGGGGAAGTTGTGGTTGGCCAGAAAGTCTTCTGAAAAAAAAAAAAGATCTAGGGGTCTCAGCAGACCACAAATTCATTGGAAGTTGACAACGTGCTATAGCAGCCTAGAAGATTATGTGCTCTTATGTTAATTAACAGGCATGGAGTCTAGGAACAAAGAGCTAATACTCCCTTTCACCATATTCTTTCCCGTTCACTATTATTGCATCAAGTTCCTGGGTGGGCAATGATGGGTTAGAAAGTATCCTCCGGAGGGCAACTAGGTTGATCAGTGTCCATCATTCCCCTACAAACATAGACTTCTGTGAAAATCAAACCAAAGAGTAGAAAGGACAGAAGGAGGCTGGTGTGTGATAAATTTCTTTGAGATTGTTCCCAGAACCTAGAATTCATACCATATAAGGATCAATTGAGAAAACTGGAAATATTGAGACTAGGGATGAGAAGATTTAGAATGCACATGATAATGGTCTTCAAGTATTAGAACTGTTACATAGAGGAAGAAATAGTTTTTTTTCTGCTTGGTCCCAGAGGGAGGTACCAGGAGACAACCAACAGGAATTGCATAGAGGCTTGATTTCAGGGGAAAACTTCTTAATAGAGCTAGGGAGAAGTGGAATAGACTGACTTAGGATGGCATTGGTTGTCTCTGACTGGGGATATTTAAGAAAAACTGGATCATCGTTTGTTAAGTATGCTGTAGAGGGGAGTATTGTATAGGTGTGGCTTGTATTAGGTGGTTACTAAAGGTGCTTCCAACCCAGATATTCTTTTATTCTATAAAGGCTCAACTCAGGGACTACCTCCTTCTTCCTTCCTGTAGCTATCTTTGACTTTGTCCTTAAAAGAGTGTGTTCTTTCTCATCAAATATTCTAGAATACTTTATCTGGATCTCTCCTTTGCTCTACCCCTTACTCCCTATCTCATTATATTTATCCATGCATGTGTCCTATCCTTACTGTTCACATTCTACAGAATAATGTAAACTCCTGGAGGGGAGGGATGATTTAATTTTGTCTTTGTGTCTTCAACCCAGAGCAAGACCTTTTACTTAATCAACGTTTGTTGAACTGAACTGAATTGAATCGAATCAGCCCTTGCTCCTAAAGGAAAACCTTTACTTAAAGCCACCAAGTCTGGTGACTGGTGACATTTAAACTGGACTTGCCAATATTTCCAAGTGTCACTTTCTCTCCTTTTTCATACTTCATTTTGCCTCCTTTTCCTGGCAACATTGCTGTAGAGAACCATTAGAATTGCCTTGTAGCAAATGTTCATCATTCCCGCACAAAAATAGATTTATGTGTAAACCAAACCAAAGAGGAAAAATGAAAGAGGAAGGGTGGCATATGATTTCTTTCTTTGGGGGTTGTCCAGAACCAAATTCTATCCTTACTTTAGAATTATAGGGTTTTAAAATTAGAGGAAGTCTTATTTTTTAATTTTATAGAGGAGGGACATGGAGGACACTTGAAGGGGAAATGGCTTGCCCAAAGAATCATGGTAAGTTAATAGCAGAGGTGGCATTAGAATCTAAGGTTCCTAATTTGTAGTTCAATGCTCTTTATAGTACACCATGTTTTTTGGTTCACATGTGCAGTCTAACATAGCAGACACTCAGTAAATATGAATGAATGAATGCATGAATGATTGAATGATAAGTAAAATAATAGTGGTTAATTTGTACTCTGTTCAGTGCCCAACCATGGAATATCTTTCCAACATGTAACATCCTGGCATCATACAACCAAATATCCTGAATAGGCTCTTCAGCTTCTAGGGAGCATATTTTGGGAGAGAGTAATAAACACCCATCTGTTTCTACAACTTGGGCCCTCCCTTGTTTTCTTCAAACTCAGAATGGCAATCACCTTAGCACTCACACAAAGCTCCAATTATAAATCAATCAAGGAATGGGCACCATCTGTAGCCTCCAGAAAGCTGAGCTACACAAAGATGTTGGCAAGTATTTCGGATGCAGAATTCCAATATGTCTCTTTTCAGTAGAATTACTGGAAATACATTGATGCAGTCAACAGAAACCAAATGACTTCTTCAATTTCCTGCTTCTCTTCAATCATATGGTAAGTGGCACCATTTTTGGATTTCTTTACTCTATAAATATTTCAATTGCCTTTCTTCACTGAGTAGAACAGACAAGAAAAAGAGATGACTGCAGAGAGACAAAATTTTCTTGGGCACTCACATGTGAACTGGAGGGAAAGCTTATAGGAGACAGTTCAAATTGTAGTGATAAATCACATTATATGAAGGTTGGGATGAGTCCTGTTTTCTAAAGTGTTTTGGTTTGGCATAGATGAAGGCAGTACAAGTGTTAGCCACTCTTCTCTCTCAGGAAGGTCATATGGACCACTGCTTTTGGAATCAGACAACCTAGGTTCAAAACCCAGCTCTGGCACTTATTTCTTGTGTGACCTTAGACAAGTCATTTCCAATCTTTAGTTTCTGCATCTGTAGAGTAAAGAGGTTGGACTAAGTTCTCTTCCAGTTTTAAATCTATGACACTGTGATCTGCTCCAATTCAGTTCAACAAGAGCTGGAAGACAGGGATGAAATGGAGCCAGGATTTGTGATTTCATTGCTACAGAGAACTGGATGAGGAGACTGATCATCAGTACAAGCCTGAATCTTCTCTGCCATTTACAAAAGGAATTTCCAGGAGTTGCCTAGGATCACACAGCCAGGATATATTAGAAGAAGAAGTTGAACTCAGTCCTTTTTGGGGACGTCAGAGCTGCTATGTCAAATGATAACTTAATGCAAAATTTGCTTTAAAGCATTTCTTTTTAGTCATTCAGTCAGCAAGCATTTATTAAGTGCCTACTGTGTGCTGAGCATTGTGCTAAGTACTGGGAAGACAAGGAAAAGCAAATACATAGTTCCTGTCCTAAAGGAGCCCATAGTCTAATGGAGGGGGCAACATATAGATAATTGAAAATATGCAGTATAGAGAGAGAATAGAAAGAAGGGAGATCACCATTGCTGAAGACAAGGAAATGGCTTTTGTTCTGACACAGTAGACAGGCGAATTAAGGAATAACAACAGGAAAGAAAAGCATTCAAGATCTGATGGTACAGCATCTCAAAAGGGCTGTTTGGTAACAGTGAATTAGAAACAGAAAGTCAGACTTTAAGGGAAAATTTGAGACCAGACAAAGAAATAGGATGAGGGGCCTTGAGAGGCTTAAATGTCCCACTTCACTTATTAGTAGCTTTATTTACTGTCCTCTGGGAGTTGGTCAAACAATGACATAATGGCATTATCCAGGGACACCATTTCTGGATATTTGGCATAGACCCAGGTTCCGTGAGAATTTGCTCTTGAGTGTTTTCAAGTTAATCTAATGGCAAGAGCAGTGGTTTGGGAGTTAGCAGAAGTGGGTTGTGTAATAGCATTAAATATAACAACCTCAACACCAACAAACAACTTACACATATAGAGCCTTAAGGCTTACAAAACACTTGCTCATCCACAAGCTCATGAGTGAGAAAGTGCATGGATCATTATTTCCATTATATCGGATTTTAGATTTAGAACTGGAAGTCATGGAGTTCAACCCGCTCCCTTCATTTTAAGGTCAAGGAAACCAAAACTGAGAGATAGGGTGACTTTCCCAGGGTCATATGGATAGTAAGTGACTGAGATGAGATTTGAATACGTTTCTTAATTCTAGTTCCAGCATTCTACCCACCACACCACATATCCGCTGCAGGAAAATGAATGATGGAGATTAAGTAAAAATCCAATAGATTATAATCCTCTTGAGGATTTCTTTTCCATGCCAATTCTTGGCTGCAAGTCACAAGTAGCCTGCTAGTATGCTTGACTGACTTTTGGGTCACCTGCATTTTGATTCTTCAAAATGTGGAGCTCCATGATTCATACTAATATAAAATCACCAGGAAAAAATTTGTGTTGAAAAGACAGACTCTTGTGTAAGGAAGTGGCTTGGGTGGGTGGGTGGGGTGAAAGGAACAAGCATTTATTATATCCCTACTGCATGTCAGGTAGTGTGCTAAGTTCTTTATAAATACTACCCCATTTGATCCTCATGCACTCCTGGGGAATAGGTGCTATGGTTATTTCCATTTTACCATTGAAGACACTGAGGCAGTCAGAAGTTAAGTGACTTTCCCAGGGTCACACAGCTAGATGTGAATTCAGGTCTTCTTGACTCTAGGAGCAGTGCTCTCTCCATTGAACCACCAAATTGTCCCTTGGGGATCACTAAAACAGTTACATAATTTCTCAAGTTGAAACCATGCTGTTTTAATTTTCCTAATCAAAAAGATTTCTGACCCAAACTCACTGTTTATATATAGAGCCTGTCTAAGTTGATTGTATGGCTGGACTAACTCAAGAGATGGTCCATCAGATTGTGTTTCAGAACACAGGCAATAAGTACTCATCATGCACTTGTTTTTCCCTCTGAGGACTGCTATGCTGATCTCTTCTGAGCATCTCTTTGAGGATCTCCTTTTATATATTGGGACTTGAAATATGAGTTTCTAACAAATGGAGATAAAGAAGCAGGTAGTAAGAGAAGTTAGAACTGAGGTGAAGACATCACTGCCAAAACCAAGACACTAGACATCAAAAGGGAAAGGAATGTTTTGGAAGTGAAGAGTTGTTTAAATATGTGGCATCTGAGAAGGGAATTTGTATGTCTGGACTTTGGTTCAAAATACATGAATGGTGAGTCTTTCCTTGTTCAAGGATGGGGAATATACCTAGCAAGGGATGTTAAGACTATATCTGCTAGGTCTTGTAAATCTAATAAAAATGCTTTAAGAGGAAAAGGAAGGAAGAAGGATAAAACTACCCATGCATATCTACAAAGTTGGATGCTAAAGGGAACAGTAGTGGATTCTCAGGAATTCACAGGAGATTACAGCTGAGAAAGAAACCAAATTCATAGTTTCCCATGTCTATACACAAATGCAAAAGTATAGGCAACAAGCAAAGTGAACAGGAAATCAAAAAAAGACACAGACTTGGTGGAATAGGACCTATGACTGCAGTATGGCTCTGGAAGGACATCCTTTATTGAAAAGAAACAGGACAGGTAAAAGACAGAGGGAAGGAGTACTGCATATTAACAGTATTTACCCCTGGAAGTAAATCCAGAATTCAGAGGCAGAAGGCATGGGGAAAAGCATTTGAGAGAAAACTAACAGAAGTAGAAAAATTAACATTGTATAACAGTCTGTCTATCTATCTATCTATCTATCTATCTATCTATCTATCTATCTATCTATCTCCCTCTATCATCAATCTGTCTCTATGCAGCTATCTCTGTCCATCTATCATCTATCTTTCTATCTATCTATCTATCTATCTATCTATCTATCTACCTATCTGTTTATCCACCCATCCATCCATCTATCACAGGCATACTACAGGGTCTGCATACAAAAGATCACCCAAAAATGAAGAGGAAATAGAGAAGGAAGTTGGAAAATGGTTCAAAAATAGGTATTATGATCATAATGAAGAAACTCAATTGTCAGACATGCTGGAGCCCTTTTTCTGCCAAAACCGGAGTGTCTAATCAGTTTTTACCTATCAATGTTAATTCCATCACTCAAAAGGTAGAGAAAGCTCTATTCTGGACCTGATTCTTCCAACTGGTTGCTGGGGTGGAAATCCTGGGAAACTTGGGGTTTTGTCAAGTCTCATTTCCAATATTAGATTATGATAGTGAGTAAGTATATTCCATTTATGTGGCACAATCTACACAAGGGTATAGAGATGGGAGATGAAATGTCAAGGTCAGAAAACTAGTATGACAGTTTGGTTGAAACTTGAAGTGAATAAAGTTAATGTCTTGAAAGTCAAGGTCTACATTGTGGAAGGAATTCTTTTAATATCAATCTGAGGAGTTTCTATTTTGTCCTGGAGTCAAAAGGAAACCGTTGCACATTTTTGTAAAGATAAATGAGCAGGGATAGATCGAAAGGGGAAGACAACGTGATTGTGCCTGTTAAGAAAGCTTTCCTGATCTTAATGAATCTGTGAGAGACACTTTGTTTGAAGAGCTGCAGTCAAATGCTTTTTGTGTTCAGCAATTAGTAGACCGAGAAATCTTTTATTTTTTTATACTCTTCTACATCATAGAGGTAGAAATGGCAAGATTTGGCAACTGATTGGATAGGTGGAGTCAAGGAGAGTGAGGATTCAGGAAAAAAAATATACATGGAAGACTAGAAGAATGGTGGTGCCCTTGACAGAAATGGGGAAGTTTGAGAAAGGGGCAGATTTAGGAAGAAAGATAATGAGTTTTATTTCAGATATCTTGAGTTTGAGAGAGTCATAGGTTGACCAGTTTGGAATTGCTAATAAGCAGTTGGTGATTTGGGAATGGTGAGTGACTGAGGCTGGACATATAGATTTGGAAGTTATTTTCCAATAATAGAGATGATAATTAGATCTGTGGGAATTGTTGAGGTCACCAAGTGAAAGCATATAGATAAGAGAGCTAAGAATGGAAACTAGGGCAAGACCCAGAGTCAGAGGGTGTGATACAAATGATAAGCCAGTAAAAGAGACTGAAAAGGAGTGGTCAGAGAGATAGAAGGGGAACTTGGAGAAACTAGTGTTACAAAAACTCAGAGAACAGACAATAGTCAAGAGAAGAAGGTGATTTATAGCAGCAAATACTACAGACATGACAATTTATAGATTTTGGAGAGAAAAAGGACTGAGAAATAAGTGAAAGGAGAGGAATTTGAGGAAGTGAGTATAAATGGCTTTCCCTGAGGTTCTTGAAATCTATGCCAATGGAATATATACACTCTCTCAGTTTCTACCAGAAAGGATGTGCTTTGAGTATTTGCCTGGTAACCAGACTGCATCTGTTATTTTAAGGATCGGTCTAACTAAATGTCACCTGAAGTTTGGTCACTAAGTGATGAATTGTTTGGTGATGGGCACCCATGAAATCTTTTCACTTTACATGTGATAATTCTGAGGCCCAGAAGTCAGTGGGACTCATTCAAGGATACACAATCAGTATCAGAGCCAGGAACAGACATCAGGTCTTTTGAATCTACTACATGTTCTATAACTAATAAGTGTAATCTTATAAATTAAATATGAGAATGCATAGAGCTCTTAGGAAGAGAGGTGCTATTAAGCTAATTTCCCTGTTTTAACAGGGTGGATATACTCTTCAAAGCCACGCATGGAAAACAATCTCCTATTGGTCTCTTCTGTGATAACTGAATTCTCCTACCTCGTGGAAACCTCAAATCCCTGTCTGAAATAGAATCATAGGGGCAGAAAAGTCTTTAGCCCTCAGCAAGGTGGTACTTTCCTTTTACCAGGAGGCTATTCCCTTATATTATCCTCTGAATTCTCAGTATGGCATTGTAGTCATAGAACTGAGCCTTACTGGCCCTTTTCTCTATCCTATTTCATCTCTACACTGTCATCAAGACTCTTGATAAGACACTGGTTAGTTAATCTGACTTATTTGTCCAAAGCAATGACAGTGTGAAGTTACTCTTCTCCAAGACCATTTTAATACCACCACCCCCATACCATAAGATGGAAGCAACAATCTACTTCCCTTGTAGGTAAGGCAGTTCTTGGTCAATTGGACCATTCTGCTGACAAGGGGGTCCACCTTGTTGCTCTTATAGTCTATAAAGTCATACTTGAAATCCACTTTGGGGGCAAACACTCTGTGCATTTTAATATGCTAGAGCAGTGGTGTCAAACTCAAATAGAAACAGATCCCCACAGGCCATGTATTTACTTAAAAAATCACAAATTAACATTATCTATGTTGTATTTATTTTGTGAAACATATCCCAATTACATTTTAATCTGGTTTGGGCTGGTCTCTGGAAAATTTGACATATCTGGTCTTTTCAGGGTGTTGTAGAGAAGAATCCTGCTTAGGTATGATTAGGTATGATAACCATGGGCTACATGGGTCTGCAAGTTCCCTTCCAACTCAGCGGTGTTATGATTCTAATGTCCCAAATTTTCCCTTATAAGATCCCATCCAGACATCCTTAGATCAGCACATTCCATGGCTCTAAGTCTGTAACATTTAGGGAAGGTTACTTTTTATAGGAGGATGTAAAAAAAAATCATATCGGTTAGAGCATTAGCCTTGGAATCAGAAAGACTTGAGCTCAAATTCTTCCTCTGACACTTAGTAACTATGTGATCATGGGAAAGTCTCTTTATCTTTCCCATCTCAGCGCTTTGATGATTTTCATAGTCCTTTCCATCTCCAAGAGTATGATCTTAGAATAATTCTACTACATCTTAAATGATTACTTGCAACCGAGCTCCATGACCATTGCCACTCTTTTGGTCACCATGCAAACAACAATGGCCAGTGTTACTTATGATGGAGAACCAACATCAGTTGTTTTTTGGAAATACCTCACATCTGGCTAGAAAAACAAATTATATAATAATTGCTTTAATCCGTCTAGCACACATACAACCACAATTCAGCTGCATTTTCACCTGGGTGTCTGCTTTGGTGAACAAAGGAATGACCATGTTTGATTGGTTTTGTGTATCCTCTCATCAAAGTCATTTGATTTTTAACAGATTGAGTTCTGTCTGAATAGGAGTATTAATTAAGGGCCTATTATGTAGAAACATGGGTAAAGGAGAGAGTTAAAAGTTATAGGGCTGTGCTTGGAAGGTAGAGCCTAGGCATGTGTATAGCCATTAATAGGGTGTTAATTGGGTGATGGGTGAACATAAATAGGAAACATAGGAGGTGTTTGTTGTGGTAGCTGGCACATTGAACAGGCTATGTGCTAAATATGGAAACTGGTATAAATGGAATTGTTTGCAATTCCTCCCTCCCCCAAAGATTTCTGCAGAGATAATTCTTGTGATCATAGCAATGACAGTAATTTGTCACACAATCACAGCAGCTCTGAGTTGTCTATCAGTGGCCATATAGTCCAAATCTTACTCCTCCCCCTGCCCCCAGAATCACTCCAGCATCTCTGTTATGTATTCATTGGGTCTTTGCATGAAAACCTCCAGGGTGAAGGAACCCACTACCTCCTCAGGCAACTCATTCAACCTTTGGAAAACTCTGGTTGTTAGGAAGTTGTGTTTTTTCCCTTCTAACAAGCCTAAATTTCCCTCTTTGGGCCTTTTCCCCCCCCATTCCTCTTAACCCTGTCCTCTGGGACCAACAGAATAACTGTAATACCTCTTCTACTTGAAAGTTATTCATATTCTTGGGAGACAATTATCACATGTCCCCTCTGTTCAACCTCCCTTACTCTCCAGTCTTCTTTCCTTCTAAGAATCTCGAATTTCTTCAACTAAGTCTTATATGGTATGGAGTCAAAGCTCATCAGCATTTTTGTTGCCCTCCTCTATATACTCCACAGTTTACTAATGTCCTCCCTAAAGCATGGTAGTGAAAACTAAACATGGCACATTAAAAAAAAAACAACAACACAAATTAACATTTATCTTGTATTTATTTTGTGAAACATATCCCAATTCCATTTGAATCTGTTTTGGGCTGTTCTCTGACCAATATGACTTCAACTGAGCCAGTGAAGGGTGTAGTCCCATTACCTTCCTATCCCTGGACACTCTAATGTAATTCAAGTACCTTTCTTGACTGCCATATCATGTAATAGCTGTCATCTTGAGCTTGTACTGCACTAAAACCCCCAGATCTTTTTCATGCAAATTTCTAGCTAACCATCCCTCTCCCATTTTACACTTAAGAAGTTGATTTCATGAATCCAAGCAGAAGACTGTATTTGTGACTATTAAATTTAGACTCAAATGTACAGTTTTCTAAGTTGTCAAGTTCTTTCTTGATCTTAACTCTGTTCAATAGTGTGTTAGCCATCCCATCTGCCTTTGTGCCATCTGCAAATTTTACAAGTATGTCATTTAAAATTTGTTCACAATACTGATAAAAATATTAACCAGCCTAGGAAAGAGCACAAATCCCTGAGAGGACTCAACAAATTAAGTAAACAATAAGCATTTGTTTGTGTGGATTTGAGTAGATTTTTGCAAATTTATTCATCCAGATCTTGTATGTATTAATTTGCAAACATGCTGAATCCTACCTAGTAGATTTATACAAAAATATATATGGTATGGGACTTATTAGCTATTGGGGGGAATTCAGAAGCTTCTTGAAGGTGGCACTCATGTTGAACCTTTAAAGGAGTAGGGGGTTTAAAAAGGCAGATGAGAGGAAAAAATGATATGTAATTAATATGGATGAATTGGCTAGAGTCAAATTGTCAAGCATATTAAATACTAAATGGAAGAATTTGTTTTTCAACCTAATGTCAATGGAAGAGGGTTTGTTGTTCATCATTTATACTCAAAGAGGACCAATGACATTACAATGTCATAGTGTGACATCACAGTGTGTCCAACTGTGGCTGATCAGACCAATACAAGCTTGGCAGGCCCTACCACAGGTCAGGCATAAATGGTCCATCTGAACATTTGGAGTGGAGATGTTGCTAGATTTGCACATTTCATGTTTCCTTTGTGCTACATCAATATTGCTTTGCTCATAGAGCACAGCACCATCTTTGCCATGCTGGGTGGTCCTATGCCAGTGTCTACCATATCTCACAATCAATACTAAAGTCCTTCAGAGAAACCTTAAGAATGTCCTTGTGCCACTCTTTCTGACCTCTGCTGAGTGCTTCTTTGTGCAAGTTCTCTGTAAAGTAATCTTTTAGGAAAATGTACATTTGGCAAAGTTGTACTCTCAGAAGTAGAGTTTGAATCCTTGGCAGTTTAGTCTGAGAAAGGACTTCAGTGTCTAGTACCTTATCTTGCCAGGTGATCTTCAGAATCTTCCCAAGACATTTCAAATGGAAGCAATTCAGTTTCCTGGCATGGCAAGGCTATACTATCCAAGTTTCACACTCACAATGAGATCAGCACAACAGCTCTGTAGACTTTCAGTCTGGCAGAGAGTCTAATACCTCTTCTCTCTCACATTTATTTTTTTTTGTGAAAGAACCATTGAACCATACTTCTTGAATGGAGGAATGGCATTTTTGGCATAACAATATGGGAACTGTGTGGAGGATCTATCAGAGGAGGAGATACCAGATGTGGGGAGAACAATTATTAGGCTATTGCAAAAGTCCAGGCAAGAGCAGATGACAGCCTGGACTAGTGTGTTTGGTATCAGTGAAGAGAAGGGGATTGATGACAGAGAGATTGAGGAGGTAGTGTTGACAACACTTGCAACTGATTAGATTGGGGGAAATAGAGGGAGGGAGAATGAAGAGTCAAGGATAACTCCACTGGAGACCTCCTAAAAATAACAAGGAATCATTAATGACTACTCTGAGTTCAGCCATTCAGTTGGCTCCAAATGCAGCCAATGGCATCACTGTTGTAGTTCTCTACCTCATTGTTTTACCTTTTCCACAGGAATTACATTAGATACTTTTATTAAATGCTAAAATCCTGGTAAACTCCATCTATATCATTCCCTTTAGTTTGACCAGCATGTAAAAAAGGAAAAAGGGTCAAGTGGGAGAGGAAGATGCAGTGATAGGGTAGCCATGGACCCTACATTTTACCAGCTAAGCAAAGAATAACCTTGGAATTCTGGAGAAGTTTCAAATTTTTCCTCTCTGTAACTTTAGATGCTAATCCACCACTCAAAAAGATCGTTTTCAAAATGTTCTTTTGTCTTTTTTCAGTTATCCCAGACTACACAGATGGATATTGACACTGTCGTTTTCATTTGATTGTCCTGTGGACAAAATACATCCCTTTTTCAATCTTTCCTCCCTTCCTCTCTCTCTCTCTCCCTCCCTCTTTCCCTCCCCCCTCCCTCCTTCCTTCTCTCCCTTCCTTCCTTTCTCCTTCCCTCCCCCTTCTTTCTTCCTTTCTCTTTCTTCCTTCCCTCCATCCCTTCCTTCCTTCCCTCCTTCCCTCTCTCCCTTCCTTCCTTCCTTCCTTCCTTCCTTCCTTCCTTCCTTCCCTCCTTCCTTCCTTCCTTCCTTTCTTCCCTTTCTTTCTTTCTTGGATCTCTGGGTCCAAAAATATCAACATTTTAGTCACTTTCTTGGCAAAATTCCAAATTGTTTTCCAGAATGGTTGGACTAATTCATATCTCTATCACCAGTATATTAATAGTGTGTCTGTCATTCCACAGCTCCTCCAGCATTGACTATTACCATCTTTTGTCTTTTCTGCCAATTTTCTAGGTGTGTGGTGACAGCTCAGAGTTGTAGTGCTTTGTGTTCCTCTTATTATTACTTATTTGGAGCAATATGGTTGTTAATGGTTTGAAATCCTTTTGAGAACTGTAGTTTCATATCTTTAACCTCTGGGGATTGGCTCTTCATCCAATGCATGACTTTTAGTTACCATTAAAACTAATTGCAAGAAGTGGGAGAAAGTACTCTTCATGATTCTATTTAACTTTCCAAAGCTCCTTATGTAGGCATTTTCTCTTCTTCAGAATCAGAGATCTTCAAAAATGGAAGAAATTTAGAAGTAATTTATTCTATCCCTCTTGTTTTATAGATGATAAAAACTGAAGCATAGAAACATAAAATTATTTGTGCAAAGTCTTAGTGGTTGAGCTACAATCACACACCAGGACTCCTAACTTGGCATCCTGTGGTCTCCATCCCATATCATGCTATGACACTTGGTATACGATAGTTTAATATATTAAAAACAGTTTCTACCATAGAATTCTACCATTATCACCTCCTTTCGTTAACTCACATTTGCATTAAATATGTTTCAGTCACACAATTTCTATTCTCCTGACTTTTTCCAATTGTTGGGTACTTATTGGCTGGTTTGGTCTTTTAAGTAAATGTCGCCTACAAACATTAGATGGTTGGCCATCTTTGCTCCTGACCTAGACACCCTTTCCCTCTTATCCAAGGTTCCCCTGGCCAAGGGGTGAAGAATTTCAAGGGGAATGATCCCCATTTCTGGCACGCTTCCCTTTCCTTTTCAAGGCTAAACACTAGCACTATGTTCATATGCACATGTCACACGGGCTTTTCTGCTCTTTCCACTTCCAACATAGTTTCTATTTCCATGGAGTCAAAGGGCTTTTCAGAGTCCATAAGAGTCTATGTATACAATGGCATTTTGTACTCAGCAGTCTTCTCTGGGACTTTTCATTTTCTGCAGGTGATCCCTAGTTGAGAAATGACTTCTAAATCCTGCCTACTCTCATGGCTGATTAAAGTTGAGGGGTCCCTGTAGTCTGCCCACCAGTACTTTTGTGAAGATTTTGCATAACTACTGACAACAGTTTAAAAGATCAGCCCTGTGATCTCTTAAACGAGATTTTTTAAAAGGGAGATAAAGGATTTACAAAGAGCACACGAAGCTGGAATAGTTGGGTTATGCTTATTATAAGTAAGAAATTATAAAAATGACACATTTACTACTAATTACACAATTAATTTGTTATGTAGCACTTGCCAGAGAAACATATTTGAATTCCTCCAAAATTCTAATAAAGAATTAATTTGGTAAATAATTTATATTCAAGTAATTATCTTCCTGATTTTATTTAAACTGGAATTTGCTGAAAGTAATTCAAATATTTTATTTCCTGCACTAAATAATGAAGTTGTTGTTTAATTAGAATTATAACTTGTTCCTATAAGTCCAAGGAGAAGAAAATGTAAAATTCAGAAATGTTTCTCTTTGGTTATTAGAATGCCTGGCTGTTGGGAAGGATTACAAGCAGAATTAGTTGAGAGAAGGGGGTGGGGGAGGAACTTGGCTGGGTGGGGGTGGATGAAAGGGATAAACAGCACCATAAAAGGTTCCAGGGACATAGGAGAAATTCATAGGATTCCTGTATTAGTCAGACTCACTGTTTTTTTCCCCCCTATGGACATTTCCTCAGGAGAACTGGCTCTAAGGATAAAATCATAATGAAGTCCACAATAGAACTCACACCCAACCATAAAGTCATAGATGCAGTGACACCTACATCACACACACACACACACACACACACACACACACACACACACACAAACTTACACACACAGAGACACATATCTCTTCCTAACTAAAAGAAATAACAAAACACCAATACCACCCCTAATGACAAAACACATCCAAAATGCTGTCAAATTGCTTTCCCAGAGTTTAATGAGTGGAATATCTAGAGACAAGATTTCTCCTTTTCTTCAGATGCTGCTAGACCTGACACTTTTAACTCCTGTGCAGGCTAAGGACTATTTGTGCCTGGGGACTCTGACTTATAAGACTCAGAGATTTCCCCAAACTCAGGACTCATTTTCTTTCATTAGAAAGAAACGAATCTCTGACTCCTTTCAGTTTCGCATTCTCACCACCCTGGCACCTATAGGTGGCAAGCCCAATGAGTCTGGCTGTCTCCAAGCCAAAGCTTTTTAGAACTGGAAGGGGAGGGGAAGATGTGCCAGGCACTGTGCTAAGAGCTTTACAGATATTATCTCATTTTATTCTTGCAACAATTCTACAAAAGTAGGAGCTGTTATCATCCCCACTTTACAGATGAGGAAAACTGAAGCAGACAGAGGTTAAGTGACTTGCCCAGGGTCACACAGCTAGGTGTCTGAGGCTGAATTTGAAGTCATATATTACCAATTCCCCTAGCATTCTATCCCCTGCACTCCTAGATACCTGGAATTTGTGGTAAGAAGTGGCTTGTTGGGTAGGGATTCAGGTGGTTTTGGCGACACTCTCCCACTACACTGTAAGCAAGAACCGTGTCTAGGAAGTGGACAGCGAGGGTTATGTGTGAGATTCAGTAGCCACATATTAAGTCCCATGCTAGGGAACAAACAATGGTTACTGTTTCTTTTTTTTTGTATGAGTCTTCCAAGAGGGTTTCCTTAAGTGGTAGCTATGGTGTAACCCAGATGAAAGTGCCATGATCCCTTTCCTCCTTCCTGCTAACTGTTCATTGGTGGTAGGAGAGCTATGTTACTATGACTCATATCTATTGTATCAGTTGGGTGATACAATTAATGAAAGAAAAATCACCTTAGGGAAGGACGGGTAAAAATATATTTATACACCTTCAAATGCCAAAATAAAGCAATTAAACCAGAGGCACATTATAAAGGTTTTCCTCCTATCTCTCTGGCCACTTCTTCTCTGTCTCCTTATATTTAAATGTAAAAGTGACTTGAACTCATACCTAGGACTCTTGTTCTTCTCACCCCATGCTTACCCTCAGATATTTCATTCATTCTTCTTATCTCCTCTACACAAACCATTTCCAAATCTGCATCTCTAATCCTAACATATGCTGACAAAGTCATATACCTTTGAAGTCATGAAAACCTGAAGGAAGTTCTAGGTGACCCTGGGACATCTAGTTGGGAGTGCTAGCAGATTCCACCTCCACATCTCCAGGTCCCTGCTAGACGTCTAATTCCTCATAGCTATTTAAAAATTATTTCAATGCTTCCATTTTCCAAGGATTCATGATTTTATTATAGTAAATACTCTCCCCACCAACACAGATTGCAATCTCTCTTTAGTTTTCAAGAGTTTCTATGGCTGAAAAATCCACCACTCTGTGACCAATCTTATGATCAGCCTCTCCAAATTTTGCTAGGTTGGTCCTTGGTAATGGGCACTTCATCTTTTACAAGATGGATGTCCTCTAAGCCTTTTATGTACTAAGCCCTGTTTACTTTTTTTTCTCAGCTGCATCTCTTTGTTTCTATTCTGTTTGCTTCTACCTAAATCTATGGCCTCACCATCTAGGTCTTAGGCTACTACAATAGTCCATTAACTGCTCTCATTGCTAAAGTTCTCCCTGCATTCCTTCCTACATATGATTACCAGATTGGGGGAGCTGTTTGGCAAAGCATTAGCTCTGGAGTCAGAACCTGAACTCACAGCCCACCTCTGTTGTTTGCTAGCTATGTGACTTCAGGGCAGTCCCTTAACTTCCCTGAATTTCAGTTTCCTTATCTCTAAAATAATGGAATGAGTAATAACTATGATGAATCTTTCTAGAACTCTACTTTTATGCATGTCATTCTCTCAGGAAACCTTCAATAACTCCCTATGGCTCATGGAATCTAGTGCAAAATTATTAACCATCATACACATTCTCCCATAATCTGGCCCCAACTGGCATCTTCTCCCCTCAGTGGACTTTTCACTCCAACCAAGCCGCCCTCTAAACATGCCATTCATTCCTCTTAAAGTGCTTTGGCCAATACCCTCATCCCCTCACTTGGAATTTGCTCCTCCCTTCACTGTTTGACTAAGACCTCTCATTCCTCCTGAGGCTCCACTAAATTGTATTCCTACAATGATACCTTCCACCACTGGCTGGCTCCACAGTCATCACTCTTTCCAGAGCCATAGCTAGCAATGCTAAAGCCCGGAGTAAGCAGTGTCAATAATATGGGTTCCCAAGTAAAATGTGAAATTAATGATGTGAAACTAGTGTAAGATGTAATTAATTAAGACATTCAATTATGTAGTAAGTTGCTTCTGCTTTGCTAGGGAGTGTATGTACTAAATTTTTGTGTCTTCTAAATTTCCCACCCTAGGGCAATGCCCCTATGGTCTTACAATCTACTGTCCCTGCCTTTGAGGGACCTATCTCCTGGGGTTATTGTAAGGCTAAAATGAGATAACATTTGTAAAGTGCTATATCAATGTTATTAATATTATTAATACTAGACTCAGTTTTATTATCACTCACACTAGTGTTATTTTATCACTATTAATTATTATTATTATAGGTGATACAGTAATGCCAAAGTTGGTTTCCTTTAGGGCTGAACACAGATAGACACAGGAATACTAGAAGGCATCTACTATAACAGTACAAGCAGGGTCTTAGATTGAAAGCCATCTTGGCTCCACAGAAAGAGGTCAAAGAGCTAGGGCAGTGAGGATATGGACTGTGGACAGCAGTCTGAGCTCAGAGTTCATTTAGAACCAATGAGCCATATTTGTTTTAATGCCCTAAAAGTATCCAGTCTGGGACCACCTGACTAAACTGAGTCCACTCTTAAGCCAAGACAAAAGTTCAGTCCTTGGGGGCAGGAGAAGGGCCCCAGGGTTTGAAGGGGCCCCTGCTGCCAGAGTGGGCTTTCCTTACCCTTTTCACAATCTGATTTTAGCTGAGGATGATACCAGCTTCTCTAGACTTTTTCTGTGCAAATTAGCAATTATTTGGGGAGCAGCTTTGGGGCTCTCCAGGTGAGCTCTCCCATCCCTGCATTTGGAAGGGAAGTAGAAGCCTTATCTCTAAATGCAAAAGAACAGCATGAGAGTCCCCTGAGTACTCAGCTCAGGCAAATCCCTTCCACTCACAGCTGCCACATTCACTCTCTTGTGCTAGGGCCAACCACACACTAGATGAGTCACTCTCGTGGGTGGCTCTTGGCATGATGTAGGACTGACCGTGGGAGCACAGATTTTGAGCTGAAATCCCCTCTGCCCACAAACACACATTTTACTGATGGGGAAACCAAGCCCTGGAAATGTCAAATGACTTGCTGGAGCTCACCTAGCTAGTAAGTAGCAGAGCGGGGACAGAATCCCAAAATGTCTGACTGCGGATCCAGCTCAATTTGAAGTCTGCCTTCCTTTGCCTTTGCTTTTTCATTCATGACTTTTCTGTACACAACTGCAATAAATTCTGAGGCATAATGGAGAGAGCTCTGGACCTGGAAGACTTGTCTTATAATTCCCATCAGATACCTATTAAGCATCCTCATCTGCACAATGGGTATAATAATAATGCCTATAACAGATGAGATAAATGTCTATCAAAGTTTTGCAGATCTTAAAGTGCTATGTAACTATAACTGTGTAATTAATAGCAATAGTGATAACAGAAAGCATTTTAGTCCTTTTTAAGGTTTGCAAAACACTTTGAACACATTATTTCATTTTATTCTCACAAGAACTGTGGGAGGAAGTGCTATTATTATCTCCATTCTTCAGATGAAGAAACTGAGGCCTGGGGTCCCACAGCTAACAAGCTAACTGAGAGGGGTTTAAGATCAGATTTGGGGGCTCCAGGTCCAGTTTTCTGTCAACTAGGACATGTAGATGCCTCTTATTAATTCATTCTAATTTTCTCTGGTCATTTCCAAATCGTGACTCAGTTTCCTTATGTGTGAAAAAGAGACAATGGTTGTATCTCCCCTAAATGGTTTCTGTGAGAATCAAAGGAGGTAGAGTAAGTGAAGTGCTTTGTAAATCTTAAATGCTGTATAAATGTGACTTATCATTATTACTTTTATTTAGCTCCAAGCCATAGGGACCATGAAGGGCTGGGGCGATGCAAACAGAGAGACAAGAGGATGGATTAATGCCAAAAATCATCGGTGG
Organism: Pseudochirops cupreus; assembly: GCA_028627135.1. Classification (NCBI taxonomy): domain Eukaryota; kingdom Metazoa; phylum Chordata; class Mammalia; order Diprotodontia; family Pseudocheiridae; genus Pseudochirops; species Pseudochirops cupreus. The sequence goes on from CM053581.1 coordinate 37,795,753, forward strand.
GACCAAAGCACATCATGTGGGCTCATTGATTTTTGAAAAATGTTTGTCGTACTGGGCTAGGTGTTGGCTGCCAGCCCCTTGGGGCTCTGGGATACCTGACGGGGCTACTCGTCCTATTTGCATGTATGAAGCTTAACATTTTAAAGCCACAAAAGTATCCAGAATGAAAGAAAAGTTCGCCTCTGTATGGCTGGGAGATTTCAAAGCCTACCACACCAAACAGCAAGCTCGGCAGCAGAGCTGTCTTACAGTAAAGACCTGAGCCCCCAACTCTGTTTGGGGGAGCCTAAGGCAAAGTAGCAAATGGCACAGTAACTCATGGCTCCTCTGCCATGTGCTGAGACTCAGCTTTTTAAAATGTAAAACGAAAAACTTACTATACAGTAGTAGAGATCTCTAGAGAAAAATAAAAGAATGCACACAAACGGAGGCCCTGAGCTGCTGGGGGAAAGCAGCC
>CM053581.1:37796709-37842453 GCA_028627135.1 Pseudochirops cupreus
CAATTTTTTCCTCTGACACCTGATAACTGTGCAACTCAGGAAAAGTCCCTCAATCTCCTTTGTTCTCAGTTTCCTCATAAGAAAAATGAGGGGATTCGACTATATGACCTTTCATGGCTCTTCTATCTCCAAATCTATGATCCTATAAAAGAGCACTGAGTTTGGGGTTAGATGATGAGGGTCCAAATCTTGCTATTGCCTCATAGTAATGTGCATAGGCTTGGGCAAATCATTTAACCTGTATAAGTCTCAGTATCTTCAGTTGTCCAAAGAGGGAGTCAGAGTAGATAGTCTCTTCTGGTTTTAAATCTATGATCTTCTGGCTTTTCCTCACAAAGTTATCTTGAAGAAGAATAGACTGTTTACTCTTTAGGCTAATATTCCTATCTAGTATCACAGGTTATATTATGTGTGGTGGAAAACTGGGTTTTTCAGAATTCAAAAGAATTAGACTTTAAAGAAAATATCAAAGTACTTTTACTGGAAACATCCTGCTAGACTGTAAACTCCTTGAAGGCAGATACTTTCTTCCTCATGGTGCCTTGAAAGCTATTGAAAACTATTGAAAGCAATAGTTACTCAATAAATATTTGTTCAGAAAATGAATGAATGCTTTCAAGTCCATGTTCAAAAAAGCTATGTGGATGTATGGAACCGGGCATTAGATGCTAGCCAGATAGTTGCACTCTGCACATCCTTCTGACTTTCCAAAGTTTACACCATCTAAATCAGTTAAACACAGTGCCTAGGACAGTCTAAGAATTCATTAAATACCTGTTGAATGATTTCACGTTAAGATGAATCAGAGATCTTATTGTAACAAGGTAAATAATTATCCCTGAGACTTGGTAAACTGTGACTTGTGGCTTTGGAAAGGAATAATTTAATTATTTACAGAGTCAAAAAAGGGAGAAATGGGTTTGCACTAAAGATAAAGCAGATATACATCTACGAGAAAATTCACAGATAGGAGGGAGGAAGCAATAATGGAGAAAACTTACGTCAGGATCAGTAGAAAGAAAAATAAAAGTGATATTGGGTTGTAAGTCTACTACAAACCACCCAGGCAGAAGGAAATGAGTGATTAACTGGAGAAAGAAATCACAAATAGTGGTAGACTTCAACTCTCCAGATATTTCCTTGAGCCCTTTCTCTGACCATCATCTAACTCCGTACACCAAAATCAAGTCTAAATGTGTGCACAATCTAGGTATAAAGGCTGATACTGTAAATAATCTGGGGAAGCAAGGAATAGTTTACCTGTCATATTTATGGTATAGGGAAGATTTTATGACCAAAGAAGAGTTGGAGAGCATTATAAAATGCAAAATGGATAATCTTGATTACATTCAATTGAAAAGTTTCTGTACAAACAAAGCCAATGTAACCAAGATTAAGAGGGAAGTGCGAAATTGGGAAAGAATTTTTATAACCAGTGTCTCTGATAAAGGCCTCATTTCTAAAATTGAGGGAATTGAGTCAAATCTATAAGAATACAAGTCATTCCCCAATTGATAAATGGTGAAAGGATATAAACAGGCAATTTTCAGAGGTAGAAATTAAAGATATCTATGAACATATGACAAAATGCTCTAAATCACTATTGATTTGAGAAATGCAAATCAAAACAACTTTGAGGTACCACATCTCACCTGTCAGATTGGCTAAGATGACAAAACAGGAAAATGACAAATGCTGGAGAGGATGTGGAAAAATTGAAACACTAATGCATTGTTGGTGGAACTGTGAACTGACTCAACCATTCTAGAGAGCAATCTGGAACTATGCCCAAAGGGCTATAAATAACTGCATACCCTTTGACCCGGTAATATCACTTCTGGAGTTGTATGCCAAAGAGATCATAGAAGTGGGAAGAAGACCCATATGTACAAAAATATTTATTGCAGCTCTCTTTGTGGTGGCAAAAAACTGGACATTAAGGGAATGCCCATCAATTGGGGAATGGCTAAACAAGTTGTAGTATATGAATGTAATGGAATACTATTGTGCTATAAGAAATGGGGAGGAGATGGACTTCATATATACCTTGAGAGGCTGACACAAACTGATGCTAAGTGAGAAGAGCAGAACCAGGAGAAATTTGTACATAATCACAGACACATTGTATGTATGGCAACCAACTTTGATAAACTGGACTCTTCTCAGCAACACACAATTATAAGACAAGTCTAAAAGTCTCAGGATGGAAGGAGATGTCTATATTCAGAAAAAGATCTAGAAAGAACAGAGTTTAAATGGAGACTGAAGCAATCTACATGCTATCGTTCTTTTCCATGTTTGGTTTTGTTTCTTCTTTCCCAGCGTTCACTCCACTGGTTACAAGCTTTCTATACAATCAGACTAATGGCCAGTGTGAAAGTATTTGCAGATCCTATGCTTGATTGCATGCCACCATGGAGGCAGGGGGAGAGGGAGGAGAGAAAATTTAAAACTGAAGGGACTGTGGAACTGAATCTTGTAAACGAAAAGTAAATAAACAAATCAATTAAAAGGAAAAAAAAAAGCAAAGCATCTGATAAACCTAAGTTGGTGTCAATTTCATTCTTTAAAGGATCAAAGAATGGAGTTGAGGAACTACTGATCAACAAAGAAGAACTGGTTTGTAAAGTAGAAATGGCAATAGAGTTTACAGTAGATGGAGAAAATTAGACATAGTACAATGTACATCACAGGTTTTGGAAGAACAGATTTCAGAGAGTTTAGAAAAAGGATATGTAGAATCCTATGTTTTAAAGTTTCATAAGCAGAGCTCGCTTAAGAGAGATGGGAGACCAATGTGGACGCACAGGGTACTCACTAACCAACTTAGATTTGTCTAGAGATGTGTACAGAAAATGGAAGCAAGGGAAGGTAACTGGGGAGTAGTATGTACAGTGGCATAATTCTAAAAGTAGTGTCAGAAACACTAATATTCACAAGGAACTGAGCTTAGTGATGATGAATATCAAAGATAAACAAAAGGGGACTTAAAAAAAAAGCTATGCAAAGGACAACAAGAGGATAGGAGAAAGGATAGACATACTCTTGGAAAGGATGAAGAGAAGGAAGAATAACTCATCTCTTAATTTACTTTTGTTTGGCCTACCAAAAACCTAACCAAAACAAACAAAAATCATCAGATTGGGAAGAACAGAGCAAAAATGGTTAATAGAGAGTTGAAACACAAAATAGATGAGTGTACCTAGTTGTCCTCTATGAGTAGATGTCACCAAGCTTAGACGAACTATATTCTTGGATGCAGAGAAAATTAGGAGATGTGATAGCTGAGCTGCTGGTAGTGATATTTGAAAACCTGTGGAAAATGGGAGAAGTTTCTTCAAGATTGAATATGGCCCAACCATATCCAAGTTTTCCTTCCTTCCTTTCTTCCTTCCAACTCAAGGTAGGGTAAAAACCATGAAGGTGAACATTTTTAACACCCTCCCCCTCAGCTGTTCTTTCACTGACAAAAAATAATACTGATTTCCCATAGCTTCATAGCACTTTACACTTTTCAGCATGTTTCCCCATATATTATCTTGCCTTGTATTCATAATACCAAGATGTAAATACAGGAAACTATTTTCTATATCAGAAATCACTTATGACAGCCCTATCTCTTGTGTAAAAGGTCATCTCCTAGCAGATAAAGGGATACTATATATATATGTGTGTGTGTGTATATATGTACGTATGTTATACCAAGGGTATAATGGATAGAGTGATGGATTGAGATCCAGGAAGAATTGGGTTCAAGTCCTCTCTCTAACATGCAATGGCTGTGTGAACCAGGGAAAGTCATTTAACTTCTTAGTGTTCTCTGAACATATTGACTTAGAAAACCACAAGTTAACATTATCTATGCTGTATTTTTATTTGTTTTGTTAAATATTTCCTTTTACATTTTAAGCTGGTTTCCTAGGAGTTTTGCAAGCTGCTTGTAGTCTACCTACCTGAGCCTGACATCTCTGATCTAGACAATTAAGACTTTAGATGGCAAAGAAGAAATTGACTTACATTGGTAGAGGGAACTTCCTTTGTTAATTAAATCATAGGTCTAGTCCCTGTTCCCTACACCCTTAGTCTTGTAAAGTCAATAATGCCATGTATATAGTACGCATTGTATATAGATGAAAAAACTGAGGGTCAGAGAAGTGAAATGATGTATCTACATAAGTTGGTATCTATATAGGTTTGCAAAGTGAGGTAGGTTCTACTAGTATACTTGTTTTTACAGATGAGGAAACTGAGACAGACAGCTGTTAAGTAACTTTCCCAAGATCACACAGCTAGTAAGTGTCTGAGATTGGATTTGAATTCATGTCTTTCTCATTTCAAGGACAGCATCCCTTCCTAAGTACAACCTAACTGCCTCCTGATGAATAGTGGTAGTCTTGAGATTGATGCTGAACGCAAGAATGGCTATTAGATGGTATTTGGGGCTTGAAAATCTCCCATATCTGAAGAGCAACAGGAAGATTTGACCTCATGATACCAGTTCTGCAACGGTAGCTTGGAAGCCTAGCCAGGGTGGCCTTGTATTTGGTCAATGATAACAATGTTAGTAGAGAATCATGTAAATAAGCTGCCCTAAATAAAGTAGGAACACCTTCAGAATCAATTCTGTCAGCAGCTTGGGAAGGGGCCAGTTAGTAAAGTTGTACTCAAAGATCTAGCCTTCCATGATTATTGCTTAACTGACAAAACAGAGGGAAACTCCAGCAGGTCAGCATATCAACAAAGATTTCCATTACATCTTACAGTATATTAGATGTAATTGTCCAGATCTAGTTGTTTTTTTTTTTCTTAGCATACTAATAACGTGTGGGGTATGTATTGCTTGAAAGAGGCCATGGTTGGGTCCTGATGATGACATATTAATACCAGGCAATATTTTCAACAAGCTTGCACCAAATGAGCCAATCTTCATCATCCTCGTGTCCCTTTGTTTGGTGGCTCCACTCTCAGCTCTTCGGAAAGTTGGCATTTCATTTTGGCTCCAGAATCCTGGAGTAATACAGATTAGTATTTTGAAGGAAAAAAAAGACGGACAAATAACGTTCTGTGTAAGAGAGAATCAGGCAGAGAGAAATCTGATAAGGGAAAGGGTTGAAATTCAGAACACTATGATGAAATGTCATCTTGGGGAATTAAAATCCTTTCACTGTCACCTGCTCCCCAAATCTGTGGACAGAATTACTTAAAGGCTATGGCCATGACTTCAAGAGGGCATCATGATTAATTTCTCTAAAGCCCACAGACAACTTTCTTGTCTTCTGCCTCCCCATCCTGCCCCCCCAGATCCTTTGAATTGGACTTAAAAAGGTCTTGGTTTAAATGGTATTTGTCTATTCATGATTGGCAGCTTTTAATCCAGTGATAATAACTCACACACATTCATATACATATGCACATACATGTATACTTCTACAGGCATCTTCATGTGCATATACTACAAACACACATTGTTATTAGGTACAGGACTGTATGCATTGTGTTGGAAAACACAGGAAACTATTTTCTGTATCAGAAATCACTTATGACAGCCCTATCTCTTGTGTAAAAGGTCATCTCCCCGCAGATAAAGGGATACTAATTTTTAAATGCTCTGCCAAGCTGAAGAGAGAAAAGGGGGGGGGGGTAGAGAGAGAGAAAGAGAAGGAGAGAGGAAGAGAGGGGAGAGGAGACAGAGGACAGGACAAGACAGGAGAGGTCAGATTTCAAATGCAGGGCATGCTCATTGCTCACTTGGGCACTGAGTTGATAGGAGGGGGAGAGAAGCCTCTATTTAGAGAAGATTGGAAGAAATCAGTACTACACACTTCTGAGAGACTGAGAGGCTGTTTTTTCCCTCTCCTAGGATGTGACAAAATGGTGGTTGAGGAGACTCTGAGGAGAAGAAAATGGAGGCAGGTGCATGTGTACTATTTGGTTGTCTGAGAAAATATGCATGTGCTCACAAGACTGTGCTAGGAAGTTTTCTGGTAATGGGAGACTTTTAAGTTTGACAAGTTAGGCAGTGGAAAATGAATGCATTGCAGTTGATGGAACAGAAGTATCATCACAAGACTGCTTGCAAAAAAGGGTACTGGGGAGATTTTGAAGCATTTTGAAGTAAAACATATTGGAAAATAACGGATCTCAAAGCACACTGCAACTGATTTGCATTTAGCTATATTCTAACCCCGCCAATTTCATATTCTCTAAGCAAATGGGTCCTTGACTCCATTTGAAGAAAATAAAGAGAGAGGCAGTTTTGGTGCTCTGTGTTTTGTGGCCAGTGGTCATCAACTCATCATCTCTTTAATGGAATGTTCAAAAGTAATACCAAAGCTACCACTGGCCAAGTGGGCTGGCAACTTAGAGGCAGAGATCCAATGTTGGCCATGAACAACATTGTCAAGGAAGCAAAGTCAATCTTTAATGCCCTCTCCACTGGCCAACGCTTTGTACCGTGCCTAGTGTTCAGTTCCCTTGGCTACCTCAGGTTCCCTGCTACTGAGCCCAGACCATGCCTGAATTCTCTAAAAGGCATTCTTGCTAATCGATTAGTCAATGAATGAATCAAGATTTGTTAAACTTTTAAGATGTATCAGTTGTTGTAAGGTACTGCCCCAATGGATGGAAGTCTGCCTCCTTTCTTTATCTGTTCCATTCTGAGATCACAGCATTCTCCAACACAACACCCTAAATTTGCCAAGAGACCTCTTTCCCATCCTTTACACAACTGCTGAAATTTTATCCTTCATTCAGAGCTTTTCCGGATTGATGGTATCCTCATGGAACTGTCAAAGTCACTCTCCCCAAACTGTGTTTGAGCTCCACGCTCTAACTTTTAATTTATAATTGACAGCATACTTGTGCAATTATACCTTCGTGTGATGTTTTCATACTCATATAGGCATACTCTGACCTTATGTGTTTGTATCAATGTGTCTGGGTTAGATGGTAAGATTTTGGAGGGTATTTCTGCACCTCTCATTCACCAATCCAGCATCACAAATAAATGGATCCCTGATGCCATTTGATGACAATAAAGACACCACCAAATCCTCTGTGTTTTTGATCAATGGTCACGGAAGAGGAAGTTCATTAGAGAGCTGTCCCACAGTGGGAAAGGAGATATTTTGAATTAAACTCCCTCCCACCCTCAATCATGAAATGGAATTATCATGTTCATTATGAGAAAAGCTCTGCTTGAAATAATGCCCTAAATATATTTTGTGGCTGCCTTCGATACAATTGGTACTAGTGGCTTAAGGGACTCAAGACATTTCTCTGAGAGGCTGTAACAAAGGAACAGACAGGGTTGGTGAGAACAATGGAGTGCTGAGAATTTCCCTTGCATTGTTAAAGGGTGTATATTTCTTATCATTTAAAAATTTACCACTCCAAACACCAGCTTCTCTCCCTGGTGCACCAAGTCAGAGCTACTGAGAAAGAGGTAAAAAAAAAAATTTAAAAAGGAAAAATCATTAAACAACCCCCCAAAAAGAGGACTCAATGAGGTCTCATTTCGTGGTAATGAGCTCCAATTTAACATGATCATTATTTCTGACATTAAAGGCCTGTGAATAGTGTCACATGCCCAGAAGCTATTTTTTTTTAGCCTCTAATGCCAGAAATAACAAGCTGCAGTTAAGGGACAGTGAATCAGGGTCTGCAAAATTTCATGATAGGAATTTTGTTGTGGTCTGGCTTGCACCTGGAATGTCCAGCCTATGGGAGGCTCTCATGGCAGATCCTTACTGGCCATCCTACCGGTGCCATGCTCACTTCCAACATTCAGTCATCTCTTTTGACCTCTCAGTAATCATGAATACTTGAATACTGTGTGTGTGTGTGTGTGTGTGTGTGTGTGAGAGAGAGAGAGGGGGGGGGAGGGAGAGAGAGTATTGTACATATGTACATGGGCAAAGAAGTAAGCTACTACTACAACATCTCAGCCTCTACTTCTAAAAGATAAGACTCTAGATGTTACCTGAATGCTCGGATATTTCATTTTGTTGCTAATGGGTAGATGAGGTAGGGCAGATGACTTCCTTCACATGTCTCTTTCTTTTCTCTCTCCTCTCAAAAGAGCGATCTACTCTGGATTCCTTTACCTTGTTATTTACTTCTCAGACCCCTGTAATCTACCTTCCCTCATCATCTCCAAGGGGTTTTTTTATTTAACATTCATCTCTCAACAGCATTTGTTACTGTCAACCACCCTCACCTTCTTGAAATTCTCTTCTCTCAGCTTGTGTGACCTTGTGCTTTCCTTATTATCTTCTTCTCTCTGACAACTCTAGTTATGCCCCTTTTATTCAAATACTCATTCATTTATTCATTCAATCAATATTTATTAAGGGCATGTCAGGTGCAAGGCACTGGGTTAGGTGCTAAAGGAGATACAAAGGTTAGTAAGACATGGCCCTTGCCCTCAAGGAGCTTGTAATCTAATAAGGAAGCTAAGACATCCACAAAGATCATAGTATATGATAGAACACCAGTATATGAAAAGGTACAAAGTACTTTGGGAGTGGTGAGAAAGGAAAACCCATTTTTGACTGTGGGGCAGTTCAAAGAAGACACCATCAACAGAGGTGACGGATGAGGAGTATTTTGAAGGGCAGTCGTTTCCTGTAACAAGTGGAGATTTGGAGTGGTAAAGGGAAATTTCAGATGTTTAGATAGTGTAAGTAAAGACATAGAATTTGGAAAATGTACAGTACATAAAAGGGGGTGATAATAACTAACACTTATTTAGGACTTTCAGTTTTCATTTGGTCATTTTCTAGTCATGTCTGACTCTTCATGGTCCAGTTTGGGGTTTTCTTGGCAAAGATAGTAGAGTGGTTTTCCATTTCCTTCTCCAGTTCATTTTATTGATGAGGAAACTGAGTCAAACAGGGTTAAGTGACTTGCCCAGGGTCTGGTAAGTGTCTGAAGCTGGATTTGAACTCGTGAAGATGAGTCTTCCTAATTCCAAGCCCAGCACTCTATCCACAGCGCCACCTAGCCACTCCTTATATATGACTTGGAAATTTTCAAATTGTCTTTCATATATTATTTCATTTCATCCTCACCACAACCCTATGAGGTAAGTCCTAGTATTATCACCATTTTACAGATGAGGAAACTGAGGCTAAGAGGTTAAGTGACTCCTCCAGTACTACATAGGTTGAAAGTGTCAAAGGCTCAGGAATAGAATTCAGGTTCTCCTCATCACACATCTCTCTTTCCAATATTTAAGTGTGAAGTGAGACCAAAAGTTGTCACTATGACCAGAAGATCGTGGAGTCAGAGCTAGCAGGAACACTAGAATCATGAAGGTCAATGCATCATTTTCTGGATGAGGTAATTAAAGCCTGGAAAGGTTAAGTGATTTAGCAAACATCACACAGTTATCCATTGTCCAAGTTGGGATTCAAACCCAGGTCCTCCTGGTTCATGGTTCAGCATTCTATCTAGTATGCCAGTGGCTTCTATGATTGTGAGATATTCTTGTTGCTTCCTCTTTTGTCTCCTTTCCTCCAAACATGTGCTGTCCTTATGACTCTTGTCTTTCTTGCTCTTTTCCTCTCTCTTCCCTCTTTTTGCAGTGAGCCATGGTCCTTTATAGATCTATTATTCCCAGATCAAGTCAAGAAACATTTATTAAACACCTACTATATGCGGGTCTTTGTTCTAAGTGCTGGTGATACAAAGAAAGGCAAAAAACAAAACCAAACAACAACAAAAACCTCACTCCCAGCTCTCCAAGAGTTCGCTGCCTAAAGAATTAATCATCTTTAGCCTTAAGTTCTCTTCTGAGTAGTAATCCCATATTTCCAATGTTGGGCTGAGTATTTCCACCTGGATGCCCCATCAGTACTGAGACTCAACCTCTCCTACCCCTTACAAATTACCTTATTTTCTGGATTTCCCAATTTCTGACAAGGGCATTTTGTTTGCCCTGTCACTTAGGCCAAAAGCTTTCCAGTTACTGAGAGTAGAAGCTTCCCAGCCTTCCATGACTGCTCCTTTGTCCTTACTCTTCAATCTGGTATTTTATTAGTTGCTAAGTCTTGTTAAATTTGCTTCCATGCCTTTCCCTTCTCACTGACACTTCTTTTATATATCTATACCTACATATAGATATGTAAAGATATATATAAATATATAAAAATCTATAAATATAAACTTATAAAATAATTATTACACACACATATGTGTGTATATATGTATGTAATATGCATTTAAAATGGTGGAAAATTCTACTTTTCATGGCACATCAGTATTGATTTTGTGATAAGGCAGTGGTATCTGTTATCATAAAGGCTCAAAAACCCCCCTGGGGAGTATCTCATAGTGGGGCCAATTTTCAAACATTGTTTTGGGCACATTAATGCATGGCCCCAAGTTGGGAAGGCCCACCCACCCAATAGCTGACTTCACCAGATTACAGTAGGGGAATAACCAAGAAGCCAAATATCCATTTTTATTAGTTGATTGGAATGTTTTCACCAATCATTTCCTTTTCAGTTGAAGATGGAAAAGAAAAAGGAGATGCCATCTTTATGGTCTTGCTATGAGCATTCTTTGGCTGGTATGTTATTTATATCCCTTCGTTTCCTCTCTCCTCCCCTCCACCTCTCCCACCCAACTTTCCCCCGAATTACCTCCACCACATTGATTTCATTGACTCTGAAATGCATTTTCATAAAGGTGCAAATGGGTTGATTAGTTTATTCAGGGGTATTGACATGCTGGAATGCACTAGAGCGTTCAGCCTGTCTCTCTGTACGCTTGAGTGGGCAATGGCTTCCTTATGCTGACTCCAACAGGAATTGAGTGCCGGTTTGTATGGGAGGCTCCAGTGCCCAAGCAATGTGTAACTCCAGCGTTGACCTAATTATGATTTTTAGAGGATACAGCTGTCTGAATATCACTGAGGATAATAAGGTTATCAATAGTGCACAGGGAAAGGGAGCGAGAGTCAGCACAAAGATGTGGCGAGTGAGGCAGTACACATATGCACATAAGTAGAGCCTCATCCACACGCGCATGTATATACACTAACATGCTACATAGAAGACACCTTCATCACCTTCCCATCCATTCAAGAATTAATTCACAGAATTATTGTTATAATATAGATTATATATAATTATAGATTACATAACAATCATATGTGATATAATTGTTATAATGCTAGTATAATTCATAGAATTACAGTTATACAAGTTCTTGGTCCCAGAAGGAAACTTAAAGTATCTAATAAGAGAGAGTATATTATGGAAATACCCATGTTGAAGGAAAACCAATATATGGACAATCTGGAATCACAAAACAGAAAATGGATAAATTAGAAAGTGAGTTATTGACTTTATGAAAGTACTCTTCCCTTTACAAAAGAATTCACAATATTACTTTAAATAAATTTCCGTAATCTATTGAAAATATCATGGGGGCAGCTAGGTGGCATAGTGGATAGAGTGCAAGACCTGCAGTCAGAAAAAGTAGAGTTCAAGTCTGGCCTCAGACTCTTACTAACTGTGTGATCCTGGGCAAGTCATTTAACCCTGTTTGCCTCAGTTTCCTCATCTTAAAATGAGCTGAAGAAGAAAATGATAAACCATTCCTATATTTCTGCCAAGCAAACCCCAAATAGGGCCATGGAGAGTCAGACATGACTGAAACAACTGAACAACAGCAATTGAAAATATAATTTAATATGCCATAAATCGTCTTACCACCCCTGGCTTCTAGTTTCTTCATCTGGACAACAAAGGAATTGAGGAACACAATTTACACAATGATTAAAATACCGTGAAAGGACAACATCTCAGGTAGACTTCACAGATCCGGCCAAAGCAGCGACAAACATGACTTCAGAAGATCAATGAAGCCAACCTCCTACCTCTGAGAAGAAAGCGGATGGATAACCAGTGTAGTACGCACCATATATTTTCAAACATGGATCATGTCTGCTTAATGTTACAAAGGGGCTCTTCTATTGGAGAGGGAAGGGGGAGTTAGTGAGTAGTAATAAAAAAGAAGAAAGAAAAGAACATCACTAAAATATTAAATAAAACACGAAAAATTCAGAAAGGATAAAAACCAGGGCAATTTTTTACTTCTTCATTAAGTTCAATATATACTTTAAAAAAAAACATACTAAAAGTGTACAATTTCATTGGCAATCCTTGGGGGTTTTTTTCCTGCTTTGTATACTGAAATATTCGTGTTCTTGATGATGTTCATTTAAAAACAAAAACAAAAAAAAAGTGTTGGCCTAAATAAACATCAAGGTTGCTTCCAGCCTCCATATCCTAAGACACTATAAAGATCATCTGATCTAGATTTGAGATTTAGATTTTACAGATGAGGAAAGAGATCTAAAGAAGTTAAGTGAGTCAACTCAAGGTCATCCAGCTAGTGAGAGAATCAAGACTAAAACCTAGATTTCTAGACTTCCCATGTTCCATACCATATACTTTGGGGCAGAGCATCCTAACATTTTTGTATGTCATAGACTCTTTTGGCAGCCTGGGAAGCCTATGAATCTCTTTTTCCAGTACTTAGCACCTTACCTGGCACATAGTAGGCACTTAATAAATGTTTATTGAGTGATCCATTTATTTCAGAATAAAGTTTTAAAATAATTGATCTAAAATAAATTAATATATTTTAACATTTAAAATAATATATTTCAATTAAAGGTTGGGGAAAATAAAGATTTTTTTTTCCAACTAAGTACATGTACTCTTTGAAATCTATCTGCAGACCTATTGTGGAGTTCATAGATTTCAAGTTTAAAAGGCCTGGCCTAGCTAGAGCTGTACTGTGATGAAAAAAATTCTGTTTTGGGATCCTAGAGCTCTGAAATGAATTCAGACACATTCATTATCCTTGTGACCTAGGACAAATCTCTTAACTTTGCGAGGTCTTCTTTTCCTCAACAGAAAAACAAAGGGGTCGAACCAGATGATCTCAAAGGACTCTTTCAGCAAATGAGAGACCAGGGCAAAAACTCTATTTCTCATAAATGTGACACACTCAGTCCCTATGAAAATAGCATTCTGCAAAATCCTGTTCACATAGATGTTTCTGTAGAATAGCAACTTTCAAATACTTTGGTCTCAGGACCCCTGCACACTCCTAAAAATTATTGAGAATCCCTCAAACAGCTTTTGTCCATGTGCATTATAGCTACTGATATTTACCATATTAAAAATTTAAAAAGTCTTAGTATTATTATGAAAATAGTTTTGACCTTGTGGACCTCCTAAAATGGTTCTGGGGACTCCCCCTGGTGCCTCCAGGGCACCTAGACCACACTTGGAAAACTGATGCTATAGATTGTTCACTAGCAAAATAAAGTAGTAGCCAATTGCACGTGTCCTGGGTGAGAAGGAAAAGTTCTTTGATTAGGTTAACAGTGGCTTTTGTTAGTGTTCTTATACACGGAATACCATTAGAGTGTTGAAGCCTCACCTTTCCTTTACTCTTTAATTACCACAAAAGTCATTTATCACCTTACATTCTTCCCCAATGGGAATATTATCCTCTATAGAAACTAAGCCTTCTCATCTCTGGCTCTCGTAAGTACCCCAGAAATGAGCCTGCATCACCTCAGCATAATTCTGGGTCAGATACATCCCTTATTTTTCGTCTCCTCCTCTTCCAGTTTGGAATGTAAGGAAAGAATCAGAAATTGTCCTCCTCTGAGTTTTACATAATATGATCTCCCACAATAGTGTAATGAGGGGACATCAATCACCCTTCATTCCCCGGGAATGGCAGGGCCTATTCCAAGCCAGTCTGTATAGAGGGCAGTGCTTGCAAATTGCCCTGGCCTCAGAAAATAGGTCCATTTCCATCCTCCTCTGATAGCATGCACAAATGAAAGCTCTCTGTCATTTTGAATGCCTACTGTTCCCTTTCTGCCTTGCCTCAGGTCACAATCTGGCTAATGGAACACATCGGTATTTCGTTTGAAAATCAAACCTGAAAACCCAGAGTGTCAAAAACCCAACAGCATCTGATCTTCAACATTTCCTTGTACTTACAGAGATAGCGACTAGATCTGTGATTTCATTGGGACAAGGAACTCTCATATGGAGCAATTCCATCCACCAATGCAGGTTGGCATCTTCTCTGAAACCTACAAGTCTTGAAGTTTCCCAGAATTCTGAGCGATTAGGTGATTTTCCCAGGGTCACACAACCAATATGTGTTCTGACATATATTAGGACTTGAACCTAGGTCTTTCAGGCTTTGGGACCTGTTGTCTAGCCACTTGACCCCATTGTCTCTCACAGGTGCTTGCATACAAAGTAAAAATGGTCATGGATAGAGTTTCCTTCATGTTCCATTATAATCTCCACAAGTAAGGTATTTGGATATACCTTATAAGGCAATATGGGCCAGACTAATTTCACTTAATAAATGGATTCCTGAGAAGCTGTTCACTTTTCCTTCTATCACCTATGGTTTATCTTTGGCACTTGTGATTCTGCCTAGGTAATTAGCAAAATCCTGCTGATTCTATCAATTAGCTAGGATATCAGCATCAAACCTGCAGAAGAAGATTTGATTGTCTTTAATAAGCACAATCACTGTGTCTAGATGATATGTGATAGACCTGAAAGTACTGGGAATACGTTAAAATATTTGCAACTACCATAACATATGCAATACCTTTTTCAAAAGTTTTTGCTACCGAGGCTATAGTTATGGATACTATAGCTTTAAGAGCCAAATGGAATGCTGTGAAAAATGGCATTTTAAACTGTTAGTTTGGAGAGACTAATAACAGTTGTGGTTTGAGAAAAACTAAAGATGTTTTCTTTTCATGCCTGGAGAGAAAACAAAGGGAAAGAGGAGGAAAGTTTTTCTTAATGTTACTATTTTAACTTTTATCTAGTGAAGAGCATGAAGAAAATTCTTACGAAGAGACTTGGTTATCCTGAATGGAGGGACTGTGTTCTCAGAAGGTAAGAAGTTTTTTGCTATTACCATGAGAATTTTTGATCACCCTCACAAGTGAAATATTGTAGATAATAATCTTTGTTTTGCTATTAATTTCATGGCTAAATTGTATATTCAGTAAATTTAATATTTATTTAATCTAGAAGATTAAAAGATTTTAACATATAGATAGATATGAGTAACTACTGTTTAGAAAGGAGATTTTTTTCCAGTTTAATACATAAATAACATTTGATAAACCGATGAGGGCTGTGAGCTTAGTTGATAAGACATATTGAAATTTTATTAAATAATGATGCAATATACAAATGTGTATCTACGTTAGCCAAGAGTTTAGGATAAAAAGATTGAATAATGGAGTGAATCGTGTCATAGATTGATGGGTAACTTACAAGATTGAATCATCAATTTATATTCTTTAAACCTTACCATCTATGATTGTGTTTTCTTTCGTATCCTAAGGCAGGCCACCTGGTAAAGAAGGTAATATGAGGCACTAGAAAGAACAGGGGACTTGAAGTCAGAAGACACTAGTTCTACTCCTTGGTTTACCATTCATATGATCTAAGGAAAACCACTTCTCTAGGGCATAGTTTCCTTCATTTGCAAAAGGGTATATTAGAGAGGTGATCTGTATGGTCATTTAGAGCTTTATAATTCTATATTTAAGTTGTGTGTGGGAGTATACATCCATTTCTCTGTCAACATCCTTTACTAGGCTTCTTCATATGTTACGTTTTGTGGTCTGCTTGTTATCGTCATGTACTTTTCCATTGTTTTCTCAGTTACATGAATTTTTAAGGGAGACTTCAGTGCTCTGTGGCTAACAAACATACTACAATGCTGGAGTAAAGGACATCATGAGAGAACTATATGATCAAAAAAGAATATAGGCTGACCAGAGAGTTAAAGCAAAGGATAATAGATGGACAGTCTGGGTGCTGGTATCATTGAGATGTGAAAAGAAAGTGGGAAAGACTGGTAGTAGGTCAGGTGAACCACCTGTGACTGACCTGTGGGAGATCTTGGGCAATAGTTTAATAGGATGGGTTGCCATCTATGATTTTGGAGGAAATATCCAAATAAAAAAAGATTTTAGTTTCATTAGAGTCTTTTCATGTGTACATATACAATAAGTCAATCAATTAGCAGTCAATTAATTAGGATTTTAAAGCACCTACACTGTCTGTGCTAGGCACTGTGTGAAGAGCTTTACAGATATTATCTCCGTTGATCCTTACAACAACTCTGAGAAGTAAATATTATTGTTATATCCATTCTACATCTAAGGAAAGGAGGCAAACAGAGTTAAGTGACTTGCTCAGGGTCACACAGCTAGTAAGTATCTGAGGCCTATTTTGAACTCATGTCTTCCTGACTCTAGGCCCAGCCAACTATCTGTCAGGGTAAATAGGATTATAGTTACCTGTAATGTGCTATCACAAAGAAATGGTATGAAGATGAGTCAGCTGGCAAGCTTCAATAATGGGGTAGGAATGGATTTTCTTTCCCTCCCCTTTTGTTTTACTAAAAGAAAATTAGTGTAAATTAAAAAGAAAAATCAACTAAGACCTTGAATTCCGAAATGATGATTTAGTGGGATGGGTGGTGGTGGTCGTGTGAGGAGACATTCTAGCAGGATGTCTGTGAGCATGCCGTGTGTGTGTGTGTGTGTGTGTGTGTGTGTGTGTGTGTGTGTGTATGTGTAGAGGGTCTGGTGAGTCAGCTGATTGGGGCCATGTAAAGGAGGGTGGAGAAAAGGTTGAGAAAAGGGTTCCAATTTATATCCTTTGCTGTAATTGGTTTATTTGTGTGGAGCAGGGAGAAGGCGCACTGTGCGGATATGATGGAGTGAAGCATCGAGGGTTGTGATTCTCTTGCCTGATGAGTTGGAGAGAAATTGTTAGTAACCAAGTCTGGTCCCGCAGGGGTTCATTAAGTGACTGGTCTCCCACAATATCCTGTCATTTTTGACCTGGATGCATAGCCAGCTTTATGGTATGCATTTGTGTGTTCAAGAGTGTGTCTCTACACACAAGCACAAAAAAATGGCTTCTGTATCTACGTTCCTCAGTATATGTCTTTTCCTGTGGATGCATTTATTTTTTCCATGGGAATTCGAGTCGCTAGGGCCACTGGCAATTAAAAAAATAAGGCAAAAAGCAAAAGGTACAAGAGCTGGAAACACAAATTTGGTCTGACACTTTAAGAATACCGTGGAGTCAAACAATGGGGCTACCAAGAAAGGGACTGCACTAAGCGGGAGGGAAGAAGGACAAAAATGAAACGGGTCCAAAGGAGAACACAACTTCTTAAGCTGCCAGTGAAAGGGGAAGATCAGCAGCATTCACTTTGAGAATGTGAGACCTGTCAGCAGCTGAGAGGTGGGGGCCGGGAAACTGAGATTGAAGATGTAGGGGCAGCAAAAGATGAATGGTGAATAAGTCAACCCAGCAAAGCTGCCAAAAACGTGCGGGCTCCAGGGGCATTGGAAACCGCCCCCCTTGCTTTGGTGTTGTATGTTCCTTTACAGGAAGGGATGCAAGAAACACTGTATGGGACTTGAAGTGCATGAGTCCCATTGGGAAGCCCACAAATTCAGGACGTAAGAGACCTAAGCAGAGGGGAAAAAAGCTCCTAGCTCCAGCCTTTATGAGTTTAGTCTCACAAATACTCTGCCAGGAGTAGTCAAATAAAACTATTACCAAGTCTCAAAGAGGGAAAAAGATAAGAGATGCCATCTCAGAGGGGCATGACCCCCAGGGCTCATCTCACTTATCTTGACCATGGATAGAAATGGCCCCTAGACTAGGAATGACTGATCCACTCCCCCTTCTCCCAAACATAACTGAGTACATGAATTCAGCATTGTTTCTGTGATTTAGAAAGGTTTCTTGGGATTAAAAGAAGAAAAAAAGAAAAAGAAAAAAATGAACAATAACCAGCAACCCATAATTCCAGAAAAGCCTTCTTCCTCCAGTTGTACCTTTGACTACATTCTTAGGTGAGAGAGAAGGAGGGAGGGAGAGAGGGAAGGAAGGAGAGAAGAAGGGACAGAAGGAAGGAGAGAGAGCTAAACAGAGAAAGACAGAAAGAGATATAGAGAAAGAGAGATTGGCAGAGACAGAGATCATAACTGACCCTGGGTAAGTTTTCCTCTTCAATCTTGGGGCATTTTGCCCCGTAGAGCAGTCTTCAAAGAACATCAAATAATATTTAGCACGCAAAGGCATGTGTGTAGGTAGGTCCTGGGCACATTTCAACCTATTGGAAACAATGAGCCAGGGATGGCAAGAAAGGCTCCTTTGGACACTAATAAACTTGCAGCTAGGTTGAGAGGTAGGCTACAAAGGGACTGCTTAATCCATGTGAAAGTCTCTGAGGAATAACGGTTCTAGGTGTCTTAGGTAGGTGGTGAAAAGGATTCTTCATAGATTTTAATACTAGGAAAGATACCTCTGAGTACTAGGTTTCTTACTTGTCAGAGACATAAAACACAGCCCCTCCTCCCACCCCCAAAACACTTTGATTATAGGTAAATTTTGTAGTTTACAAAAAAAGGAAAAGAAAAGAAAGGAAAGAAGGAAGGAAGGAAGGAAGGAAAAAGGAAGAAAGAAAGGAAGAAAGAAAGAGAAAGAAAGAAAAAAGGAAGTGGCACTTTCTGTTTTCTTTCTTCCTTTTTTTAAAGGCCCAACTATTGAAATTGAAACTGTGATCTTATCGTAATTTTCTACTTTTCAAGTCTGCTAGGGACTAGGCTTTGCTGTGCTTCTATGATCTTGGTTGATTTTTATTAAAATAAAATAGCATAAAATAAAATAAAAAAGCAGAGAGCTCTACAAGCCCAAACACTGTTCTAATGAGGGGATTTTGCAGTTGTTTTCATAGTCTGTCTCTTTATCTATATAAGCCAAGGACCTCTGTAGGTACTTATAATGGATTGATCTCATCAAGCTGCAGCCTTATTAAAAGGAAATACAGATGGGGAAACAGGCCACTGTAATTATATATTAATATTTTTAAAAAATAAAAACTGACTCCAAGTTTTTTAGTCATTGAAATGGGCCTCGCACATCATGTATGTGATGTAATGACAGCTTCAGACTGGGAATGCTTTTGATGCATTATTAACCATAAAAAAGGCATTAAATACCAGGCTTGAATGCCACAGGGATGCATATTTCACTAGGAATTATTTTTCAATGTATGCTTAAAGTTTATTTTGGTAAACAGATGACTGGGGGCTGTCAGAGCCGGAGTGAGATTTATGTTCATTTGGAATCTTTTTGAAAGGAGAGGAAATGACTGGGACCTGTTGCACATTGACAGAGAAATGTAAATCTCTCTCTCTTGGCTCCAGGGGAAGTTAGAAAGTGCCACACAAACAATTCCATTTAGGATTATGGTTTCTAGGGAGCACTCAGGGCTGGTGCCCAATACAGAATGACTCAAAGCCCCAATGGGGCAATGCTTTCCTAACCCCCCTCCCCCAACCCCTTCCTGTAGAAGGTGAGAAAGCCGAGGCACTTGGAGTTTGAAAATGGTGGTCAAGGTGACCCAGCCACATATTTTTTTTTGTTTCTCTTTGGTAGTAGACAGATCCTAGGCTGAATTAGATGGATGAGAAAGCTAAAAAGAGATCTTAGAAATTACCTAGTGTACCCCTTTCATTTCATAGATGAGGAAACTAAATCCTACTGCAGTGAAATGTCTTGTCCAACATCACCCAGGTATCAAAGTGAAAGAATCAGGATATGAATCTCAGGTCCCTTGACTTCAAACTCATCATTATTTTGGTGATACCCACCAGAGTGACTGTACTCTAACCTTAATTTTCTTTCTGGTGATTTCATTTCTAGGGATGTCACTTCTGGACAGAGTACTGGTCCAAATTTCCATGACCATTTCATTTCCTAGTACACTACAAGAGCAAGAATTCACCTTCTTTGGCTTTTTGGACCATAGTGATAAGCTGATGATACTGTAACCTTTCTATGCATCTGTAATCTCTATAATGTGGGCACTCTATCCAAGATGAAGACTGCTACTTATCCATGCCTGTCCATCATATCTACCTCCTGTCCATTTCAGCTTGCAAATCTGACATAGACTTCTACCCAGTGTGCTGGAGAATGTCCTTTAGATCTCTTGAAATTTCATGAATATTAATGGTGCTTATAGGCTATCTAACTGTTTTGATATGTCACTGGTCTCTCTCTTTTTCCAGTCATACGTTTCTCTGAACATCCACTGTACCCTCCTCACACCCCCAGGCATGGAATTCCTTGTCTATCATCTCTGGTAGCCTTCTCATGCCCACTATAGGCTTCTTTATTACATATTGGGTGGTCTTCATTTTATATATCAAAGATTCAGAGGTGGAAGGGACCTCATAGTCTACCTAGCCCAATCCTCAAACCCCCTTCCTCCCATGCTATAGATGAAAGAGAGGGAAGTCCAAGGAAGTTAGGTAACTTGTCCAAGGTCACATAAATAGTAACATTTGAATTCAGATCCTTTGACTTCCCAGCCAGTGCTCTTCCCACCATATCACATCGCCTCTCCTTCAGACCATAAGGGTATCTCATGATTTGTAGTCATTACAACATTATCAGAGAGATACACAGTCCATTAAACTCAATACTAATTTGCTAGCACTACATTGTATCACCCAGATGCCTAAATGGGGGTAGGGGCTAACAAATATTGAGGGTGGGTGACTCTAACAATGAGGAGAAGAAAGGATAAAGAGCTGAGCCTCTTAAGAGAAGCTAGAGATTGTAATAAGTGGAGATAAGGGTAAAAGGGCATTCTAGGCATTCAGGAAAGCATTTGGGACAGTGTTGAGATTGGAGACAAACATTTCAGGGAAGAAACTAGCAGCAAGATGGTCAGCTTGGCTGGGCCAAAGAGTGTGTGAAGGGAAGGAGTGGGCAGTAAGCCGGGAACGGCTGGCTAGAGCCAGGCTGACTTTTTGGTGCCAAACAGGAGTTCATGCTGGCAGGGTGCATATATAGATATCACATACATTTATATCCATATATAAAGATATCACATATATTTATAGACACATACACATACTTTCCCCTGTATATAGATATATAGCAAAATGCAGGTTAAGTTGCCTTTAATCTTTAATTCATACACAAGGATGTGCTGCACACAGTAAAATATAAAGTGAATTCCAGAGGCAGCGAGTTCTGTAGGCCTGGCCAGATATTCCCTTTTCAAAGACAGACAGCCTGGGGAATCGTTCCGATGGCCTTCCATTGCCCTCTTCATTTCTTTTTATGGCAAAATGCTTGCTTTTATCAATTCCTCCCCCCAACCTCTGATTCCCACAGGCAGGGGGGAAAACAAATAGGAGTACAGTGTACCCTGTCTTCTGAATGAAATGGGAGACCCCTGCCACAGGAAAGCAAGGGAAGGATGGGGGGGGGAGGAGGAGAGGAGGGGCCTCCAGGGGAGCAGAAGGAAGCTCTACTGTAAAAGCAAGTGTAACTGATGTTTCTGCTTGGGTGAAGGAATTTGGCCTAGGACCTAAGAGGATGGTTGTTCTTTCCAAGTCCCCGTGGGCATAGCTACATTAAGCTCCATCACAGCAGATGCTGAGGAAACATGAGTCTATTGTTGTGGACACCATCAAAAATAGATGTGAAGAGAAAGCAATCCTACAGCAAGATAGGACGGGGAGTCCCAGATGAAGAAAATCAACCAGGGCCCGGCCATGCCCCCATGAGGTCCTGAAACCTAAATCTAATGAGGCTACAGAGAAAGTTGAGTGAATGCAAATGAACCTAACCAGCTGCAGATGTGGCTGCTACTGGTTCCTCACTGACACATTCCCCCTTTCTGTTCATCCTCTTCTCTGCTATGGCCAAGAAATAAAGATGATCCAGAATTCTGACAGCTGGAGGAGAGTGAGTTTAATTCAAGGCAAGTGACTGGTGAGTATCTCTGGGTTGGGAACACTCAATCCTTTGGGAGTTGGATGCAGGGGAGGTAGGAGCTTTGCTTTAGAAACCCTGACTCCATTGAAAATGAACTCAGGACCCTTTAAGCTGCCTGTAGTCAAGAGTGACAGAGGCGGCTGCTGAGCTTGCCTTAGTACCCGCTGTACTGGTTGAGTTAACTGCCCAGATGTTGCTCTAGGCATGCCTAGGAAAGATTGCTGCTCCTAGCCTTTGCATGGCCTCATACAACTGGAGCTCAGAAGCAAGGATTCTGTGGCATCATCTGGGGCCCATATGTTATCTCACTATCCCCCCTAGGGGACCAGAACAAGCAACACTGAAGTAGAATTAAGAAAAGGAACATTTAGGTCTAGCAGTCTTTGGGGGAGAAACACATATATAGTAGAAGTTTATTTAGACTGGATTGGATCAAGCCTTATAGAGTCCAGCACAGGGTGGTCTAAGGGGAAAAAAAAAACCAACCCCAAACCAAAACTCTCCCTCATTTCAACAACAATTTGTATAAGGGATTATGGGGACCAAAAAGTGGGGAGAGATTCCAGATGACCGTAGACTTTTTTTCCAACTTTGATTTCAATGGACTCTATTCTGCAGAGAGTATGGGGACCCTCTTAGGAAATGGTCTCCTCAGGGAACTAAGTTCCCCTAGAAGAGTTAATTTACCTATCAGATGAATATTTCCCTCCCACAGTATAGTTTACCTGCTATAATTTTGTTGTTGTTAAAAATAATGTCCTAATTAAATTAGCTGAATGGAGAAAGTGGGCAGCTAGGTGGCTCAGTGGATAGAGAGCCAGGCCTGGAGTCAGGAAGACTCCTCTTTCTGAGTTCAATTCTGGCCTCAGACACTTCCTAATTGTGTGACCCTGGGCAAGTCACTTAACCCTGGTTGTCTCAATTTGCTCATCTGTAAAATAAGCTGGAGAAGGAAATGGCAAACCACTCCAGTATCTTTGCCAAGGAAACCCCAAATGGGGTCACAGAGAATCAGACATGACTGAAATGACTTGACAAGAGAGAAAGGAAAGAATGTCTCCACCAGCTTCCCAAAGAAGTTTACAATCTGTTCCTGATAACACTGACATGCACAGACACATGGGAGTCCCACACCCACTGAATAATAGTGCCAGAATGGTCCATAGATTAGGCAGCTCACATAATGAAATCTAGTTCTGCAAAACAGGTAAGTTGGGGAAGGAGTCTTCATGTTACAACTTTCTCTCTCTCTCTCTCTCTCTCTTCCTCCCTCCCTCCTTTCTCTCCCTAACTTCTCTCTCTCTCTCTCTCTTCCTCCCTTCCTCTCTCTCTCTATTTCCCTCCCTCCCTCCCTCCCTCTTTTTCTCTCTTTATATACACACACACACACAAAGATAAATAATACATATGCAATCTATATAGTAGAACAAGACTCCTATGTGTTAGCTGATACAGGCACATCTGGCACATCTGTGCTAAGCACTGTTGATTTCACCTTAGCAACATCTCTTAAATGTGCCCTCTTCTCTCCTCTGACACTTCCCCCACCCTGATCCAGGCCCTCATCCCCTCACACCTGGACTGTTGCGCTAGCTGCTGGGGTGGGACTGCCTGTCTCAAGTCTCTCCTCATGCTAGTCCATCCTCCATTCAGTCATCAGAGTGATTTTTCTAAAGTGAAAAGTCCAATCATGTCAACCTCCTACTCTAATAAACTCCAGTGGTCACCCATCACCTTCAAGACCATATATAAAATCCTCTGTTAAGCATTTGAAGTCACTCATAGCCTAGGTGTCTTCACCTTTCCAGTCTTCTCCTCCATGAAGTCTTTGATCCCATGACATCCTTTCTGTTCCATGAACAAGACCCTCTTGTCTCTTGACTCTGGGCATTTTCTCTGACTGTCCCCATGCCTGAAATGTTCTTCTTCTTCTCCGCCTCCTGGCTCCCTTGGGATTCCTTCATGTCTTGGCTAAAACCCTACCTTCTACAGAAAACATTTCCTAATCCCTCTTAATTCTAGTGCTTTACCTCTGTTAATTATTTACAATTTACCCTACAGATAGCTCGTTGTCTTCCCCAACTAGATCTTGATCTCATTGAGTTCACGAACTCTCTTTTGCCTTGTTTTGTATCCCCAGCATTTGGCCTGGCACACAGTAGGTGTTTAATTAATGCTTATTGACTGACTGCTCCTCAGCACGAAGTAGATCTATATCTATATCTATGTGCGTGTGTGTGTATGTATGTGTGTATGTGTGCATGTGTATATGTATGTATAAAAGTCCTTGGAACAAGGACAAAAAATACTTAGTTCAATGATCAGTAGGCATCCTGAATTGGATGACAAACGTAGGAGACTTAAAACAAGTGTAGTATTTGGAATATTTCATCCCCAAAGGTTGTCCCCTGTTGTCTTGGCCTAGGGGCCTCTGCCAGACAGTAGGGAGAAGACAAGTGAACCCATGGGGATGAAACCCTCCAAAATCTCACCAGCTTTTTAAGCCTCCAACATTTGATGGAGAATAGTTTCATTGCTCCGTTATTATCCCTTCGATTCCATAGTCCTCCTACCTAGAAATGCCCCAGCCCTGGATGATACATAGATGCATAACATATGGGAAAAGGCACTCCCTACAGATAAACCAGGGGCAATCCTAGTCAGCCATTAAGGGAGCTCATGTACTTCTCTTATTTAAACTATACAACCCCATCCCTTCCCAAGAAAGGAAGAAACAGATGCATTCATTTCAAGTTGCCCAGGATAGACTGATGGGTATTTTCATCTGGGGTGGTAGGTCTGAGACAGCTGACCCCATTGCCTCTCTCCTTCATAAGAAGCATAATTTCAAGTCTCTCTTCATATACACCTAACTTGGACATCTTCGAGAAGTTAAAAAAAGAAGAAACCACAAAAAAAGATAAATGTATCTGGAAGAATTATAGGCAGGGTGATTTCTAAGGATCCTTCCTAGATCTCTAGGACCCTATCCGGTTCTAAGTCCAATGACCCTATAATCAGGGGTCACAAAGAGTCCTCCTGGTTATCCTTTGGCCACCATTGCAAGGTTGATAGCCTTAATCTTAGAGGTATTATAGCAAAGAAAAAGGGCAGGTAGATGGCACCAAGGACAGAGAGAGCGTTAGGCCTGGAGTCAGAAAGACCTGAGTTCAAACTTAGCTTCATAGACTTACAAACTGTGTGACTCTGGGCAAGTCACTTAACCTTATTTGATTCCGTTTTCTCATCTGTAAAATGAGCTGGAGAAGGAAAGGGCAAACCACTCCAGGATCTCTGCCAAGAAAACCCCACATGGGGTCACAGTCAGATACAATTGAAATGACTGAACAACAAAAGCAAAGGTAGAGATGTAACTCATTCAAGGCCAGGAGGCTTTGCTCTAGCAGTAAACAACTATTATTACTTAATTACTAAGAATAATTAATTTGGGGCAGCTAGGTGGTATAGTGAATAGAGCACCGGCCCTTGAGTCAGGGGGACCTGAGTTCAAATCTGGCCTCAGACACTTAACACAAAAAAAACTAGCTGTGTGACCTTGGGCAAGTCACTTAACCCCAATTGCCCTGTCCTCCCTCCAAAAAAGCAAAAAAAAAAAAAGAATTGATTTAAATGCGAGGTGATAGAAAACAGCAGGCATTGGTCTTTAGACACTAGCTGGGTAATTTAGGGCAAGTCACATGACCTATGTCTGCCTTAGTTTCCTTATCTATAAAATTGGGAAAATAATAAATTATTATTGTTGTAAATTAAATTTAATTAAATAAATAAATGAAATTAATTCAATTAAATAAGAATAAATTAAACCTACCTCCCAGGGTGCTGAGAAGATCAAATGAGGTAATATTAGTAAAGTCTGCAAACCTTAAAGCACTCTATAAATGCTGTTACTAGCCATGAACAGAAAGACAGGTTCAAATTCTGACCTCTGATCCATCCTGGCTCTGAACCTCGGCAAGTCACTACCTCTCACTCATTCAGGCAAATCTTTATTGTTATAAATTATAGGGTAGTAGACCAGTGCTAGTTCCCAATGAAATCACAAGTCCAGTTTAAAAATAAAAAGGCAACATAGGAATCTTGAGACATTTTCTGTCCTCAGGTAGATACGCCCCAGGTGAGCTTTTTTCCCCCAGCCTAACTCTGTCTCCAAGAAGCTACCTCCCCAGCAGCATACCCACAGGATCTTGAGAGTCTCCTAAAACCCCCAGCCTACTTTGGATATAGAGATCACGAGTTAAGACTCTGCCAAAATATTACTAATCAGGCATTCGAAAGGCTTTTTAATCCCACAGTGTCAGAGAGTTCTAGAACCATGAGAGACCTCAGAGATGGGTTAGCTTAGCACCACTCCACCCTGAACCAACTGGGAAATAGACTAGATAAAAGAAAGGATTTCTCCAGGCAACATCAATGACGTCCTTAACTCTTCACTTGAGCCCCTTCCACATTTCTAATCCGTTGTCCAGTTCTGTCCTTTTCACCTACCTTTGGCATCTCTTGTATAAATTCCCTTTGCTCTGCTCAGACCAACTCCTCATCACCTCTCACCAGGACTCCTGCCATTGGCTACCCAACCTCATCTCTCCCCATGTCAATGGCTCTTCCACTCAGCAGCCAAACCATGCCAACCCACTACTTAATAAACTCCAGGATTAAATTTTAAAAATCCTCTCCTTGGCTTTTAAAGCCCTTTGAGACCTGGCCCTCTCCTGACTCTTTGGGCTCCTTACACGGTCCTCCCCATTCACACACTCTACAATCCAGCAAATTGGCCTTTTTGCTCTTTCTTCCATAGGATGCTCCATCTCCTCTCTAGGTGCCTTTGGAATGGTTGTCCCCGATGTCTGAAAAGCTCTGTCTGCCCCCTCACCACCATCACTTAACCTCCCTGATTTCATTCAAGAGTAAACTCAAATCCCATCTTCTGCAGGCAGCCTCTCCTGATACTCCCGCAGCTAATGTCATTTCTTTGTATCTCCAGGGCTTAGCAAAGTGTCTAGCATATATTAAGTGCTTAACAAATGTTTGTAGATGACTAACTGTGTATCCAACAGGAAAATGTAGGACGTAGACTGCTTATTACTTTTATGTGACTTTTTTTTTACCAAGATCAATCAACCAAAAATCAACATTTATTAGGCACCCAACATGTGTGTAACTGTGTTACAATAACATTCAACACTCTAAGGTTTGCAAAGCGCTTTACCAACATCTCATTTAATCTTCACAACAATCCTCAGAGATAGGCTCTATTATTATTCCTACTTATTTTTCAAATTTTTAATTAATGAATTAGTTAACTTTTAGTCTTCCACTTTCACTTCCGTAAGATTCTGAGTTTTAAATGTTCTCCCCTTCCTTCTCTTCCCCCCTCTCCAGAACAGCACACAATAGGCTCTACTTATACAGTCATATTAAGCATATTCATAGTCATGAACTAATGAGAGGAACCACAAGAAAGAACAACACAAAACAACAAAAGAAAAGGAGAACAAATAGCGTGCTTCCACCTGCATCAAGACTCCAAAGGCTCTGTCTCTGGATATGGATATTATCCCTCTTTTAAAGATTAGGAAACTGAGACAGAGAGGTTAAGTGACTTGCCCAGGGTCACCAAGACTGTAAGTTTCTGAAGTGGGATTTGAATTCAGGTCTCCTTGACTCCAAGCCTAGCCCTCCAACCACTTACCTATCTAGTTGCCATTAGCTTGCTTCCCTAATTAAGTGTTCTTGCTATGAAAACTCCCGGAGCAAAAAATAAATTAATAAATTTACCAATTGACAGATAAGTCCAGTGTCCTTATACTTTTAGAGTCCTTTGCCCTCACCTTTTAATAGGAGTGTTATTGTTGCTATTCAGACTCCATTTGGGGATACTGGAGCAGCTTTGCCATTTCCTTCTCCAGCTCATTTTACAGATGAGGAAACTGAGGCAAACAGGGTTCAGTGACTTACCCAGGGTCACACAGCTAGTGTCAAGAGGCCAGATCAGAACTCAGGAAAAGCAGTCTTCCTGATTCCAGGCCCAGGAATCTATCCACTGCCGTGCCACCTAGCATGTTAGTAATAGCTACAAAATTTAACGTAAATTTGAATCATTTTATGAATATTTTATAAAAAATTATAATTTCCCTTTAACATTTCCTTAAAATGTTTCCTAAGGTATGATTTTGATTACCTCTATGAGCTACCTTCTTGTGACTGAATTTTATTTTTAGTGAGAATTCTGGCTTTGCTTTATTCCCCGTTCCACTAGGCAAACCACTCAAATACTGAGGATCTCAGGTTCCTCATCTATAGAATGAGGCTATTTTAATATATAATCTCTTAACAACTTTTGCGGCTTTAATTCCTGTGATCCTATGACTACATCTTTGAAATGTTAATGAAAGTCAATGGGAAACATATTTCAGCTTGCACCGATTCAACGTACACCATACCCCACCCTCTCTGCCAATCTATCTGCTGCCTAATTGCATAAAAAGGGGGCGTACCTATATAAAGCTTTCACCTAGATCGGAGATGTCAAACACACAGCCAGCAATATTCCCAAGTGCCCCTGAACCAAATTAAAACATAATTGGGAAATATTTAACAAAATAAACAAAAATACAATAAAACATAGATCACATTACATTCTTAAACTAAGTCAATATGCCGCCTGCAGCGATCCTTATGTAAGAATTAGTGCCGGCCCCTTCCCCCCTTCTATTTGAGCTTAACAAGCCTGGTACATCAAGGCTAGCTTTACCTTGGGGTCTCCCAACATTTTGAGGCAAAATTCCCCAATGGCATGACTTCATACTTATCCTGACTTTATCACAACATGGCACAATGAGAAAGACTACTGAGGTTGGAGTCAGATGACCTGGGGTCAAATCTGGCTCTCGTCCTTCACTGTATAATCTTGGGCCCATCTGAGGTTCAGTTTCTTCATCTAAGGGGCTGGATTTAACTTCCAAGATGCCTTCTAGTTCTAAATCTAAGAAGACCAGTCAGTCTCTGCCTCTGTGCAAAATGTGACTGGTGGCCTGAGGGAGCTACTGCTAGTTAAGGGTCTGTAGCAGTATTGGATCTAAGGCTCGAGTCCAGCAGGATCACCTGTGCTGCTTCGCTCCTATATTTACATACACACACGCCTGAAATTGCACTAAGACTTTTGGAATATATACAACACATTACATACATACATATGCACATATACAATATTTATAACTATACAGAGACACATGTGTATATACATATATGTATATGTGTCTGTGCATGTATGTAGGTGTGTATATGCCCACATCCCCAGGTCATCTATCTGTCTGTCTGCCTATGCCTTTCCTCTAGGTGTTAAATGTGCCTCCCACTTGGGCGGGGGCAGGAATTCTACGCTTCAGCTGACTGCAAAGGGCTTCAGGCCGTATGACCAGATACATAATAGGCAAAGTTAAAGGCAATTAGCTAGATCACGTGGACAAAAGGGAATAATTGCCTCAACCCTTCACATCATGGAGACCGTAGAGACCTATGCTTCATGCTTGATGGATATGAACCCATTAAAAATCATAGATGCGCTCAGAGGAGCTAATAACTTCCATTCACACAGCACTTCAAGGTCCACAAAGTACTTTATAAATATTACCTCATTTGGTCCTCACAACAACCATGGGAGGGGGGAGGTGTTATTATTACAATCTCCATTTTACATATAGGGAAACTGAGGCCGAGAGAGGTTCACGTGACTTGCCCAGGGTCAGCCGGTCGGTCAGTGTCTGACTGCCTGTAGATCCAGCACTTTATATATCCACTGTGATGCCAGCTCTGATGAGGAGGAGATCTGTAGATCTTTCCGGGTGACCTTTAGTACTGATGATGTACCAATAACTCGCAAACTTTCTCTCGAGGAAAGGCTCCCCTCGTTTGGCTCCTCCATATCCTACACTCTTCCTACATGTATGTGTCTGGGCCTGGAGGTCCAGGGTTCTGGACTCCCAATCCAGCTTCTCTGGTCTTTAATCTGCAGCTAATCAAGAAAAAGGAACAGGAAGTCTGAGCCACCAGAAGAGCCACCAGATGGTCTAATCATCCCAGGTCATTAATGAAATGGGTCAAAGCTTCCACGTTCATCCACGTTCATCAACAGAGGCAGCTTGGTAACACAGTGTATAGAGTACTGAGCCTGGAGTCAAGAAGACCTGAGTTCAAATCTGACCTCAAACACTTACTAGCTGTGTGACCTTGGGCAAGTCACTTAAACCACTGGAGAAGAAACAGAAAACACCATGGCTAATGTCCACGGGGTCTGAACAACAACAACAGTGCCCATGAGGGACAACTGCCCTTCCAGCCTTTGTGACAGAAGGAGATTCAGTCTCAGCAGTAACAACATTAGTTAATTAAATAAAGTTATGTAAATGGCACAGTGAATAGAATACCCAGCCTGGAGTCAAGAAGATTCATCTTCATGAGTTCACATCTGGTCCCAGATACTTATAGCTGTGTAACTCTGGGCAAGTCACTTCACCCTGTTTGCCTCAGTTTCCTCATCTGTAAAATGAGCTCGAGAAGGAAATGGCAAACCACTTCAGGATCTTTGCCAAGAAAATTCTAAATGGGGTCACTGAGAGTTGGACAAAACTGAAAAATGACTGAACAACTAAGATTTCAATTATTGATACCATCGTGGTACCGATTGAGAGCCAGCTATATTGCCTACAATCCCCTCTTACCTTACTCACCATTTCTAGCTACCTTTGGGGAGACAAACCATCTCTTGGTAGCCAAAGAAGTTTGTCTCCCAGATGTTTGTCTCTTTCTTAAAGATGTCTTATATTCCAAAAATTATCTGGGGAAATAGGTAGAATAAACTTACTTCTAACTGTAGGCTTAAAACATCAATAAAAGTCAGATCTGGGCTAAAATTCAGCAGAAATAGGCTGAGATTGTGAGGGGATTAGAATTTTTAGACTTGAGGGCTTGGCTGTTCCATGAGCTTTAAATAGAGGATAGGAATGAAACTCTAGCTCCTAAAGCATCCAGTTTAAAACCATATTCTATATTTACTGTAATTCTGAAGCCATTAGGCCTCAAATGGGTATTAAGTCTGTGACACGAAGTAGTGAAACAGACAATGGAGACACACACTATGAATTCCTCAACCTTGGGGAGCAAAGGGCTGACTCATCCTTTTCACAATCAAGGCAAAGATAAAAGACCTCATTCCAAGTGTTGGCTGCCTCCTCCCCAACCTTACCATTCCACTCGGGCTTTTTCCTTGATGTGATAAATATTATTAATGTTAGTATCACTAGTTCTTGTAAAAGATTCATAGACAATTTAGACTCTTGCTCCTCAAATTCCCCTTCTGCTGCTACCATCCTGTTTGGAGCTACCATTAAGTAGTATGGAGAAATTAGCTATAGTTTGTCTCACACACTTCACCTCCTCCACCCCTTCTGTCTTGCTCTCTTTTGTCCCTTTTTCTTCTTTTTACTTTCTTTTGAAATATCCCTAATAGTTTCTTCCCTACTTCTCCCCTTTAGGAATCAGGGTCTAATTGGCTTGGCAAATTCCCATAATGTCAGACCACAGGAGGAACATCCCGAGAGGCAGGAAGGAAAGACACAGGAGGTTGGTAATGTCTTATATAACACTGCTAGGAAGCAGACATAACTGAAACGACTCAATAACGATATCAAAAATAGGAAATTACTTTTGAAAAGGGAACCTACCAGCTGATTACAAATTTCCACTGAAAAGAGCATGCACTAGTCCCAAAATACTGACATTTAACATATTTACTATTCAACCAAATCTAAGTATCGAAGACTTGCAAACATTTGTTACTAGAATATTGGAATACCCATCCAGGGAACATGGATGAGTGGTTATGGCACCAAAGTCTCTATATTGGGACATTTCTAATATTTGAATGTACATTCTTGAGGGCATGGATTTTTCACTTTGGTTTCTGTATCTTCAGCACCCAACACCATGCCTGACTCATGGTAGGTGAATAATAGTAAATGCTGATGGATAGATAGACAGATAAATAGAATCAGAGCCAATATGGCACGAAAGATTTTATAGAGCACAATGAGAGAGGAGGGGGACAGAGAGGGAGAGAGGGAAAGAGAAAGAAAAAGAGGTAGAAGAAGAAGAAAGAGAAGGAGGAGGAAGAGGAGGAGGGGTAGAAGGAGGAGGAAGAAGAGGAGAAGAAGAAGAAAGGGAGGAAGAGAGAGAGTCTCCATTTCTGAATAACCCCCTCATCCTTTCCTCCATCAGATAATGACTTTGTTAACTTGAAAGGGAAAGATATTGGTAGCAGTGTGCCCAGAACAGTAGTAATTGATGGCTGTGTTAGTATTGGGAGCCAAAGACAAACAAACAAAAAACAGATTTGAATTTTACAAGGACACTGGCCCTTAGAGCCCAGTAGAGTGCTGTACCTAAGGGGAACTTCACAAATACTCTACGAAAGAGAAAAAGACTTCCAGAAAGCAGAAGCTGCAATTTACTCCTTTACTACATGTGCTTCAGCATATTTTCCCAAGGGACTTTGCATATATGAGGGGAGAGAGTATGTCCCAGGCTTTTTTGAGAACTATTCTAGTACCAACTGTTCTCACTCTTCTATCTCAGTAAATATCATTTTCTAAAAAGCTAATTAAGTCTGTTTGGTAATTATTGAGGAGCACACTGAGTCCAAATCCAGTCTCAGATACATACTAGGTGTGTGACCTTAACCCTTTTTGCCTCAGTCTCCTCATCTGTAAAATGAGTTGGAGAAGGAAATGGAAAACCATTCTAATATCTTTGCCAAGAAAATCCCAAAAAGGGTCATGAAGAGCCAGACATGACTGAGACAAATGAATAAGAACAAAACTCTCCATTATTTTTTTTCCTCTGTCACAAAGAAGTTTCTAACAATCAAGTGTATCACTGAAAAGAATTCACATCTGTCATGGAAGAATTGCAGTAGTTGGTGTGTGTACGTGTATGTATGATGTTGAAATCCTCCCAAAAACAGCTCAAGTCCTTCATTCCTTTATGTATACAAGGCTTCAATATACATTGGGGATAAATTTTCAGAAGGGGAGGGATTGTGGTTTTGTTGGCATTTCCAAATGCAAAACAGTTCTCTCTTTCTTCCTCCATTGGGTTGTTACTGATTTTCAACATAATGAAAAAGCCAGATTTCAAGCAAGATGCTGGAAATTTGGCTGGCAAAATATCCAAATTCCTTTGTATATATATATTTTAAAAAACACAGAAAACGCACATTTCTTCCAGCAAAGATGGTTGCATGCTCACCCTGACCTCTGTAGCAAAAAGGAAAAAAAGGCAACATTTGGCACCGGATCCATTTATGGATTTTTGCATGAATGAAACCACCCCCACAATCCCAGATCCTAAAATCTCATGGAAGATTAACACAGGCATCAAACTGACATTACAAATTTAAGGGATTTAACTTCACTTCAACTTTTAAATAAACAAAAATCTAGTGACACGTTTTTGGACAACTTCAGCAGTATTCAACAATATATCCCAGATGTAGGGGCATAAAAACACCAGAAACCTATGCTCTCTATTTCATCACTAGTGGGAATGGGGGGAAAAGTTGAGAAACAGAAATGTGCTAGGAAATAATTCATGCCTAAAAGGACACTAACCTTCTATTTTATTCATGGTACAATAAACAAATTAAACTGGCAACAACTGACTTGAAATCAGAGGACAAACTGTCCATAGCACTGTGTGTTAGTAAAAATGGGATGAGCTTTTAGCCATGAAGAACCTAATAATCAACATTCAGTAGGAGATCGGTAGGAGAGGCAGTTTGTACTTTTCTGCCCCCAAACTCATTGATTTGTTGCCCTGGGCCAACTGCCCTCCAACCAGCCATATTACCTAGCTGTAAGTCAACTGACTACCTCTAGGTGGAACAAATATAGTCTCCGCTTAAAAGAAGCTGGTTTATATAGGCGTTAGCCTTTTCGCCCATTATTGAGTTCTTCCCAGAATCTCCATTTTGAGGAAGGGCCATCCTTCTTCTACCTCTGAGTTTGACTTGGAAATTTATCACCATGTTTCAGTCACCTTCTCATCCTGGAAATTCTCTCAGTGCCTGTGGCCTCCTTATTCTGGAAAATCATTCCTTCTCTGTGGTCTTTCAATCATGGAATATTCTTTGGTCCTTTTCCCATTGACGAATTCTATTTTGAACCTTTTTTTTTCAAAGAAGGGCCTAAAACAGTCATTCTTCTTTCCTCAACCAGATCTGCTTTTGTCTTTCCCAATTTCGCCACCATGCTCCCATGCAGGTACCTTTCCTCCACCTCCACCTCTGCTTTTGATCTCCATTTTATAAACTGTCTTCCCCATCAGAATATAAGCTCCTGGAGGGCAGGTCTTCCTTTTTGCTCATACTATGTATCCCCACCAAGTGGCACAGTGGCTGGCACATAGGAAGCATTAATAAATACTTGTTGACATAATAAATTGGAAGTCAGTTATTCAATAAACATTTCTAAAGCACTTTCTATGCTCCAGGCAAGGGAAAGGCCCATTGGTGATCATCCACTACAAACCCATTTTAATTTTTAAAAAAGGAAACTGAGGTCTAGAGATATTAAATATCCTAGTTAAGAGATATCTAATTAGGTCCAGGACATGTTTCTGTGTCTGGGGTGGGCAAGAGAGAACAGTCAAAGCCCCTCAATTGATTTCTTTAAACTTTGCTTAAATTGTTCTCCTGGTTTTGTTTGTTTCATCTTGCATCTGTTCATACAAGTCTTCCCAGGTTTCTCTTAAGCCATCTCCTTCGTGATTTCTTACAATAAAATAGCATTTCTTGCATCCAAATACAACAACTTGTTCAACCATTCCCCAGTGGATGGGAATGCCCTCAGTTTTTTTTGTCACCACAAAAAGAGCTGATATAAATATTTTTGTACATGCGGGTCCATTTCCTCTTTCTATGCTCCCTTTGAAAACTGAGGCCCTGATGACAAGTGATACTACACAGCTCACATAGGCACTGGCTGGCTTATTCTGATGTATCAAACCTTTCTGTGATTCCATGTCTGAATTCCTCATCCCATGACTTGTATTGGGATACACACATGCCTTAGTAGATGATTTAATGAAGTATCTCCACTACTTGTCTTGCCCCCTTCCCCAACAAATTATCACCTGATGGTCAACCCAGAATGTCACAACTAGAAGGACCTCAGAGTTCAGCTCATCCTTTATAGAGATGAGCCTCTTCCAAAACTTCAGTTGACAAGCATCTTCAAACTTATCTACATTAGTTCTCAGATGTCAGACAGTGTTGGCCTCTTGGCTCTTACTCAGTGCCTTCATAAACATGACAAAGACTGTAAAGAGACCAAAAAGGGGGAGTGTTTAAAATATGTACACAAACACATTGTTCAACAATTTTAGAAAGACCCACTGAGAATCATAGATACTTAGATACCATAGATATATAATTATAGATATTATAAGGGACCTTAAAGACCATCTCCTCCTACATCCCAGCCATGGCAGCGGATACTGGGCAAACACCACAAGGACAGCATTTACCAAGTGAATTTATCTGTGGAATACTTTTAAACATGAAATATTTTAACAGAACCTACCAATGTTGGTGCTTGGGACATGGAATGTCCCCAGAATAAACAGGAATCAGGGAAATTTTTAGAACAGAATAGAGAAAAATCAAACTCATTCTACTTTCCAGTTTTAAATTTTACTCCCCTCCACAAAATCTATAATCCAACTACATCAATCTATTGGCTTTATCTCACACGTCCCACCTCTGCCCTCATGCCTAGAATACACTTTCTTCTCCTACCTTGTAGAACCCTGGACTTTCTACATGTCTCAGCCCATATGCCACTGTCTGTATGAGCCTTTCTTAGTCCCCTGAGATGCCGTTACCATCCCTTTGAGAGGACCATTCACCTCCTCTCTCTATACCTTGGATGAGTATCATTATTTATTTGTTGTCTTCACCATTAGAATATTATCTCCTTGAGGGAAGGTGTCATTTTTTACCTTTCTCAATTCAATGCTCAGCAGTGTCTAGCACACAGTAGTCACATAACAACATCCTTGCCAGCATCAGTAAAAATAAAAATAATTAGTATCTATACAGAACTTCAAAGTTTGCAAAACACTTTATGAATAATATCTTAACAAATGTTTTTTCATCAACTGATGCAAAAATATTATATACACATTCCAACACATGTAGACATAATCCATACATGTACACATATGTATGTGTGCATTATTGTGCATGCATACTTCTGTGTTCTGTTGCACATGTGGATCTATGTGTGTCTATACATTAATACCCATGACTGTAATTTCCTATTACTCACATTAGAAGTAAAGTGCCAATAGCTTTCCCATTTTCTCATGGAACTCATGGCATGTAGAAAGCCAGGGTCCATAGGACAGAGTTTTGGAATGCTGCTCTCCAATATCCTCTGCCTTTCATACAAATAATTAGATTCATCCTCACCTATTTATTAAAGCAAATTTACCAAAAAACCTTTACTAGACAACACTTTGTTTTGTATAACTGTTGCTATGTAAAAGTAATAAAACTGTATTTCTTAAAAAAAAAACAAAACACAACACATCATACAGATAGGTGATAGGCCCTAGTTAGTCAGAATTAGTAAAATTCGACAGTATTTAACTGGAAAGGGGTCCATTAAAAGTATAAGAAATGCTTCTATCTGTCACACACTTTTGGTTGGCAATAACACTTCTTTCTTCTCTTTTGAGCATGTTCTGTGACTATCAACTACTCTTTGTCTACAACTCAAATCATATGAATCGAGTGCATAAATTATCAACTCAGATTTAACCCAGCCACTGTTACTTTTCCCCCTTCTTCCTCCCCAGGCAATCTTGCTTGTTGCATTGGAATTTTGGTCATGCACATTCTGCTTTGGCTCTAAATTATCTCAATAACGGAGTATAAACAGAACAAGCTTATGTATGATATGCTTAACTGTTAATTTACCTAATTAAACTTAATTCAATTAGAAATCATTTATATCTTTTTGGGAAAGAAGCCAGTTGATACCACAGTAGATGTGCAATATTTTAGGAGATGATTGTTCAGCAAATGAATGGAAAGGGAAATAATGGAACGCAGAATGAAACAACAGCCCCAAATCTCTTGTACTTGAAAATGAAATGATTCCAGAAAAATGCTGTTTTCACAGGGTACCATGATTAGCTATTTTTCTTAAACCAATTTTCTCTAGAAATTGGTATTTTAACATAGTGAACATAATTTATTATATGAGAGATATTTTTAAATACAATTTATATTTTCATATATTTAGTACATTTAAGTAATGTGTACTAGTTCCAGCATTAGTATCTGATTAGTAAAATGTGATGAGGCACTAGCAAGACACTAACTGAACAAGCTCTTTTGGATAAAACCTGAAAAATAATTTCTTTAAATTACATAAATATCCCCAGGATACATATTTCATTTATAGTCATCATCGAAGCATCCTTGTCGTGGTGATATATGCTTAAAAGTAAATGTAAAACATTCCGTGCCAATAAAAATCAACAGGAAAAAAAAAGACAAGAAATTCTAGGCATGAGAGCTTAAATAAATTATCATCTTTGTAGATCTGCCATAAATCCTCTAGTTGGAATACACTGATTTAGAGTTTGCTGAACTGGCACAAATCCAAATGCCTTAGGTTGCTTAATGGATAGAGTGTAAACATTTCACCTTCTCTGACCACTCCCCACCCCCTAACTTCAGCCATTGGTGACACGTTTTCCTTGCCACTGCTCAGTTTTCTGTAACCAAGAGTGGTAGCAGCTATGAAGTTAACAGGACTCAAACTGGATAGATGGGTTTCATCTTCATGGCTGTGAAAGAACATACCAGGGGGAGGTTAAGTCACTACTGAAGGAAATAGTTTGTAATGATTTTCTCCCATAAACATGGGATCTTTGTTTTCTGAACACCAAAAAGGCGACAAGTGAAACCAAACCCATATTCCACCAACCAGACAAATCCCTTGAAGTCTGAGAAGAAAGCCGCTAGTCCTCCAAATTCCAGAATTAATAGCAGGGATGAAATGAAACTTATAGCCTGAAGATTTTCTATGAGAAAAATAAATTTTCTCTACTAAAGTTTAGTGGCAATTTATTTTGATTCCCAGGCATTCTATTTATTCCTTGTTTCTATTTGGAATCATCCAGTCATTCCACAAGCATTTCATTCTTCCATCTGGGGAAGTGGATGAGATAATTCGCAGTATCAACAATGACTACTAGGAAAAAATCTTAGCTTTACACAGCAGGTCAACTCTGATTTTTTTTTTCTTAATCACCCTCAAAGCCTAAAAATTATTTTTTAGTTAGACCCAGATTTTTCTTTACATAAAGTATCAGAGGCTCCAGCAGTGAATTGGCATCACGGGGCAATGAGATTTAATGCCAACCCTACCCTCACTTCCTAAAATCAGTCCCATATTCACTTTATTCAGTTAGTCCCAGGGAAGTTGTGTGTTTAGAGGGAAGATGGGGTTGGAGTTGGGAGCTGGGCTCCCATTGAATGGAAAGGTGTTTACTTTGTGAGAAACAAAGAAAGGTAAGGACATAAGCTGAGCCTATCACCTTCTGGATAACTGAAAAGAGTGCTGGTCTTGAAGATGATCTAGGAGTTAGAGGAGACCTGGTTTGTCATTTTATTTCCAACACACAGTAGCTTTGTGATCATGCCCAATCCCCCAATCTCACTTTGCTTGTCTATATAATGGGGATAACAGCACCTTTCCTTCACAGGCTTGTTGAGAAGCTCAAATGAAATACTATTTCATCCTTTTCATCCTTAAAAATATTATTAAAATGCTGGTTATTATTATTATTCCCCCTGAAACCACCACGTGCTTCCAACTTCTATCTCTGTCAATGGCAACACTATTTTTCATGAAAGGCCCAACCTTTGAATAGCTTTTGAGTCCCTCCTTTCCTTTGTCCCTTATATCCATTCAGTCCCCCTCCTATCCATTATTCACTTTGAAATAACTTCCATCTCTTCTTTCCATTGTCAGTGAAATACCTTGATCAGCAGAGAAGGTATACTCCTCCTTCCCCATGCTGGCTCTGTTTCCCATCTCTTGTTTTCCGTGGTAGTTTGCAGGTATGTATCAGGAGCAAGAAAGTATGTGTGTATGTTTATATGCACACATATATGTCCATATATGCATATGTATAAATGTGCTCTAAATCCAGGGCTCCATCTTTTACACCACAAGAGGTAGGGTGAGGTCTTAGATAGACCACCACATTTAAGGAAATTCTGGGCTTCAATCTTACCTTAGACACTAACTGGCTCTGGGACCTTGGGTGTGTCAGCCAACTTTTCGGAGCCTTAATTTCCCCATATGTAAAATGGGGATAGTAATATTTGGACTCCCTCCCAGGGTTGCTATGAAGAAAGTGTCTTTGCCAACTTTAGAGTGCTTTATTATTACTATTATTGTTGTTAATTATGTCATTATGATGTTATCTGTGGGTAATTATTATTATTTTGTTCCTAGATTGACTCAGATGGAACCCTGATCTCTTTCCATATTTTGTGGCTGGAAATTAGCATGTTGGATATTGTCCCTTATGACCAATGGCTCATACTTATTATGTTTTGGGAAGCTCAGTTCTTTAAGCAGTCCTCAGGTAGACCAGCTGTCCCAACACTCTGTCAATGGATTCCTGTACCCAGAAACAGAGAGACTGAAAATTATCCCATGGACAAGGCTCATCAACTGTGTTTCCTTCCCAGCTACAAGGTACAAGACGAAGACAAATTAACTACTATGTTTCTTTGGTGTGATGTCATGCAAAGAACCCTGGGGCAGGTAGTCAGGAACCTGGGCTTCCAGAACTCTAGCTCCACCAATAACCATGTCATAAAAGATGCATCACTTGGATACTAATATTTGTCTTAACTATTTCAGAGGCTTATTATGCTAATCAAATGAAAAAAAAAAGAATGGGAAAGTTCTTTGAAAAGTACAAAAGTCTACAGGAATAGTTAAATCTTTATATGCTAGTCCTATAGAAAACTTCTAGATAGTCTTGGCATTGTGTTGTTGACCCACATTGCAACACAGACCAATAGGAAAAATTTCCTAAGGGCTCCTAGAAATCTTTTCTATGGAACGCTGCTGCCCCTGCCCCTCCACCACCAATCATAACATCAACTCTTCTTTGGAAAAACAACAACAAAAACTTGAGTCTGTTTCTATCCCTTTGTAATGACTGTTTGGGGAAAATATTTTCCCAAGATACTCTTGGTTTCCCCTCTCCCTCTTCATTTCCCTTTCCCCACTCTCTTCTCTCCATTTCTATATCTCTCTTTTTCTGCCTCTGTCTTTGTCTCCCTATCTTTGCCTCTGCCTGTCTCTTCCTCTGTCTCTGTCCCTGTCTCTCTGTCTCTCTCACTCTCTGTGTCTGTCTGTTTGTAGGGCTTAGAACTCTTATGTAATAGGCTTTCAAAAATGCATTCACTTCCTATGGCTGGCAACCCACCAAGAAACACTAACTGGAGAATAACAGCTGGCCAGTACCTTCAGGCTGCACATCGGCCAAAGGCAGCCCAATTGGGATGACCGCAATCCAGCCTGTGACAAATTGGCTAACTGTGCCTGCAATCTGGCTGGGCCAATTAATCACATTTGGGTTCCCTTTCTGCATATGTATGTGGGGAGAGGCAACATCTGACCTTTTCATGTGACGGATGGAGCCTAGCTCCTCTCTGAATGGTCCACCAGAGCAAAGGAAAGGGAGATCTGGGGGAAATGAGGAAAGAGAGGCAAAAGGGGGGAAAGAAGGTAATGAGAAAAGACAAAGGGAACCAGAAAGAAAGGTCACGATAGCATTATTAATAATAACAACATTT
This sequence comes from Pseudochirops cupreus, assembly GCA_028627135.1. Lineage (NCBI taxonomy): Eukaryota > Metazoa > Chordata > Mammalia > Diprotodontia > Pseudocheiridae > Pseudochirops > Pseudochirops cupreus. The sequence continues at coordinate 37,837,591 of CM053581.1, forward strand.
TTCTAGTGTTTAGAGCTTGTAGAACATATATTGACATACATTATCTCATTTGATCTTCTCAATGATCCTCTGAATAATCTGATTTTATTACTTCCATTTTATAGATGAGAAAACTGAGTCTAAAAAAAAGTTTACCTGACACCTAGAATCATACATCTTGGGAAATATCTGAGGCAGGTTTGGACTCAAGTCTCTATGCCTCCAAAGTACACTATCCACTATGAATGGTGTATACCAAGAAGGTAAGGGTCTTTTCTAGTCATAGGAAATGACATTATTGTGACTGCAAAGGATTTAAGTCAAAATTATGAAAACTGACTTTACAATCATGAGCCCAAATGTAGACCTATAGTTAAGTATGTAAAAATGCAAATGGCTACGAATGACAATTTCCAGACATGAAAGTTTTATACTAAATCTGTGTGTCTGCACTGATTGAGAGACATATTGGCATCTGAAAATCTCTTTTAGACTTGATCTGTAATTTTATTGCTACAGGGGAATTTTGGTGTTGAATTTCTCCATGGATGCACATTGGCTATGTGTCAGAAATTCAGTGTATTCAAGAGTTTCTTTGGGGCATGGAAAAGCTAAGTGACCTTTCCCATTGTCACCTAGCTAGTATCAGAGCTGAGATGACCCCAACTCTTCCTGACTCAAGGTCAGTCCTCTATCCACTATTACCACATTGTCTTTTATTTTCAAAGATGCCAAAGACTCAGATTAACCAGAATATAGCAAGGAAGGAGAGGCAGCATGGTTGAGTTATCATGAACTGACCTTAAAGGCAGGAAAATGGGTTTGAGACTTACCCATCCCCTATACTGACTATGCCTTCCCTAGGCAAGTCACTTTATCATCCAGGGTCCCAGGCAATTCTCTAAGACCCGAAGTTACAAAGTAGGTACTGATTGGCATTAGTAGACAGAGTTTCATCCCTGGGAGATCTTTATACCAATGAAATAGCAGGTCCTAGCTGCCTGGTCCCATAGTGAAGAAAACATTGTGTTTGTTTTTTTCCTGTAATATGCAAAAACTTGAGGCGAAAGGTCACTGCCTGCTTCAAATATTCTCCACACAACTCCAGAAACCAACAGTATCTATTATTTATGAAATCTCAGACTGGCCAAGGTTGAGTCCTTTCTTGTCCCTTTCTTCTGTGAGCATAAAGACGTCACAATGTTTATTATTCTGATTAGACTTATAGCTTAATTTACGGTATCCTGCTATTGTGCCTGGGTGTCTGGCCTGCATTCACAACCCTGCCAATGTTATTTTTAAAATGTCGCCTGAGCCATGATTCATGGCTGGCGCTCATGACATCCGTGTTGACCTGAAAGAGTTAAGAAGCAATGCCAAATTTATTTGTTTTTCAAAGAAGGGAAAAGGACAAGCTGAATGGAATCTTCAGAAAACCCAAATCATCTCAAGCGGGATCAAAAATCTTAAATCAGGGGAGAGGTGATTCAGATCCTAAATGTTTTCTTTTATTGGCAGTGACTTCATATCTCTCTATCATTCAAGAAGATATCACCCTCAAATACTATTCCTGCTTCCAAAAGTACTGAGAGAGATTCTTATATAGGGGGACAAAGGGCAATCTGGCTGGGCTCCTGCTTTGGAGTGGGGGGATGGGGTGTTTCGCACACAATTATGTGGAAAGAAATATCTGAGTTTCCATTCACCATTATCAGACATCATCTGGTACATTGGGAAGAATATTCTTGGACAATTCCTTGAATTATCTGGTAAGGGAAGTGGGCGGGCACGATTCATAACCTCTGTCTTCATCATATGCATAGGTGCATTCAATTCACCAGCTATGCGTTATCCAATATCCAACTTGATAAGCTTTCTTTGGAGTGGACTATATTCCATCTCCTAGGGATACAAGAAGGCATTGCAGTGCACTGGAGGGAGACCTGGGATTGGAACAAAATGATCTAGATTCAAATTCTAGCTTTGCCACTTACTGCCTGTAGGTTTTCCACCTCTGTGGGCCTGTTAGATGAAGACATTGAATTAGATGATGTCTAACACTCTTTGTAGCTTTAAGTTTGTATATGTTAATGTGATTTGGGAAAGATTACTTACTTCTTGTAAGATGTGGCCACTGAGCTATTAAGGAAACTAGGCATTTTGAGATACAGAAGAAGAGGAAGAGGATGTTGGGCCTGGGAGACTGTCTCTGAAAAGGCATAGTGGTATTAGAGTCTTCTCTTCCAATTAAGCACCTCTTCCTGGGTCTGCTCCTTGAGCTGGGGGGAAAATTCAACTAGGTCTAGAGCCCCAGGTCCCCATGATGCTTTGCAAGCTTTAAGGTGAATGTACTAAAGAGCCTATTCTCTGCCAGTTAGGCTTGCAAACGCAGCATCCATTAGCCTTAATGGGAGTTACACATGCAGAAGTCAAGAAGGAAAGGGACCTTAGGGCTACGTTTAGAAGTGTAAGTGTGAAGAAAGTCATTCATTATAAACACAAAAAAAACACCTAAATTGGAGGTCAGGAAAGCCAGTCACTTTAGGGTAGCAGGAGAACAGAATTTATCTATAATGTGGCAGTTGCGAGATGAGATTTGAGAAGTACAGCCGGGCCTTTGTCCAACCCTGTGGGAACTGGGCTATTGTCTTCCCTGGCCTATAGATGTGAGCGCCCTCTGCCCACAACCCCCCTTCCCTAGTGACCTCTGGGTCAGGGGCACACATGCTGGCCTTGAACTCTCCGTCTGTCTCCTCACCATATTAATTACTATTCCCCTCTGCCAGAGCAAGAAAACAACCTTCACTGCATTAGGGCTAATTAAAAAGAGTGAGCTTCTCATTCTGGCAGCCTTAATCACTCTCCTCCACTATTCAGAACAGGAAGGAGTGCTGACAATCTTATTAATAACAGAAGGAAACACCTCAGTAATGCTCCCTGTCTGATAAACAACTACACCAGCTATGGGGCAGGCTTCTTGACACATAAATGTGTCTCTTCCCTCCCATCCCCTCTCACCATAACTGCCATGATTGACTGAGATGGAGAAAAGTAGGAAGATGCGCAAGTTTCCACAAGCCCAGAGAAGAGTCACCAGGGCCAATGAGCAAGGTCAGAACAGATGTGAGGTCATCTCCATTAGAAGCAATTTCCAACCCTACCCATCACTTCCCTCTCTGCTTCTCACAGCCTCCCAAATTTAAAAAAAAGGAGGGGGGGAGGGGATGGTATCATCACGGGCCATCCGATTTAGGATGCATAGAATTTCTCCCAAACATAATAAATAGACTCTCCATTTAAACTTCTGAGACTGGATCACAAACAGGAATTCAATGTAATATAGACAAGACACGAAAGAGGGATCATGGGAATCAAAAAGTGGCTTATACTTATTCAAACTACCTGAAAACATGAATGAGGCTATAATGTGGCCCCAAATCAGGCATTTCTATCATGCTTTGACCTTCTCTTGTCCCCATGAGTCCCTGAGGATCATGAGTTACCTATATGGTCCAACCCGAGTCCAACTGGCTGATTTAGCATTTAAATGGCTGATTTAGCAGGTCACAAACTACACCTATTTTAATGTGTAATAAGAGGCAGACTTAGAATGACCCTATGCAGGCAGAGAGAACTAGGAAATCGCGGCAATTTTCAAGATAAAGAAGGCCAAAAAAATTAGTTGAGGAAAAGAGTGGGTTCCTTTTGGCTTCAGTTACCCAAATTGACTATGCGTAGTAAACAGGAAGACCCTTAGAGGGCTGACTATATGGTACTTCCTCTAGCATTGACCTTTCTCATCTTCTGTCATCATTGCCAATTTGCATGGCATGAGGTGAAACCTCAGATTTCTTTTAATTTGCATTTCTCTCACTATTAGTGATTTGGAGAGGTTCATTTAGAGTTTGCCATTCTTCTTTTGAAAACTCTTCATATCTTTGATTGTCTATTAGAGAATGGTTCTTGGTATTATGGATTTGTTTCAATTCCTCGAATATTTTGGATAATGGACTTTTGACAGAAGCAAATATTTTTATCCTTCTATTTATTTTCTAATTCAGTGTTCAATCATTTTCTTTGTGCAAAACTTTTTAATTTTATTTAGTCAAAATTGTGTATATTATCTTTTTGTCCTCCATTATCATTTATTTGCTTCAAAATTCTTCCCCTTGCCCTTATTATATAAGAAATCAAGTATTGCATGACCTTTTTTAGTTCACATATCCTTTCTGAGTTTCTGTGCTATATTATATGGTGAAAGATATTAGTCTAAACTTAATGCTAGCAGTTCTTGTCAAAAAGGACATCTCTCCTCTAGTAATTTACATTCTTGAGTTTGTCAGACTTGAGACTATTGTTTTGGACGGCTCCTTCTTATTTTTTTTAGTTTGTTCCATTGATGTGATGTTCAGAGTTTTAACCAATATTTAAAAAGTTTTTGATGGGTAGAAGCAGCAACATATCGCAGCTCTCACATAGCCACCCCAAAATACCCATAAAATAGGACTCTAAACCAATTCTGGAACTCCAAAACGCACACAAAGATACTTCCCACTAAAGTCAGCTCGGCTACGAGGAACCATATCAGCACTGTGAACCGAAACCAGCCTGGCCTGAAGCCACGGCTGTGCCCCGGGGCGGCTGGACGGGAGGAGCGGATGAGCTGAGAAGCTTCAGGTGACCGGATTAGCGGCAGCTGTGAATAGGATTTGTGAAAGGGGGAGATAAGCAGTCCCGCCCGAAGGCCTCCAGAGCGGAAAAGTGAAAGGCAGAGCTTTTGCACCCGCCTGGGCTCTGCAGCTTTCCGCCGCGGCCTGCAGACAGCAGGGGGACTGAGTGACTGGTCTAGCCAGGGCTCTCGCATTGAGTGGCGTAGATCCGGAT
>CM053581.1:37842953-37869285 GCA_028627135.1 Pseudochirops cupreus
AAAAATATTCTCTCAGCAATTTGATTGACATAGCACTAAAACTATAAATTAATTTTGATAATGTTGTCATTTCTACTACATTGACATGGCCCAGCCATGAACAATGAATGTCCCTCTATTTCCCTTTATTTCTATAAGGAGTATTTTATAGTTTTATTCATATTAATCAATCAATTTGTTAAATGCTATGAGTCAGGCATTGTGTTAGGTATGGTTTACAAAGACAAAAACTGAACAGTCTCTCCTCTCAGGGAGCTTACTTTTTATAAATCTTGAGTGTCTTATTGGGTTAACTCTTAGATGTTTCATGCATTTTTTTTTTAGCTTTTTAGAGTATAATGCTTCTTATCATTCCTCCCCACTTTTTTTTTATTACCATATGGAAATGCTAATGATTTAAAATTTTAATTTGTATCCTCTTGCCTTGTTCAAATTATTAATTGGTTCTGGGAGAGGAATATTAAAGGCTGTTATTAAAAATGTGTTACTTCTTTTTACATTTTGCTTGGCTTTTCTTTTAAAAATTTAAGCTGTTATGCTATTGATTAATATGCATTTAAAATTGCTCTTTTTTCATTATCTATGGTACCTTTAAGCATAATGCATTTTCCCTGTTTGTCTCTTGACTTTACCCATTTTTGTCGTTGCCTTAATGGAAACTCCTGCATTCTTAGTGTCACCTGAAGTAGGATGGATTATATCCTGTTCCATCATTTTTACTTTGTATGTGTCTATCAATTTTAAATGTGTTTCTTGTAATCAACTAATTGTTGGATTTTGTTTTCTTATCCATCACTATGTATTTTTTTGAATTGGGAAATTTAATTCATTTACTTTTACAGTTATAATTAAGTGTACATTTTCTTCCACACATCTGTATGTATACAATACACACCCACATCTTTTAAGTCAATACTCCTGTTTTCACTAATATGAACCCTATCTCCTCTTTCCAAATGGCAGTACCTCCCATTACCTGCCTAATCATGTTATTATTCTCTATTCTTCGTTTCTTTAGTTTAGAAGCATACTTTTCCAGTTTAAAAGCATACTAGAACCTAATCCTCCCAGCTCCCCAGTTCATTCATTAATCTTTTCCTGTGAAATCAATGCTATTTTTCATGAAGTATTTTCCCCTTCTACCTTCTTTCTTGCTCTAAACCTCTTCTAGGATTCTCTAAAATATATTGCCAGGAATAATAATTCTCAATGGAGAAATTGGGAATTGTTCTATAAGCCTAGTATGGGGGGGTTAGACTTGTAAGAACAAGTTTGGAATAGTCATTACCAGGGTCCCCTTGTTCTCCCCTCTTCTCTAACAAGAGGCATTCATTTGTATTATTCTACCAAATATAATATTAATTTTTAATGAAGGGAGGAAACTTTGCCCCTAAATATTGATTCATTTCCCCTACCATCATAATATGATTGTAGTATCATATAACAATTTTTTTCCTTTTATTTCTCATAAGCACAGAATAATTCATTGGTAGTCTAATTCAATTCCCATGGAATCTGAGGTATTTCTGCCTAAAAAAAAATTTTTTTTTATTCTGTAGTTCTAAAACTTGACTACATTAGTACTACTTTCTTGGTGATTTAAACTTCAGGTTTCTTTCTGTTGTTGTTCCGTGGATTATCTCAAGTTGATCTTTGCTGTTAGATTCCAATATTTCTGGGCAATTTTTTCTATATGGAGTATGGCATTAGGTTTATTCTTATCATGATATACTTACTGAAGTCATTTAATCCTTAGATTATCTCTTTTCATTATTCATTCTAACATTCTAATTGTCATTTTCTTTTTCAGAGGGTCTACTGTTATGGGAAGTATCTCTGTCTTTTGCTCTAAATTCACTAGTCTCTAGGTAGACTTTTATCTTCCTTAAGATTTCTAACTTCTGTCCCAATATCTTTGGGACATTTCATTTTGCCAATTTAAACTATCCTAGGTTCTTGGAGTTGCTCCATTCTCATTTCACAGGGCCTAGAATTTGATAAGATATTCTCACCTTCCTCAGAAGACTTTGAGTCACTTTCCTTTGTTGCAAATTACTTGTCCACAAGACTGATCTTTTCTTGGAATATTCATTTCTCCTTCTCCAGCTTGGTCAGCTTTTGTCTGTCTTAGTCACCTGCTCTGGTGACTTTCCTATGGCCTGCTTACTGAACATGTATTCACTGCCAATTCCCTTCAGAAGGCGGGGTGCTACTCTGCCCCCTCCACCAGATCATGATGCCTGTTCTCTGCTCTCTCCAACTCCCTGATCTAGAAAAGGTCTTGCCTCCTTTGGAGGGTGAGGGTGCTGAGTTGAGCCATTGTTGCAGAGAAACTCTAAATATTCACTATAATTGGACCTATTTTTCTTCTTCACCAGTCCCATTCTTCTGGCATTCAGTGTTCTCTTTGTCCCTCATTTTCTTTACTCCTTAGTATGACCCAGAATGGAGGTGGTCATGAATGTGTTACAGGAGAGGTCTCCAGGACACTAGTAAAAGGGATACCCTCAGAACTTTTTTGCATTTCATTCATCTTCACCCTTCTCTTGCTCCTTATATTGTCTACTTATTTCTTTTTAAGCTTTATTAATAAATTTTCATCAGACCTGTGTTTCTGGACTACTTCTTTCTCCTCTTCTCTTCCAAGCTCCCCACGCTTCTCCAAATATCCCCTTATATTTCATCAGAGCATTATAAATGACTGGAGAATTAAATTTTTCTTTTTGTGGAAAGGACCTAAATAAGGAGAGGTGGTTTTTGCTGTTGTTGTTTTTTAAGTAGAATGGATATTCACCTGTTTGCTTTCATATAATCTCTGATGTCAGGATAGGGGAACTGCTTAATGTTTTCAGGTCCCTTTGAACTCTAGAATATCAAGACCTGATGTCTTGTCTTCCTTTATTAAAGGCCACTTAATTACAAAAGCAACTCCCATTTTCTGACCCCATCCTCTGACAAACTAGAGGGTGCCTCAGCCTATATGGAACTGTACTCTGTACTATGAGCAGCAGAAGCAATCAAAATGCAGGCTCTCCCCCTTCCTCCCGGCCCCGGCTTTCCACTGAAGTCAACAACAGAGACTAAGCAATAGGAAATATGTTTTTTGGTAATAAGGGCCACCTGAGTCCTTCTGCTGTACTTGGCACAGTCTGTTGGGACAATAATAACAATAGGTCACATCTAAATGCAGTGTGTTCCAAAAGTCTTTCGTGCAGTTCTTACTCTATTAAAGCTACAAACCTCACAAAGACTCAGAACACCCTGTATAGTTTTTTATAAAGTAATTTCCTTGCAACAAACTAGACTGGCAGGTAGTAGAAATAGAATGTCTTACAGATACATAATGAAACTGAGATTGGAGAGGTTTTGTGCTCAAGGTCACGTAAACTTGAACCTAAGTTTTCTGACCCCAAAGCCAGCGTTCTTTCCACTAAATACTGAAAAATGCCAAAGGGAGTCTGGCAGGGCCTGAGATATCTCTTCAGCTTTAAGAAACCAGAATGAATTGTTCTATTTAACCAGTCCTAGCCTCCTCAGCTACCATGGCATCCCTACAATTGGTTCCTTCAAACAGGATTTTACCTAATTATAAAAAATGCAGATGGAGATTTGTTAATTAGCTTCCTCTATTCTCCAGCCCTCACCTCACCACTGGATTAAGCTGACTCAAAGTTCACCCAGTTTCAGCAGGTCCTGCTGACACAATGGCATCCATGCCAGCTATCAGGAGTGGGGCTGGGGTAGAGGGAGCCCCACAGGCCTTGACTGTCCTCAGACACTGCCCACTTTAGACAGTGAACACTGACAGGGTCAGTTGGCACAGCTTTGGGCCTCAGCAGAGAGAGCAAGGAGGCAGGTCAGACTTTCTGCTATGCATCTGCCAGTGGGTATTACTGTCACTATAGACAGCAAAACATCCCAGGAAAAAAAGAGATTTCAAACCCCACAAGCTCAGCCCTCCTTTCTCCTTGTTCTCCATGCCTTATAAAAATAGAAAGAACACATGTTCCCATTAGTCACTTGCTGGAGGGCAGCTGTGGGGTATATGCAAGCAGCCCATACACTGGAACCAAATTTGAATATCATTTGCATATTCCAGGTAGACAATGGTATAATGCACACACTCTCCCCAGTGAGGAAGTGAGACAGAAACCAGATGACATTTACTAGGAACAAGGCCTATCCTTTGTATGTTTTCAAATCTACTTGATAAGACCCCTCATGGTGATGGAGGCCCACCCTAGTTAGAGAGGCATTCAGAGAGTCTTTTAATTAAACTTCTGTGAGGGAGGACCAGACCTCCCAGGAGAGTGGTAGAAAGGGGGAGGAGAGAAAGAGAGAGACAGAAAGAGAGAGAGAGAGAGAGAGAGTGACAGAGAGAGACAGAGACAGAGAGAGACAGAGAGAGAGAGACAGAGAGACAAAGAGAGAGAGAGAGAGAGAGAGAGATGGGGTAGAGAGTCAAGGAAAGAGACAGACAGAGTGGGCAGAGAAAGAGAGAAAGAGAAGTGGGGGTACAGAGATAGACAGACAGTGTTTCTCTTGGGGAATATCTTTTGTTTGTCCCAAACTCCTTGTATCTGGTAGAGTTGAAATCCTTCCTTCTGCATTTTGGCCCTTTTCAGAAGCATTCAGAGAGCATCTCATGGTTAGCCCCAGACCTATGTATTGTTTCCAAGTTTTTAAATCCTGAGTGATCTCTGGCTTCCCAAGCCACCTGTGGGAGTTCAAAGGTCAACTTTTGGGGATGTAATCAGTGTCTGAGCAGCACAGGACACAATTGCTTTGAGGCCATGTTAAAGAACAGCCAGAGGGGAAAAGAAATGATCCTGCCAGAGCCTACAGGTGGCTGTCTTATTGACCCTCCCTTTCCCATCTCAGAGGAGAACCTATTCTAAGAGACAAAGGTTTCCCCTGTGTCTTTGACCTGACTTGACCTGACCTCTGTAACTCTATCAGGACCAATGGCCAGCAGTTATCAACTGTCAATAAACGGCAAAGAAAAAAAAGACCCACACCATTTCATTCATAACATGAGACAGGCTTATCTATTTGCGGATCGATCATGAACTTGCAGGTTGACAAAATACAGTCAGCGTCCCCTGTCTTCTCATCATAATATTGAGAATATGTGCTTTGACAAATTGAATGATCCGCTCCTCTCCTGCCCCACTCTTGGGGCACTTAGCAAATACCAGATGGATTGATTGAAATCAAAGGTGAATGGGAGGTCTGTGCCATTCCTCTGAAGAATCAAATGTCACTGAACCGCAGTGCCAAAGTACTAATTAGTGCATCTCATTAAGGCTACCTTACTAAAAATACTGTTGAAAAGGAACAGGCCTACGTGGTCCCAATTATCTGGCTAATCCAAAAGTCATTTTCATTTGCTTAAATTACTCACACAATTACGATAAAAGAGATTGCACCAAACCTGAATTATCTAGCTCAGCAGCCTCAGATGAGAGCCAACATGTTGTAATGGATAGAGAACCAGTCTCGGAGTGGAGGGTGATCTGGGTTCAAGTTCTGCCTCTGATAAATACTGGCTATATGACCCTGGACAAGTCTCTTAGCCTCTCTGTGCAAAGGGACAAGTCTCTTGTAGAGCCAGAGGTCTGCCTTAGTCTAGGAGGTTTATCTCTGGAAGTTCCCCATATCAATGAAATCACAGCTCCTATCCAATAGCCTATACTCAAATTCATTGGGTCAGTGGTAACTCTCCACTTTATCTTATGCTGTCTCAACTCAACAAAGGTTTCATAATTTTTTGCTGACATGTAAGTGTTTGTGGAAGCAATCAGAGCCTGTAAAACAGGGGTCAGCAAACGGCTGGCCAAATGCTGACCAAATCCTGCCAGCTGCCTGGACTGGTCAAGAGCTAAATATGGTTTTTACATTTTTAAATAAAGTTTTATTGTATTTAAAAACATAAAATCCATTCTTACCTCACTGTATGGTGGCAGAGGATTTAGCCCTTGGCTGTAATTTGCTGACCCCGGATAAAAGGGAATGACCCCAGACAACTGGGAGCCCAGGGTTTTATTTCTCATTTGTCTAGAGAGCTGAAGGGGTTGGGGGGGGGCGGGGAGTGTCAGGATTTGGATCAGTTACTCAGGCTACCTCCACATGAGACTGGGGGAATCAATCATTTTGCTGAAATTACCAGCTGATCCACTTAAACACTCAGCTTGCCTTACTGTTTTCCTTGGACCGATAGGAGGTTTGCCCAAACTTTTAGATACTTAGACACAATATCAATCTCTTCTTCTAATATTTAGCATCTCATCATGGCATGTAGGAGACCTCAGCTTCTTAAAGGCCATGCCAGAACAGCATGACTTCAGGCAAGTCCTACCAAGGTAGAAAGCTTTCGGTATCAGATGCATGTTGACCAAGGACCAGGTTGGCCAAGTCTAGAGAGGCTGAACAACAGGTTGGCCACAGAATGATGAATATTTTGGGTGCACCAACTCTCAGAGACAATCTAGGAAGTCAGAAAAGGGTTGTGACTTCCATTGGTGAAGGGACTAGTCATTAAATTATAAAAGCCACTACATATTTACCACCCTCACCTCACCCACCACATTAATGGTTCATAACAAAAATGGCAACATTTGTTCCTTCTACACAGCATCTCAACATGTGTCTTTGCCCTGTTTGCTACCACGCCTAGAATGTACGCCCTCTCTCTTGGAATCACTTTGTTTCCTTCAAAACTTAGTTTGAGCAACACTGTATCCTACATGAAGCCTTTTCTGTTCCCCAGATGCTACTCCCTTCCCCCTCCCCAATGAGCTAATATTTATTTTTTCTATTATGTTTAAAAATGCCATGTGCTTATATGTGCACAGGTCATCTCCCCAGATAGAATGTAAGCTCCCTATAGGGAGGGACAGGAGTCATTTTTGTCTTTGCCTGCCCAGTACCTCACAAGTAGTAAGCTCCTAATAAATGTCTTTTAAAAATAATTTTGTTGATGTTTATTCCTATTGCAATAGAAACTTGAAAACCTCACAGAAATACAATATGCACAAACAAATGAGAGAGAGAATAAAACATTAACATTTGACCCTAGAGTTGAAAAGGTATTAAACACAGTCATTCTCCATTTACCTGATAGAGTTAGGAAATAAAGTATTATTCTCTATAAGTGAATTTTCTAAACAGTGGAAGCTTCTCCTTTTTTGAGCACTGAAACTTCTTAAATGGCATCTATTTTGAATGGAAATCTTTATAAATAATATTATATTGTCTAATTTTTGCCTTCCTGAGTAGAATTATCTTGAATATAATTTCACCTTTTCTTGCAGAGCCAGTGCAGGAGATCTAGTACCCAGCTTGGATTCAGGAAGACCTGAGTTCAGATTCTGTGTCTGATACTTACTAGCTGTGTGAGCCTAAACAAGTCACTTAACCTTTATCTGTCTCAGTTTCCTTACATGCAAAATGGAGATAATAGAGCCTATCTCCCAGGGTTATTGTATTGTATGAGATAATATTTTTAAATCTTAAAGAGCAAATCTTAAAGAGCTATATAAATGCTACCTATTAGTAGTAACGGTATTGCTAATAATAATTATAGTGTATTAATTACAGTGTTGCATCTAGGTTGTGCAGTGGTTAGAGCACTGTTCTGGGAATGAAGAAGATTCATCTTCCTGAGTCCAAATCTGACTCCAGACACTAACTGTGTAACACTAGGCAAGTCACATAATCCTGTTTGCCTCAGTTTCCCTATCTGTAAAATGAGCTAGAGAAGGAAATGGCAAACTAATCCCAGTACCTTTGCCAAGAAAACCCTAAATGGGGTCATGAAGAGTTGGACATGACTGAAACAACTGAACAGCAACATTACGATGTTGTCCTTTAGGGCTACTAAAACATCAGTGACTATCATCCCTTGGCTAAATGGCTCCAGAGTGATATGCTATTTGAGTTCCTGAATCTATCTATTTTTCTTTTTTTAAAAATTTAATTACCTTTTGTTTATTTTTAGTTTACATCATTCATTTCCATGAAATTTTGAGTTACAAATTTTCTCCCCGTCCTTCCTCTACCCACCACCCCAAAACAGAGATCCCACTGTATAATACCCCCTCTCCCAATCGGCTCTCTCCTATATCCTCCCCCATCACCTCTCTGACTTTCCAGTAGGGATATATATTTAACATTTGATTTTAGAACTTTAAACTCCAGATTCTATCCCTTCCTCCCTCATCACCCACTGAGGACAGACACTGGAAAAACAAGCAATTCAATACAGGCCGCACATGTGTAGTTACACAGAACATCTCCACAATGGACATATTGTGAAAGACTGACTATATTTCCTTCCTTTCTAATCCTCCCTCCAGAATCTTCTACTTTTCATAGTTTTCTAATTCTATCCTAATGGTCAGATTTCCAGCTATTCCTTCTTTCTACTGTGTTCTCACTTTGAGCATGACCTTTCCCATCCTGTCTCTCCTATGTCCCAATATATTCCCCTTTATTTAACCTTATGGACTTTGATACCAGATCACTAATCTCATTAGGTTTCTGGCTCAGATGAAATGAAATGAATGAAAATGAATGAGAATAAAGAGGTTCTTAGTGATGGATGACTTGACGAGCTCTCAGGAACAAATAGTGTGAACGTGGGGCTTTGAGTCAGAAGAGACCTGTGTTCATTCCCCTCCTGCCTCAGATGCTGGGAGACAGACCATGGGCAGGTCACTTCATCCCTCAGTTTCCTTATCTGTAAAGTTGAGATATTAATAGTCCCTCCCCCTACGCAGTTGTTGTGAGGATCAGATGGGACAATTTGCAAACCTTAAAACATTTCGTGTCCAATATTTTTGCAAGTCCTCTCTTCTTTGACTTTGGGTCAATTTGGTTGTTTCAAGTTGTATTCTCCTTATCTTTCCTATTCTTCTCTATGTCTCTGATAAGCTGAGGTTACCAGATCTGTGACCTCTTGAAAAGTGATATATTACTGACTGCATTTATATTTTACATCAACTAGAGGATGGAAAATAAGTATTATTAAGCTGGAAAAAGGTGAAGCATGCGAATGGGATGGAAGTGTATTGTCTAGGCGTGCATTGTCACATTTGCACATTTTTGCACATACAATAACAAGATCTAATTTATCATTAAGCATCTGCAGACATTACCAGAGCATTCTTTGCATACTCCACCACAAACTACCTCAACATTATGCCATTTTATTAAATCAGAGGGCAGAGCAGTGCTGATGGATCAAGGAAAGCTGAAGGTTAGGCCTGGCCTTTTCTCCCCCCCATCACAAATGCCCAATTGTCAATGTTTAATTTCTCTTCTTTTTTATTGAGAGACTTCCAACAAAGCCTGGCTTCGATAATGAGTGGTTCAGGGGTGCCCTATACTCAGTAAATGACAGACATGGGTCTGGAGAACATTAATCTTCTGTCTGAAGGTGGGGGGAGGAAGGAGGTGGAAAGTAGTATCAGTAGATTTGCCTAATCTGGAAATGCCCACCAAGACCCAATTCCCAATGAATTCAAATCCGTCAACAGAATGAGTATAGACGATGGCTTGCTGCCATTATAATTTTGTCAGGTTAGCAACAAATATTGGAGAACAAACACTGGCTTTTCTCAAGCAGAGGCAGATTCTGCTCGTGCAGTGATTGTGATAGCAAATGCATCAATCATTATGAACTAGTAATAGCTCAAATGCAGCCCTGACCATTTGAACCAAGGGGCAGAAATGATGAAAGAAAAAAAAAAGCAGGAGAGTAAGAAGCAAATAAGAAAATTCAGATAGCTGGATGAAAGAAATAATCAGAACTCTTTCCCAGGCTTCTTCTCAGTTCTAGAAATGATTAGAATTTTTTTTCTTGTATTGGTAAAAATAATAAAAATCTAACTATCTTCTTATGGCCTTTAGATTGCACAGGAATCAGCATTTTTTAAAAAAATCGCTGTTAATAATGATAATAGCAAATAATTCATTGCACTTCAAAGTTTATAAAACACTTTCCATCTATTATATCTTGTTTTATCTTCGCAGCACCCCTGGGACTTAGGTATATATTATCCCCATTTTAAAGATCAGAAAACTCAGGCACACTTGGGTTAAATGATTTGCTGAGCGACGCCCAGCTAGTAAATGGTTGGGGCAGGATTCATACTTAAATCTTTATGACTCCAAGTCTAGCACTTGACCCACTTACCTCCTTGGTGCCTCATTCTGCCTCTAGGTTAAAAAGCGAAAGTATTAATTACATATAATAAACGCCTATGTGGATTTTTTTATAGGACTTTGACATTTCAAAAACACTTGTCTTATGTCTTCCCATTTAAGCCTCCTAAACAACCAGATAAAGAAGTTGCCATAGTTGTTATGAGCTTCATTTTACAGATGAGGAAACTGAGGCTGAGGGGACAAGTGACTTGCTAGCAAGTGTTAGAGAAAGGATTTGAACTCAGGTTTTCCCATCTTCAAATCCCACATACTAGCCACTAGGCTCACTTAAAAGGTGACCAAGTGGGGTGCCTGGATGGCGCGGTGAATCAAGTGCTAGCCCTGGAGTTGGGAGGATCTGAGTTCAAGTCTGGCGTTGGACGCAACACAAAAAACTAGTCTTGTGATCTTGGGTAAGACACTTAACCCCAATTGCCCTACCTTCCCCCTCCAAAAAAAAAAAAGCAAAAAAAAAAAGTAAAGGGTGACCAAGTGGAGTGGTCACTCCTAAAATAATTGCCATGGTTAGACTTTTGAATAATATAAATTTGAATTTTGACATCCTAAACTCAGTAAAGTATAAGGAATAGAAGGTCATCTCAGGAGTCCAGGATACCTAGGGCTACATTTAGATCACTTCTGATCCAAACTGGTTGGGTGACAAATGTCTTAATCTGTCATTGTCCCTGGGCAACTGCTGTAGAATGGGTTTCTATTGGCATTGGTGGGAGGAATTTCCTCCTCTGGAGTTCCTCATACCAAGAAAAGAATAATGACTAGAATTTATAAAGCACTTCAAGGTTTGTGAAACACTTTACTTATGTTAGCTCATTTTATGCTCACAACAACCCAGGAAGGTAGGAGTGATTATATAATCCCCATTTAATATTGAAAATTGAGGCTGAGAGCAGATAAGACAGGTTCCCCACTCCTTGGTTAAGTGATTGTCTAGGGAAACTTGGATAGTGAGGTTGATTTGAACTCAGGTCTTCCTGATTCTAGGTCCATCCACTGTATTATACAGCTGCGATGAAATCCCAGGTGTGATCTCAAAAAAATAACATACTTCTCCCCCACGCCCTGAAAAAAACCAAAACAATATCTCTTTAGCTACTTTCTATACCTATAACTTCCTCTTGAAAACCTGAGATTGTGAATACAGTATTTAATTTTTTGAACACATACAGTTAAAATCCAATTTCACAGAATGTCCCACCTCCTACCTGCCCATCTAGAGTGGGCTGTGTTTCCTTTCCTTCTCTGCCTCCCCACAAAAAATCAACAACACTAACAGAAAATCCAGAAATGCTCAGGATTAAAGATACAGGGAAGATGGAGACACTGAAAATTGTTATAGATTAAGTTGCTAAATCTGGCAAACAACTTGGAATTCTAGGAGAAAAGTGACTGAAACATCTCTGATCTTTGAATCAAACATCTCACTGGTAGGCAGATACCACCCTCTACCTTCCCTCCCCCTGCCCCAACATGTTAAAGACAGAAGGAAAAGCTACACCCATAGCAACATATTCACAGCCACACGTTGAAGTGTAGCAATGAGTCTACAAGATTTTGTTTTAAGTGCCTATTAGGAGTCAAGCACTGAGCTAAACCTAGAAGGTAACAAAGAAAGCTTATAGTACCTGCCCTCAGGGAGTTCTTACTCTAATGGAGAAACCAAAAAGTAAACAACAAGACACATACAAGATACACAGGATTTAAAAGGAAGATAACCTTCAAAGGGAATATATTAGTATCAGGTGCAGGGAGGTGGGAAGGGGGAACCAAGAAAGGCTTCATGCAGAACCTGGTATTTGAGTTGAGATTCCAAAGAACCTGGGGATTCTACCAGGTAGAGGTAAAGCAGTAGAGAGTTCTAGGTGGTGCAGAGGTATGAGATGGAGTCAGGAGATGGACGGTCACATTCAAGGAGAAGTAAATAGAAAGGGAACCTGGAATCTAGAGTTTATGTTGGGGAGAAAAGTGTAAGATGCCTAGAGAGATAGGAAGGGGCCAGGCCGTAAGGAGCTAGAAAGGGACAGAGGTCAAAGGGAGACAGTAGACTCTATTATCATTGAAGTTCAGTCGTTTTTCTGTCTGTCTCTTTAGGGCCCCATTTGGGGCTCATTCTACAGATGAGGAAACTGAGGCAAACAGGGTGAAGTGACTTGCTCAGAGTCACACAGTCAGTAAGTGTCTGAGGTTGGATTTGAACTTAGGTCTTTTTGACTTCAAGCCAGGCAATCTATCCACTGTACCACCCTGAGATAGCAGGTACTATCATTATCCCCATTTTACAGTTGAGCAAAGTGAGGCCAACAGAGGTTAAGTGATTTGCCCAAGATCACACAGCTAGTAAGTGTCTGAGGCTGGATTTAAACTCTGGTCTTCCTGACCCTAGGCCCAGTTCTCTACCTACTCCAGGGGTGGGGAACCTTTGGTCTTGACCATGTGGCCCTCTAGGTCAGCGGTTCTCAACCTGTGGGTTATGTCCAATTTAAATACATCCTGCATATCAGACATTTACATTAGCATTCATAACAGTAGCAAAATTACAGTTATGAAGTAGCAACAAAAATAATTTTATGGTCGGGGGTCACCACAACATGAGGATCTGTATTAAAGGGTCATGGCATTAGGAAGGTTGAGAACCACTGCTCTAGGTCCTCAAGTACAGTCCTTTGGATTCAGGACCTAGAGGGCCACATGTGGCCTCGGAGGCTGCAGGTTCCCCACCCCTGCACTACACCATTGAACTCCCCAATAAGTAACTGTCCCATCACTTTGTTGAGAGAGGCTGGGGCGGGGAGGGCAGCTACGGGTATGGAATCCTGCCCGCGTTGTGACTGTGCCATGTGCTTTCACTACTGTGTTTTCCTTTACTACCAGGGTAGAGTACCTGGGGACAGAATTTGAAAAGAGAGCTATATTTGTCAATAACTAAAAAAAAAAGAACAAACTCCATGAAACTTCAGAAAGATTCCAGGAGATTCAGAAAGCGCCAATAAAAGGGTCTGTCTACTAGTTGCCTACCTCTGTAGGACTCAATCCTTGGAGAGATTTCCCCTCCTCCCCAAACTGAAGGAAATTAACTGTATCCAGCTCTCTCTTCCATGGAAAGGTCTCTTAGGGCCTGGTGTCAGCAGAGGGGTAGGGCGAGAGGCCCATCAGGTTCATTAATTGCTGCAAAGTTAGAACAGTCAGTCAGCAGAAGGGATTGCTGACCTGGCTCCTAAGTTTAACCCACTGCAGGATGATTAAAGACAGTTTGGAATATTAAAAGGGCCACCAGGAAGACAAAGGAGAGAGAGAACCTTCTCTCAGTTCCTCCTGGCAGTTTGGTTCAGCTCAGTGGTGTGGGGACCAGCCTCCTTTCTGTTGGTCCTTCCAGGCAAGTTTCTTCAGTAGGAAAAAAAAAAAATTCAGAGTGTTGAGTATTTAGAAGAGATGCATGTTCTAATTCTCCAGCCCGATACAATTGACTTACACCCCTGCTCAAACTCAATATTCCTCACATATACAGATGCATACAGGAAACCTCCAATGCTACCCCTCTGATGCGCCTTCCATCTCTGCACGCAGAGCAGAAAGCAACCTGCAATTAGACAATTAGACTGATACACACTTTCCCCATTAGTGTTTATTTCTGTTGCCAGTCACGCTGCTTACTGGAAAAAGGGAGGCTGTTAGTTAGCATGTACAGCTCACTTTTCCTTCCCCCCACACTCCCTTCCCAAGACATTTTGCTGAATTTCTTGATCTCTTTTCAGAAGCCTGCTGATTCTCTTCTTTAAAGCCGTTCCTTGGAGTTTGAGGGGCTCAGAGGTGTGTGGATTGCAGAAATTAGACTTAGCTGGCATATTTACCTTGAAAAGCTCAGGGTCTATGTAAAAAGGCCCCTGGAAATACACTGCTAGAAGGGCAGAAGGAACAGGAAAGAAATGGAACACAGGAAAATCAGTCTACACCTAAGAGAGATGAATCCTCGTGTCTCTGGTTGAAAAGCAGGGATAGGCAGGGTGCATATTACTCAAGGAAATTGTTCCAAATGGAATCAACTTCATACAAAACTGGAGGAACTCTAAGCACCTTGGGCACCATCATGTTCCTTTTCAACAGCCAGTCCAATCCTCCAGTGAACTACCCAATAGAACAAATCAGAAGTCACTCAGCTGCCACTGGGTTTCCAAAATCCATCTCATTTTATGTAACTTGAAAGCCTTAGGGAATAATGAGGTTTTAATAGGGCAAAGGGAAAATTCACAGAAACACCCAACAGACTACCAATATATATGTGAGGTATCTAAGTCACTGAAGGAACTTTCAATAAAAAAAAAAGTTGAATTTAATATGGCCTAAATTTCTGGAGAAAAGTTTTTAAAACAAGTACAAAGGACCATATAGGAAAACAAACAGAAAACTATTGTTTCCAAACATGACTATACAGTCCCTCCCAAATTATAACCAGTCAGCCAAGTACACCCCTTAGTTCCTGCCATGGAAAACCACTTTGATGTCCTTTATTAGAATGTAAGCCTGTCGAGGTCAGAAATTCATTTTGTGTTTGGTATTTCCCATGCTTAGCAGAATGCCTCACACATAGTATGCATTTAATAAACGTTTATTTCCCCTTTACCTCTGTTTTTAGTTTCCTTCTTCCTTTCTTCCCTCCCTACCTTAATTAGGAACATCACAGCACATTATCTGATGCGTCATTCAATTCAGTAAACTTTATAATATTGTTGCCATGTGTAGGTCACTCTGCTAGGTACTGGGAGGTAGAAAGATTAAAAAAACAACCCTAGAAACAAATCCCTGCCCTCAGAAAGCTTACTTTCTACTCCTTTATGGGATACCTTTATGGTGGAAGAAATCATGTTGTCTCTAAACCATGGCCTCTACCTACCATACCTTCACAAAGATGATGAGGAAGCTCACCAAGTCGATTCAGTTCCTAGAGTATGAAGTAAACCACCATGTTTATGGTGAAATGAATTCTCCAGGGCATAAAGGAACCATTATGGCCAGCCTTTCAAATGGTCTTCAAAATCATTAGCTCCCCCTCAATTCAATTTGGTTGGCACCGACCTCATTTAGAAATGCCACTCCCTTCTTTTTTGAGCTCACTGTCCCTTCTTTTATTGCTCCCACAGTACGGCAGATTAAGAGATCACAATCATCAGCCTTTAGCAAACATATTCTGGCAACCCTGAACAGATATCCATGAAAACTGACAAAAAGTATTAGAGACAAGAGATAGCGTAAATTAAATTTCTTTTAGGCCTGTTGCCTGATTTCCTTGAGACATGCCCCGATTTCTTTTAAGCACTGAGTATATACTCATTTTCAAGATTCATTTGGGTTATCTTTAGGTATCTGGAGTGCCATTTAGAATTGTACTCATTTACTAAATGATACCCCAGTGCCCTGAAAGAGTTAATTCTCTTCTAAAAGATAAGCAATTTACTTTCTACTTAGCAGCAGGATAAGGACCACTGCTTACAAATGCCTGTGAGCTCCTTAGAGAAAGAGATGTTTTTTTTTTATAAATACAGGGTATAATAATTACAATTATTAAAATAACGTCAATCTACAGAATCATTTTTATACATACCATTTCTCACCCTTTATGCAAAGATATCTGGTGAGCAGCAAAAACACCAGGCGTTTTCATAAGGAGCTTCAGAAAGTTGCACGCTCCAAAATAAGTCCATTCAACCAACCAACCATCACATATGTTTACTGAGTGTGTAAAAAAAAAATCAGCTAGTGCCTCCCCTCAAGGAGCTTACAGTTTGCACAGGAAGACAGGTCCCTATACGTAAACAAAAACCTAAAGCAGGTCCATAAGCACTGAATGAATGGTATAAAAAAGCAAATGTTAGAGGAATTCAGAAGAGGGAGAGGTCCCTTGGACCAGTGGTCCCCAACATTGTTGAGCAGAATGATCCCTTTTGAACATTGAAAAATTTCATGGACCCTCCTGTGCCCCCTATATGACAGAAAAGGTATTTGAATGTCCTCTGATTGGGAAAAATGTATAGTGATGAAATATGACTATGAATATTAATTAAGTCTTAAAATAATGATCAACATGTCACGGGTACTTTAATGTTAGCAGAACACTTTTTATTTGAACCTTAGCACAACATGGGAAATAAGTCATACAGGTATTATTATCTTCATTTTATAGATGAAGAAATTAGCATTCAGGGAGGAGAGATTTCTTCCTGGTCATATGGTTAGTAAGAATTAGAGGTAGGATTTGAACCCAGGAGTGTATGTGTATGTGTGCATGTATGTGTGTGTATATATGATTATATATATATATGTATATATGTATACATGTTATAAATATACAACTTAGTGTGCTCAAAATATTTATGGTAATTAACGAACTAGTTAATATATAGATTCACACTTATTCTTTTATCATCAGTTGTAAAGTAATAATAATAATAGTAATAAACATTTATATAACACTTTAAAGTGCTAAATTTAGAGACAAGATTCTGAGATCAAATGGTATCTCTCTCTCTTAGAGGTTGACTCTTGGCCAGACACATAAGTTCTGTCTTGTACCTTGGGAAACCCCTCTAAGACTGATCTACTTTGTTGTTGTTTATCTAGAAGGCCAGTGGAGAGATCGCCAGGCCTGGAGGCAGAAAGACCTGGATCAGACATTTACTAGCTGTGTGACCCTGGGCAAGTCACTTAACTCTGTTTACCTCAGTTTCCTCATCTGTAAAATTAGTTGGAGAAGGAAATAGCAAACTACTCTAGCATCTCTGCCAAGCAAACCCCAAATGGGGTCACAGAGTTGGACATGACTGAAAATGACTAAAAAAACAACACTTAGGAAGATGGAGTTTTCACAACAAAAATTCTCAATACTTAGGAAATCACAAATCCTTCTTATATTCTTTGGAGCTCATTATATTTTCCATCCTTTAGCTGAACTGAAAAGGAACTCATCATGAAATTATTCTCCCTGGACCATTTTGAAAACGCACTTGACTTTTTGGGAAGCTCATGAACTTAATGTTTCTGGCTTTTAGGAAATGAGGAACACAATAACTGGTTGTGTATGTACTTTTAATCTCCTCTGTTGATCAAGAAAATAGCAGCAACAACCAGAATCGCCATGGCCCGTTGCCTTCAGAATTGAAATTTCCTAGATAACGTGATTTCACTGAGTCATGGGACCCATATCTGCTTGTGTAAAGAGTTTTAGGTTGCTAAGTTAGGGTCTTGATTTGATATGAAGGATACTTGAGAACTTCTGTAGAGGCACAAGGAAAGGCATACTGGCTACTGTGGTGCCTAAGAAAAAATTATTAGGGCAAGTGGTAGGGCCAACCTTCATAGAGAAAGAGAATTGGATTGGGATTCTGAGGATCTTAGTTCTAAGCCCAGCTTTGCTACAATCTAGATATGGGAACTCAGGGCCTCAATTGCTCTCTTTAAAAATGACATTGGACTAAGTACCCTTCTAGTTCCACCCAACATTTGACAAATCTATTCCTGAGGGCAAGAAGGCAAAAGAGGCAGATTTTAGGAATGAAATAACCAGGAACTGGACAAGATGTAGAGATTAGTAATAAGGGGGTGGATCTATTAGATGCCATAATGGAAAAAAGCATCATAATTTGGTGAACGACTGCAAGTCATATGTCCTAGATCCCAAATGTGACAAGGTTGAATACAGCTTCAGCTGCTTGTAATGGAAAATGTGGGAAGACGCAGGGGATCCAGATAAGGATCTCTGCTTAGTTTTCTATGGCAACTGGGCAGCTAGGTAGCACAATGGATATAGCCCTGGGCCTAGAGTCAGGAGGACCTGAGTTCAAATCTGGTCTCATACACTTACCAACTATATGACTCTGGTAAGTCACTTAACTCTGTTTGCCTCTGTTTCCTCATCTGTAAAGTGAGCTGGAAAAGGAAATGGCAAACCACTCCAGTGTCTTTGCCAAGAAAACCCTAAATGGGGTCATGGAGAGTCAAACATGACTGAAACACCTCAATAACAACAAGAGGTAAAAAGGTGAGATCTCTCTGAAGACAGATCTTAACTTTTAGCTTTGACTTCACAGCTGGGCTTTAGTTCCATATTTCAAAATTTCTACAGGATATTTTCCCTGTGATATCACTCAAACTCAAACTAATCCATTTCTTTTCAAGAACCAATTTCACACTTCTCTCAGCATCTAAGGAGAATTCAACTCAGCTCAGTGAACATTTATTAAGTGTCTACTGTTTAAGATGCTATACTAGGTGCTGGGGATATGAAACCAAAGACCAAATTGTCCCTAGTCTTGAGGTTATATTCTATTTATATCAAGAGGGAGATGCCCTGATGATTCAGAACTGGAACTGAGCACGAAGATAAGGGCAGGAAATGTATTTGGGAACTTATTAGATACAATGAGATCGCCAGATGAGAGGTTGTAAAAAAGCTGATGTTTGATGAGTAAATACTGACATAGAAACTGTAAAATCCATAATGTTTTTTGCCATATCCTAGGCTAGAAATTCTCCCCCTTCAATTCTTCTATATCATTTTTGTTTTAGTCACTCTATGATGAAACATTATTCTTGTTTATGAAATATCTCTTGGATTCACCCCTTACCTTTCCATTCTTATTGCTATAATGTGAGTCCAGGCCCTAATGACTTTACTTCTTAGTGATGACTCAGTATCACAGGTAGAGTGTTATCTAGGAATTCTGGCACCTAGGGAAAATATAGTAGAAAGAGGGAGTGGACCATGCTTCTTTGGAGGATCCACTCTAAGCCTCTGTCTAGGCCATACCTAGTTTGAAAGAAGAACACAAGCCCCTCCATCTTTCATTTCCCATAATTTTCACTGATTGCTTCCATGCCTAGAACATTCTCCCTCTTTATCTCTGCCTCTACCCTTCCATGACTTTCTTCAGATCCCAGCTAAAGTCTCCTCTTCTACAGGAAACTTTCCTGGTGCCCCTTAATTCTAAAACCTTGATTATTTCCAGTTTATCTTGTATATATATTGTTTGTGGAGAGTTATTTACATGGTGTCTCCCCAATTAGATTGTAAGCTCTTTGAGGGGAGGGATTGTTCTTTGTCTCCCTTAACTCTTAGTTGAGTACAGGGTAAGCACTTAACAAATGTGATGGAGAGAAGAGAGGAAAAGAGAAAGAACTCCTCAGCCACAGTGCATTTAAGCCATAGGGTATGGAATGAGGGTGGATAATCCAATACCCGCCAAGCCCTTAGTTCCAGTGGATAGCTGCAATCCTATTTGTCTGCCATGGACAGATAGCTTTGGGACTGGGACTGGCCAGCTCAGAGGGGGCCAATTGTTTTCTACTCCAATACATAGTCTCTGCACTGCTTCCTGATGGTCTCTCTCAATCCCAACCTTGAACATCTCAATAGCCAGTCTCTTCCCTCCAGGGAACTATCTCATTGGTCTGTGGAAGTTTGTAGGAGGGACTCCTGTTACTTTGTGTGCACATTGTATTCCTCACCTTCTTCATCCCAGTAGAATGCAAGTTTTTTGAGGGAAGAAACTGTTGTAATTGGGTTTTATCCCCAACCTAAAACTGGACTTTGGATATAGCAGAAACTGAATAAGTGTTTGTTGCATTGTTTAATTAATTTGAATTCTGTATAATTCCGTCTAATCTTTTTAGACCAAGAGTTCATAACCCTTTTGTATACCATGGATCCCTTTGGCAAATGGATAAAACCTATGGACTCCTTTTCTGAATAATGTTTTTAAATGTGTAAAAAAAAACTCAGGTAGAATTTCAAAGGAAACCAATTATACTGAAATACAGTTATAAAAATATTTTGAAAAATAAATTCTTGCAACTTAAGAACTCCTGTTTTAGAATAATGCTTTTTAGCGTATCACCTCATTTCTGAAGAACCTAGAATGACTTCCTGTTTCCTCCATTATCAAGTCTAAACTTTTATTCCTAACATTTGGAGCTCTTTGTAATAAATCCCCATACCATTTACATCACTTTATTTCCCACTACTCACTATCTAACATTATCTCCTATTTTCAGAATCACATCTTCCTTGTCCTTTCCACTGCAATGTGCATTATTTCATGAAAATAGTTTCATGCTATTTCTTCAGTCTGAGAATTCTTCTTCTCTTTTCTCTATTAAAATCTTATCCATTTTCAGGTATTGTCCTGATCATCTTTCTCTGAATACTTTCTATCAATGTCCTTGAACATGACTCCAGGCACTAAACACAAATGCTCTGGACATGATCTGACCAGGGCAGTCAAGAACTGGTTTATCAGCTTCTTATGACCCTGACATTATACCTCCTTTATGTCCACCTAAAATACCATTTTAGTTGTCACATGGATGGACATTATTAAGTCATATTGGGTTTGTAGCCCCCTAAAACAGCCAGCCAGGTATTCTTCAGATGGACTCTTTATTAGCCATTCCTCTCTTACTTTATACTTGTGAAATTGAATTTTTATACCTGAGGGAAAGACTTTACATTTATTTCCATTAAATTAACCACTTTTCTTTCAGTTCAAAGTTCTGATTAGTAAAGATCTTTTTGAATTCCAAGTCTGGCATCTCGTGGAAAGATTGTCAGATTATTGCTATAAAACCATTCTTAGCTCCCATACCATAGTAAGACAGAATTGGCAGGTGGGCCACAGTTGGCTAAGCCTGATCTAATGTGTTAGCAATTTCTCCCAGCTTTGTGCCTTTTGCAAGTTTGACACGCATGTTATCTATTCTTTAATCCAAGTCACCGACAAAAAAGTGTTTAATAAAAAAGGGCCAAGTGTAGACTCAGAGAATTTGACCAGAGACCTCCTTCTAAGTTTACATAGAACCATTAATGAGTACTTTTTGGTTCTAAACAATCAACTCACTATGAATCCAACTAATTGTACTATTGTTCAGCCCATATGCTTATCCTGAATATGAAAATAGCAAAAATGCTTTACTACAAAGATAAATATACTTCATCTATGCTTTTCTAGGACAAAGATCATTCTTCTCTAAAAGGGAGAAAATAAAAACTGAGCAGTTATGCCTTCTTGCCAGCATTCATTATCATTTTCTTATACCCCCTGAGAGATGGTCCCATCCCTTTTTTGAGCCTTTTCCTTTCTCTCATATAATAAAAAAAAAACACAAATAAAAAATCACAACATTTTTTTCTCACTATCATATTTCTAGCCTTGTCTCACTCTGACCTTGAGTAGTCCTGGCACTACTCATTCCCACAAGACCATGCCACATTTTGAGTTCATCCTCTATGAGCTACCGTTTTTTCTATCTTCTATAGCTGTATTTTAAAATTCTAAATTGAACAGGAGCCACCATGTGCTTCTGCTTCCATTCTTCCTCACTGAAATGATTTCCATCCATGTCTTCAGAAGTTCTTTCTTAAAATTCCCAGCAGTCTTCTCATCTTGGTAGATAGATGTCTTTGTCTCGATGTTGCAGCAGCTTTCTTTCCTTGAAAGATCTCCCTACTCCTAAGGCTCCTTCTCCTTTCCTCTGATGGATCAACAACTCTAGTTACTTTCATTTTGAGGGAGAACCCAGGCCAGTCATATTTACTCTTTCATTCCTCACCTGGTTTTGCTCCAGACTCTCTTTCTCCATCTGCCTTTTAGGTGGGTATCTTTTCCCTCTTCCCCTTTCAATTTCCTTCCAGGTATTATCTTTCCCCATTTGAACAAAGCTCCTGGAGAGGAATTGTCTCCCTTGTGCTTCTATTTTCACTTATAGTATTCACATAACATCATGCCTGGCATATAGTAAGCACTTAATAAATCCTTGGTGGTTTGACTTGACTTGATGTTCCTCTCCTCTATCATAAATTCTAAACTTAAGTTGATCACATTCCTCCAAGGTTCCAATCATTTTCACTCTAACAACCAGTTTCTTCCTTTTAACAGGAATCAAGTCTAGAAAAAGAAGTTCCTTTCATTGATTCCTTTAATTTTTCAAGGACAGAATTTTCATTAAGATTAGTCAATACATTATTGGTGGCAGACACAGAGGAGAAAGAGAGAGAGAGGGAGGGAAGAAGGGAGAGATGGGAACAGAGACAGAGAAAGAGATAGAGACACAGAACAGAGACATACACACATAAAAAGATAGAGACAGAAAGAATCAAGAGCTCTTTTGAAGATATCTAAATGGTTTAAATATCTCATCACTACTACATCCTGCCTCTGTGCTTGGTTTGTAATATTTTCCCAAGATCTCTACCCATGTGGTCTATAGTAAATCCTGGTATCTGTATTTTAGTATTATTTTGTCTCCATTGATCTTCAAACAAATGTTCTCTGCCATGCTCCCCCCTCTAACCTCTTCCTCCAGTCTGGTTCCTGAATTTCCTCATGTGAAAATATTATGTTATGTGTATGTATGTATATATATGGGTGTATGTATATGTATGGGTGTGTGTACATATATGTATACACACAAGCAACCATGTACACACATGTATGTGTGCATATTCATATATACATGTGCATGTATAACGTGTATGCGTGCATTCATATGTATATATGAATGTGTATGTTTATGTTTATGTGCTTGTGTTTATATTCATATATACGTCTATATGCATATATATCAATATTTTGTAACTTTTTGTATAAACAGCTGAGTACCTGAGCTTTATCATTGGCTTCTTCAGTTTTATTCCCAGCAATAGTCTGGGTCTCACTACTTCTTTACTTCTTCCTAAATTATACTTACTCTCAATGGTATCTACTGTGGTGGAAATACATAGGCAGTTTTCAACTGTTCCCATTCTTTTTTGTTTTAAAGACCAATTATGATAAATTTTTAAAGATTCCACATGATTGCATTTTTACCGTTCCCTGTTGGGTGTATTCCACAAGTTGAGAACTTGTGATTACTGTATTTTATGCTGTGGTCTAGAAACCTAAATCCTGTTCTCAGAGACTAACTTATTTACCATCTAATCCACTGGTTCTCAACCTTCCTAATGCCAAGACGTATGTGGGCGTAGCTGCATGTGGGCAGACCTGCCTGGAGACAGATAGAGGAGCGGTGTCTCGGTTCCTAAGACCAACGGAAATATGTGTTTTCCTATGGTGTTAGGTGACCCTGTGAAAGGGTCATTTGACCCCCAAAGGGGTCACAAGCCACAGGTTGAGAACTGCTGATCTAATCATATGTAAAAGAAGAGACTTTAGGCCTTTTAGTTTGTTCATCTATAAAACAAGAGTATTGCACTGGACGATCTCTAATTTCTCCTCCAGGTCAAAAGATCTATGAGATCCCTTAGGGGAGATGCTAGGGGCAAGAACAAAGGGTTAAAGCATTCATCTTGGAACATAACAGTAAGTAGGTATAGAATGGAAGAGAAGTTAGGCAAAAGGAGTAGATGAATGCCAGAAATTTCCATTGAGAATTATGCCTTGGAAACAGATACCAGAAATCATTATATTGAAAAAACAGTGAATGTTGACAGACTCAACAGGCAGGGTATGTCCAATGAGGAGAGAGAATTGACTTGTGGGTTTGGCTAGTAATGTCTTTAGCAGGCTTGGTGAGACCAGTTCCTGTAGCATGTTGAAAACAGAAGGAGCTAGCCATAGTAAGAACAGAAAAATCATTCTAAGATTCTTGGTCTGAAGGAAAGAATAACATGGAGGAAAACAGAACTATAAATTCAGAGTTTGTTTTATGCAGAGAAAAAAATTTTTTTTAAAGGCCATGAAACAAAATCACAAGATTTATAAGTAAGCATAGATCAAATATTTAGTTATATGGTGGCTATGTTTGGACACTAAGTTGTTTACCAAAAGCCAAGGTTCTTTGATTGGAAGGGAGAAGAAAGCATTTTTGCTCATGTGCAACTTTACTATAAGAATAGGAAAATTACTGTTGTAAGTTAGGAAGAGCAGAAGGGACTTTGAGTGATCCTCTTGTCTGGGTTTCTCTCTATAAACATATTATTGCCTAAACAACCAAGATTGACAATTCTCATCTTTTTTTCTGAATATTTCCTGGAATGGAGGTCTACCACTTTCCTCAGCAGCACATCCTAGCATTTTATCTATGAAAAAAAAATCTTCTTTAAAGTCCTGCCAAAATCTCTCTTGCTAATGGAAATTCATTTTCCTCCATGGAGAACAACTGATCAAAATCTCCCTCAAAAACTCCTTCATGCACTTGGCAAATCAAGTCGCCAATTAGTCATCTCATCCAATTAATTAATTCAGTCAACATTTGTTGAGTGCCTATGACTCACAAGGCACCAAGAGAGGCACTCAGGAAAACACAAAGATCAATGAGACACAGTTCATTCATTCAAGGGGCTTATCATTTAGTAAGGGAAAAGACACAAATTCAAATACTTATAATAAAAATAGATCTGAAGTTCATTAGCAAGAGACAAAGAGAGTACTATGGGAGTTCTTAGGAAAAAGAGATTACTTCTGGTTAGGGGTGAGGGGACTGAAGGATAATGTGTGGGCTGTGGAAGCTTTCTGAGAAGATAGTATTTATTTGATGGTATACAGAATTTCAACAGGCAGATCTTCACCTGCCTTACCTTCACAGTCTGAATGGGTATAAGGAAGGCACAGTCAAGAGTGTATGGGGAATAACTGAGGGAGAGCTGGAACACAGAGTATCTGAAAGGGAATAAATTGGAATATGAGGCAGTGCGGATGGCACAGTAGATAGAGCACCAGACCTGGAGTCAGAAAGAACTGAATTCAGATTCAGTCTCACTGACCAGCTCTGAGGCCATGGGCAATTCTGCCTCAATTTCCTCATCTATAAAGTGAGGATAATAATAGTATTATTATAAAATTATTAATTATATTATTAGTTATACTTACATATTATATAAAATACATTTATTATATACCCCATTTTATTTTATTTATTTTCATATTTTATTATTTACATATCATGTATAATTAAATTATAATGAATTAATAAGCTGCTATAGTAGGTTACCTTCTAGGGCTATCATGAAGATGAAACGAGACATTATTTTTGAAATATTTTGCAAACCTTAAAGAGCTACATAAGTGCTGTCTATCCTCCTCCTCCTTCTCCTTATTATTATTATTACCAAATGGTCATAACTGTAGGTTAGAGTAACATATTAGAGGGCCTTGAATGCTGAGCTAAGGCTGATGTTTATTCCATTGGTAATATTTGCTTTTAATGAAAGGGGTTTTTTGTGAATTACCTTAAAAACCATTATTTTCTAAACTGCCTTTTCTTGAACTACAAAGAAAATAAAACAGCAGGAGGTTTAAAGTGTAAAAAACCAATGACAGCCAGTTGCTAACTGACACAGCCAACAAACATTTATGAAGTGTTTACCATATGCCAGGCCTGTTGTTAAGCATCGGTTACACAGAGAAAGGCAAAACCAGATGCTATTGCCGTATGTTATGGAGTGTACAAGTTAGCCTTCCTTTCAAACTCCCTGCATCTTCATCTCAGTCATCCGTGTTGGGCACTTTGAAAGTAGATCACATTCTCTCTTTTTTTTTTTCCATCATTGTGTGTTTTTTTATATTTGTTTTTTCATTTTTTATTTTTTTTACATATATATATATATATATATATATATATACATATATATTTTTAACATTTGATTACAGAACTTTAAATTCTAGATTCTTTCTCTTCCTCCCTCATCACCCACCCCCACTGGAAGGACAAGCAATTAAATACAGGCTGTACATGTGTAATCACGCAGAACCTCTCCACAGTGGGCACATTGTGAGAGTCGGATTACATGTCCCTCCTTCCTATCCTGTCCCTCCTCCCCTGTTCTGTTCTCTACCCTGTCCCTTTACAGAAGTGTGCACTTCCATTAACCCTCCCCCCTACCTGGCCTCCCCTCCATCATCCCACCTCTCATCCCCATTGCCCCTTCTCTCCTGTGTGGCAAGATACCCAGTTTAGAGTTTATGTCATTCCTTCCCTAAGCCAAGTTCAGTGAGAGTAAAGTTGACACTTTCCCTTTTGCCTTCCTGTTCTCCCCCTCCATTGTAACAATTATCCTTTGCCTCTTCTATGAGATGATTAACCCCATTCTGTCTCTCCCTGTCTCCTCTCATTCTAATCCTCT
>CM053581.1:37869785-37914502 GCA_028627135.1 Pseudochirops cupreus
ATCCATCCTGCCCTACCAAAAAGTGACATAGGAGAGAATAGACTGGGGGAGGGGGGAAACACTGGGATGGCTGTCTTGGGGTGGTGGGCGGGGGAAAGACGGGGAGAAAATATGTAACTCAAAAAAAATTTAATAAAATAAATTTATTATTAAAAAGCTACTGAAAAAAAAACAAAAAAAAAACAAAAAAAGGCTTACCTCATTCAGTTTCAAGCATATTTTTGCTCCCCACCATGTTCTCTGTTATGATAGTTGCATTTTTTTTTTTGCAGAAATAAGACCAACATCAGAAGTTGGTCTATAACTTGTTGACAAAGAGAAAATTCTATAGCCCTGGATTGCTCCATCAGCTCTTAGCTAAGAATAACGCTCTGCCTTTAGGACAGAGGTATTCATTCACAAAGGAAGATAGTTTAAATGAGGTAATATCTGTAAGCACTATAGTGAAGTTACTACTACCACCACCTCTACTAATTCTAGTACTACTATAACCACTACCACAGTTGCAGCTGCTGCTTCTGCTGGCAATATACCTGCTGCTGCTGCTACTACTGCTGCTGCTACTGCTGTTGTTAATATTGCTACTGCTGCTAATATAACTACTGCTGCTGCTACTTGCTTCTATTGCTGCTACTGCTACTACTACTGCTGCTGTTGCTGTTGCTACTTCTGCTATTACTACTGCTACTGTTGCTACTGCTGCTATAGGTGTTACTGTTACTGCTGCTACTACTGCAGCTCCTGCTACCACTCCTGCTCTTACTGCTGCTACTGCTGCACATACAATTGCTGTTACTGCTACTAATACTGTTTCTGCTGTGGCTACTTCTGCTATTTTTACTGCTACTGTTGCTGCTGCCACTGCTAATATAACTGCTGATGCTACTACTACTACTACTACTACTACTTCTACTACTACTATTACTACTACTGCTACTACTGTTGCTGCTGCTGCTACTGCTGCTGCTGCTAATACTACTACTACTATGACCTCTAGTACTAGTATAACCATAATACAAACACTTCACAACAGCATTTTAGTATAAGCCCTTCTCATAAACTTGTCACTCCTTACTACCCTTGTTGTTTGTACTTCATTTTCAAAGAGAACCAATGATACTACAGGTGGTCTTGATTCGTGTGTGAATTTTATTTAAATCAGGCAGAATTGTACTAAATTGTCAGCCTCACTCTCTTTTTCTGAGTCGAGTCCAGCGGCAAGACAAAAGTCAGTACAATGGGCCAGTATGCAGTAGGCGACCTTGGTGTCTTCAATGTCTAAGTTCTAAGATCTCCATAGCACCTGTTTCAGTTGTCTTCAGGATTCCTGGCACAAATTGTTCTCATCTACCCATTCCAGTGTAAGGAAGTTTTTACGTGCTTGGAGTAGATATCCCCCTAAGTCATCGATGGGTTTGAGGCCCCATAAATTACCCTCAAGGGTTTAGTTCATCTGCTGAGAGGTTTATCAAGGTGTAGCCACTGTGCATGCTACAGTTTCTTAGGGCAGCAGGTGAGAGCTAAGTGAATCAGGTGAGTACCAGCGGTGGATGGGCAGCTCTGAAAAAGGCTCAGCAGCCCTCACACCAGAGATTCTAGTCCTCTTTCATACCCCATACACCCCACTACTACCCTAGAGCTTAGAAAAAAGAAGAATCCCTAGAGAAGATGGGAACAAGTCTTCAGAACAGTGATGTGCTACAAAGAGACCCACATTCTTATCCTGATTCTGCCACTTAACTAGCCTCAAGGCTCAGTGCTTAAGTGATCCAGACCTGTTTCCTAACAA
The DNA here is from genome assembly GCA_028627135.1 of Pseudochirops cupreus. Lineage (NCBI taxonomy): Eukaryota > Metazoa > Chordata > Mammalia > Diprotodontia > Pseudocheiridae > Pseudochirops > Pseudochirops cupreus. The sequence continues at coordinate 37,871,575 of CM053581.1, forward strand.
AAAGAAGATAGTAATAGTTGGTTTGCCATGTCCTAGAATTGTGAGGATCAAACAACCTGTAAGCAGGTTTTGAAAATTCTAGATTGTTCTTTAAACAAAGATACAATCCTCATTATCATCAACATACTAGAAAGAAGGACGTGAAGATGATGTAACAGCAAAACACACACAGGCACACACAGAAAAGGCTCGGGCATGATGGTCTGTCCAAGAATTCTTCCCACCACCTGCTTCAAATCAAGTGGCAATATCAAATCAATAAATTCCATGGAAGGGAAAGGGACACTGAAGGGGAGATTGAGGATGTTAAGGAAGAAGTCGCTAAAAAAGATAACAATTCAATGGAGACATTTCATTCCTTCCACTTTCTGGCAAGCGCCAACCCATTCAAAGGACTTATTAGAATTTCAAATGAAAAGCTGAATAATATAAGCATTGTAAATCAGCTACAAACAGCCTTTAAAACTGTGTCAGGAGAAAATACACATGTAATTTTCTTTTTTATATTACATTTTTTCATGCACCCCCCCTCCCCAATGTTTGTTTGCTAAGAAGTGGTGCCTGTTTGTTTATCAAGAATGAATCTCTGTGACTTTGGGAAGATAAGGGGGCCAAGTCTGAAGAATTGTTTTGCTTGGATTAGAAAGGGCTTTGCACTCTTCTGTCTAGGGTGCACCACTCTCAGCCAATTGGCAGTTTGCTCCTAATCTATCAGTTTTCCAGATTCAGTACAGCAAAGGAGAAGGTAGCATCACTTACCAGAGAGGCAAAGTTCAGTCTTTCCTGAGGCTAGGGATCAAGACTGCAGTTCTCTGAAGAGCTCCAGAAAATGGAGGAAGTCAATGGAAGGTCTTCTCCAAGCTCTAGATCCTCTCACTTCTCTCCCAGAGAATGGCAAAGCATCTGTCTGTATTCCTTACTTGGGAAATAGTCCAGTAGGGCCCAAAGAAGGGCAAACCTTACATCAAATCTTGGTCTTTCTTTTTGAGACCCTAGGAAGAAAAGATACATTTTCAATTGGAGAGAAAAGCCCACAAAAATTAGTTTAATTTCCAAAAACAAATCCTTTATCTGTTATTTCTATATCTTTTTGTATGGAATGGCAAGGCCCCATGGGAGCGCTAAACACCATCTTCCATATGACACGAAGAAGCAAGACTAAAACAAGCTAAAATCCCAGAGAGAGTCTATCCAGCAGAAAATATCTTTAATAATGCGTCTCCTTGGCAAATCATACTTTCCCTTACACAGGACACTTACTGCTTTGCCCTAGAGATTGTTGAATGAATTGACTTGGCAAATAGCCATACACTTATAAAAAAAGGGTTACAGTCAGATATGGTGAAAGCAAGTACTATTCATGAAGCAATTTTGTTGTTGTTGTTGTTGTGATATCTATTCTCCATTCAGTTTTCTATAGGCTGATGCTGAAAGCACAAAATCTCTTAAAAAATCGAAACTAATGGAGAGTTGATTTGAGGGTCACTGCATCACTCCATTACCCTACCATCCATTTAGAAGGGAAATCCTAATCAAATAATTGTTCGGATTTTCATCTACTTTTCCTTTCTTCCTCCCTTTCCTTCCTTCCTTACCTTTCCTTCCTTTCCTTCCCTTCCTTCCTTCCTTCCTTCCTTCCTTCCTTCAACAGTATTTTTTGACTGTTTTATGTTCAAGGCACTGGGAATGCATATACTTTGAATGCTAATAATTTTCACTGACTTATTTTTAATAACAATACCTAATATCTACAAATACTAGTTGTGTGACCCTGGGCAAGTGATTTTGTCTCATTTTTTTTTTTTTGCTTTTTTTGGAGGGGGGAAGGTAGGGCAATTGGGGTTAAGTGACTTGCCCAAGGTCACATGGCTAGTTTTTTTGTGTGGGTTAAGTGTCTGAGGCTAAATTTGAACTCATGTCCTCCTGACTCTACGGCCGGTGCTCTATTCACTGTGCCACCTAGCCACCCTATCTTATTTCTTCATCTGTAATATGAGCTGGAGAAGGAAATGGCAAACCACTCTAGTACCTCTGCCAAGAAAACCCCAAATGTGGCCATGGAGAGTTGGACGTGACTGAAATGGTTGAAAAAAAAGAAATATTTATGTGTCACTCTAAATTCTAGCTTCATAATAACCCTTTGAAATAGGTGTTATTATTATCCTCACTTTATAGATAAGGAGATTGAGGTTGAAAAACCCAGAGTTTTGAATTCACGTTTTCTTGACTCCAAACAAATCCCCCATTTAATACTGTGCCATCAACCTGCCAGACAGGTAATATTGACATTCTCAGACCTAAAAAAGCTAAATAGACAAGCATACATGTTGTATGGTAGCCATATTTGTTCCCTGCTCCCAAATCCACCTAGTCTTCCGAATATGGAGGAAGTCCCACCCCTGGCTCCAGGGCCACGGAGGACCACAGCGAAGGGAGAAACAATGATTCACAGATATATAGTCAAGGTAGCTTAAATGTTACTGCTACCTATTTGACCTCATCTCTAGTCACTGGAGTTCTTGCCCTCTGTCTGATGACCAAATCATTGCCTTATCCTAATTCTAGTCACTGAATGTTTCATTCAATTCCAACGAACCCCAATTTTCAATGGAATACTCTTTCCCCTGTTCTCCCCTCCCCCCAAAGAAAAGTGGGAATTTCATAGTCTGGCATTCAAAGATAGTTTGGTTCCATTCAACCTTTCCAACCTGTTCTCATACTATTCTCTACCATGTTCTGTGGCCAGCTGGGCTACTTAAGATACCAGTACACATTCTGCTTTCTCTCCTTTATGCCTTTGTTTATATTTTCCACTGCCTGCAGTACCCAAACTTCTGGAATTCCCATCCATCTCTTAATGTCCAATTCAAATGCCACCTTGCCCAGGAAATCTTCTGCTATCTTTCTAGCAGATAAATGACCTTTTCCCCCATGAACTCCTATGATATTTTGTACCTTCCTATATACTTTGCTCACAGATAACAGAATGTCAGATTTGGAAAGGACTTCTGGGGAAAGGAATCACATTTATGGACATTCCCTACCTCTGATGGAAGAGTTCTGATAAGAGGAACTCACTACCTCCCAAAGAAGTCTATTCTGCTTTTGGATAGCTCTAATTGTCAGTATGGTTTTCCTTCCTTCAAATCTAAATCAGCCTCTTCGCAATTTCAGCTAATTGTTTCTGTTTTAAAAAATGAACAGAAATCTATTTTCTCTTCCTCCCACTTTCTAATGCATTGAATAAAAGAAAAGAAAAACAAATTTCTAGTAACAAGGATATATAATCAAGCAAAACAAATTCCCTCAGTGGTTGAATGGTTGTAGATAGATAGATAGAGATAGAGATAGAGATAGAGATAGAGATAGAGATAGAGATAGAGATAGAGATATCCCTGTGTGAGTATATCATTCTCCCCTCTAGGTCAATCATCTCCATGTTACATAGAGCATGCTTCACCAAGGGTCCTTGGGAATCATGGATGGTCATTGTATTGGCCATAGTTCTTATAACTTTCAAAGTTTTTGGTCTTTTCAGTGTTGTTGCTAATATAAAAATCATTCTCCTGATTCTGCTTGCTTTACTCTAGATCAGTCCATAAAAGTCTTTCTATATCTGTTCAAAGTCATACATTTCCTTATTTCTTATAGTACAACAGTATTCCATCATATTCCTATACCACAACTTACAGTTATTCTTCAATCAATGACTTGAATCAAATCAATCAAAATCAATCAAACTTCTCATTAGTTTCCAGGTTTTTGCCTCTATAAAAAAGAACTACTACGAATATTTTTGCCCGTAAGTTTCCATTCATTTGTTGTAGAAGACAGTGCGTGATTTCAACGCCCTTGTGGTTGCCATTTCAGGAGCCCACCCTGCCTCATGCAGCTGCACTGAGACAGAACAAGGAAAGCGACCAGCACAGAGACTGCCTCTACTGCTAGTCTTTAACATCTGGACTATGAGTTAACATATCTGTCCTCTCTTTCATTGTGTGGAAGACTGGTGAGGCAGAAGGGTGAGAAGAGGCCTCTTGAATGTCAGACCCCGGTTGCTTGCAAGATGGTGGTTTGGGGAAATGGGGGTGAGAGTGTATGCTGCTGGGTTTAAGGGTTTAATTCCTTTTTATTTATCTTATGTTTTATTCGAAGGAAATGTCCTTTGATTTAGTGTGTTTCATTTGGCCTCCCTGGGGATGGTTCAATGGTAATGGGGGCTTAGGAGGTGAGGAATGAGAAAAACAATTACCCCTTGAATACCTCTACCTTGGGAGTAGGAATGAGGGGTGGGAGCTGGGGAGGGGGCCCATTAAGGAGGCTCTGGGTGCTACGTGTAAGTTTGTCCCAAGGACTGGGCCATCTGCTTTTTGTACTATCTTGCTTTTTGGTATCTTACCTGTTTACACTATTTGAAAACAAAAGCTGAATTTGTAGGATATTTTAGGTATTCTGAGTAATAACAATGAAAAGAAGGGAAAAGCCAGCTTAACATTTTATGTGGAAAGGTTATATAGTTGCAGGTGTAGGAAATACAGCAAATTGGCTAAAAACAAAAAAAAAAAACAAAAGCCCCAAATATCAATTTTAACACAATGTTTTCTTGAAATTCTTCAAGGTGAAAACAGTTGATGTTAGTGATGCAGATGACACCACTTCTATCCTGCTCCAGTTTCAGAACCAGCTTTCTGGTTTTCTGTCACTGTCTGTGGGAAGACGGTATTTCAATCTGAAGAGCCTTGTTCATCGAATCACGGGAAGCAACCTCAGCTGGCTTTCCCCCCCGTGATGTAGGGTTCAAATAACTTGCTGTTGACGTGTCTTCTTTTGCAACTTGTCAATCTTCTCAGAACAACCTGCCACCCTTCTCTAAAACAAACATTTTCTTTATTATAGTATGCGCAATATGCAGGTGCCCCAAAATCCACCCCATTTGCTTTGAATGAACTTAATACAAAACTGACATAAAGTCAGTTCCTATAAAAAAAAATCTTAGTAACTTCAAGAGTTTTGTCTAGCTTTGTTATTTCTGGGAAATAGGATGCTAGGTTCAGTGAAATAAATTCCACAAAATAACAGTACAGACTGGTAAGCTTTTCTGAGTTAAACACACACACACACACACACACACACACTCATACAAATGGATACAATGAAATTTAAAGTGTAATAATATACAAAGACACACAGAGGCATATATGTACATGTATATGTATGTATGTATGTATGTATAGGTATAATATATAAGTATAATATAATATACATATACTTATATGCACATATAAGTATATGCACGGGCAGCCAAGTGGCACAGTGGATAGAGTGCCAGGACTGGAGTCCTTCCTGAGTTCATATCTGACCTCAGACACTTACTAGCTGTGTGACCCTGGGCAGGACACTTAACCTTGTTTGCCTCAGTTTCCCCATCTCTAAAATGAGCTAGAAGAGGACACAGCAAACCACTCCAGTATCTTTGTCAAGAAAACTCCAAATGCAGTCTCAAAGAGTTAGTAACAACTGAAAAGTGGCAGAAATAAAATATGAATATATATGCATATTTAACGACAACCACCACATAGCATGGGCCTGCCTGAATTGCTTTGTTTGTGACAAACAAGGCCTGACTTCACAGGGGATTCATTTTGGTTTTAGTGTCCAGTTTGGACAACTGAACCTCTATGAGAACTTGTATACCCTACCCCATTACTTGTCTTCCTCTTATTTATTCTTCTTTTACTTAAGATCCTTCCCATTGCTCTGAACCTGTTCATTCATGCCTGGCTTGGATACTCTTTTCTTTCTAGTGAAGGCTAATTTCTCAGTTTGAAGGCTTGGAACTTATGATAACAGGCACCATAAACATGAAAAGATCGCACCATGGTTAAACTACCTCGTGCTATTTTTTTCTTTCCCTTCTTCTTTACATGTACACCTGTTGTTCACCTGTTTTCCTTTCGTACCCCGCACTGAGGAACTTTCCTTGTGATTCTCTCCATATTCCAAAGCCCTGACCCAACCAGAATTTAGGAAATTCAGACAGAAACCCTATCAACTGATGCTTCTGCTACTTGACTCAAAGCTCTCTCACATAAATAACTTAGAGACTCAAAAATAAGAGAGAACCAAGCTTAGGAGAATGAGGTCAGGGGTAGGGGAGAGAGTAAGCCTAACAGGAGGAAGGAGGGACCTTTATAAGGAAGGTGAGTGGAGAAGTACTGTGAGCTAGCAAACAGACACATATTCAGTGAGAGAAAGAAAACAGCCCTCAGTTATTCTGGGAAATGATCTCTCCTCCCCACCAGGCACAAAAGCAACTTCTCTCTTGGCTTACTATGTGGTTAGTGCGCTTATTTATTAAAATATCCTTAGTATCTCGAGAAAAAATATTAACACATTAAAATAAATAATACTTCAAAGACTGAAATGAACATTTAAATAGATGCAGCCCATATCTATTCAATCTCCCTTTATTTTTTTCCCCTTTAAATGCCTTTGCTTAGTAAAAAACCATCAAATATCATTGGGAATTATTACAATTTCAAAAAAAAACACCACTGAAGAATTAAAGGGAGAGAGAAAGAGAGAACGAATGAGAGGAAGAGAGAGAAAGGGAGAGAGAGAGAGAGAGGTTAAGCTCAAAGGCAGAGAGAGCGAAATGGACCAGATTATACAAAATTAAAAAGCAAATACAAGGAGACAATTTGTGCCGAGTGATTGCAAGCAATTACAGTCCGGCTTTTCTGGAGGGAAGATGGGGGGGAGGGGGGTTATTTCAGCTTAAAAGGAGACTTTATTCATTCCTGATCAGCTTCTCCTACTATTCTCTCTTTTATTCTTGGATATCAATTTAAAAAAAAATCAGCCTTCAGATGTTACATGTCTAACCCTGCGAATCCCACCCCTGGGCAGACAGGGAGGATTTAAGCTTCCAATCGGCTCTTTCTATAGCCCTGAAAAACCAATTTGCTCATAAAGAATAAAATAAAGAGGGGAAAAGAGGGAAAAAAAACCCACAACAAGGGCATGTGTTTCTCTTGGAGGAGAGCTTCAATTTTACTATAATTGTCTGAAGAAGGGGCTGCTTTTATCTGCAGAATTATGATGATGCTTCCAATGTCTGTCTGCTAATGTCACAGCTGCGCTTTGGCAGAGTCACGCCAAGGGGCCTCGGGGACTCACTTAGGACTCGACCTGCTTCTGGGTCCTTCTTTTCTTGCCATCTTCCCTTTGTCTAAATGGAAAACTTCCTTTTCCAAGTACCTTCCCCAAGCACCCAAAGCTGTATCTCGATCAGTTTCCATCAAGTTTTCTGCTAGATGAGGTCAAGGTTGGCTGCCGAATCTGGGTACTTGGGTGTGGGCTCCCTCTTTGACCGAAGAAAGAGATTAAAGGACATTAAAATGACAGAAATAGGTTCTAAGAGGCTGTTAGGGGAAAAAAAATAATAAACACACACAGAGTTTGAGCTGGATGAGTATTCACTACACAGGCAGGAGCAGGGTAGAAATGGTCGCAGCATTTATGCAACACACACACACACATAATTATTAATCATGTTTCCCTGATTTCAATTCTCAGCGTTAATAGTAATTTCTCATCACTGCCTCCTATGGCGTGATGAGACAAAGGGCAATTTGAGAGGCAGAACTGGACAGCAGGTGCTGTACTGGATTTAGAGACAGAGAAACTAGGTTTGAATCTTAGTTTTTCCTTTGCTACTTGTGTGACTTTGGGCAAGTCACTTTACCTCTGTGGGGCTCAGTTTCCCCATCTATAAACTGAAAGAGTTGGTCTAGAATTCAGTGGTCCTCAACCTGTGGGTTGCGACCCCTTTGGGGGTTGAACAACCCTTTCACAGGGGTCGTCTAAGACCATCAAAAAACACATATTTCCGATGGTCTTAGGAACCAAGACACGGCTCCGCCCACATGCAGATACGCCCACATACGAGTATTAAAGTGTAGCGGCATTAGGAAGGTTGAGAACCACTGGTCTAGATGGTCCCTTTTGGCTTGAAATCTATGATTGAAATCTATGATAAAAAAGCATGAGAAGTTTAGGAGATAAAAAAGTATTCAGAAATTATCTTTCTCTGTATCCTGGGCATCCTACTCTCTCATGAGTGAGGAATTATCAAGAAACCAGAGTTCCCTCTCTTCACTCACTTGTACCGTTAGCATGGCAGGGTGGGTATGAAGTCCCTGCTGCTTTTCCAGGACCCATTTCCAACTGCCAGAGAATGACCCAAGAGGTTTGCCTCTCTACCCGTCTACAAGTTGGTTCTAGGATCTTCCTCTTCTCCACTTGCCTAAAGCCTGCCCTTCCTTCAAGGTCCTGCTTGAGGCCCAGCCACAAGCAGAATGCACAGCGGAATCAGCCCTTGAAGTCCACTCCACTGCCTCGTTTCAGTGATGACTTTTTCCCAAAGTGATGCTTCTACAATTCAGCTGTGACTTCTGGGGATTCTATTCCATATAAAATGGGGAAGAAAAGTCCTTAAGAGGCAAAGAACAAGAAAGAGGGAAGACTGGAAAACAGCAGATGGAGTGAGCAAGAATAAAGGCAATGGTCTAATCCAGACATGCCAAACATGCAGCCCACAGCACTCCTGACTCCTGCCCAAACCAGATTAAAATGTAATTGGGAAATATTTAGCAAAATAAATAAAAATACAAAATAAAAAAAAAAGTCAACGTATGCCCACGGGGATCTTTACATATCCACAGTCAGTGAGCCTAATGTCTGCTGAGCTTAATAAAGAGTCTTAAAGAATAAAATCCATACATATGCATTCATGTTCACAAAAACTGGCAACAACAATTCCACTTTTGGTCCTTCACTGCCCTGGTCTATTGAGTAAATTCTGAAGTTCTCGGTCTATTATTCAAGGCCCTTTGCAATCTAGCCCCAACATCTATCCTTAACTACTTTCTGTGTTTGTCCATGTGTGTGGGTTTGTTTTGAGACTGGGTCTTCCTATCTAACCCAGGCTAGAAGAGCAGCAGGTTCGATTCCACTACTGACTGGCACAGAAGGCTTTTTGACTTGTCTCATTTCTGACTTGGACCTTAGTCAACCTAATGCCTCTGTCTCCTTACTCCTGAGCACTCAACATTTTGAGGCCAGACAGTGAGCGCAGATACCCTGTAGGCTAATCCCACAGCAGCTCAGGACTCCTGAGCTCAAGCAATCCATCAACCTTAGCTATGCAGGTAGCTTAGATGCAGCCTCCTGGCAGTATCTCCTTGTTTAAATAAATGCTTCGCTTTCATCAAAATCACTCCATGTTTTTACCTACTCCCCAGTCTGGAATGGCACTTTCCCCTCTCTATTTTTAAGTCCTTTCTTTCTTACAAGACTCAGTGGAAACTCCAATGTCAGACAAGGTAAACAGCAGAAATCCCAGAAGATGCCTACACGCTTTCAGAAAAGTCTTCTCAATATTCAGCCATGATTTCTAGAAACTGAGTCACATCCTATGTCAAGCAATCAACAGCCATTTACTAAGCACTTACTCTATACCAGGTACTGGGGGTACAAAGAAAGGCAAAAAACATAACCCTTGACCTTAACAACAGTAGTGACACACATGTTTATTAAATGCTCACTGGGTCAAGCATTGTTCTAAGCACTCGGAATCCAAATACAAAAAAAAGACAGTTCTTGGCCTCAAGGAGCTCACAGTACAATGGAGGATACAGCATCCAAATAATGCATATACAAGATGGATATGGAGTAGATGGAAAGTAATCCTACAGGGAAAGTCCCTTCCTGCTTGGGAGAGATTAGACAAAGTCTCCTGCAGAAGACAGAATTTGAGCTGAATACTGAAGGAAGTCAGTCGTGCCAGGGTGAGGTGGGAAGGCAATCTAGGAATGGGGTGGGACCTTATAAGTAAGATTTATGTAGAGCTCTAAGATTGGAAACCCTCTCTGCATATTTCAACTTCATTCATTCCCCATTAGAATCCTTCAAGCTGTTACTATCCCCATATTATAGATAAGGAAACTGAGTCAGATAGAGGTTAAGTGATTTTCCCAGAGACATGTAGCTAGTAAGTGTTTAAGGTAGGATTTGAATTCTTGTCTTCCTAACTCACAGCCCAGCAGTGTATGCGCTATCTGCTTCTAAGGATAAGATGGGGGGGTGGGCCTAAGGGGATGCTTAGCAGCAGACTGCCTATGCATCCTCCCCTCCGTGCTGAAAGGGCTATGCCGGCTCATAGACCCTGACGATTGGGACTCTGGAGAGGCTTGTGATCTGTCTACTGAGGGTGTTGCTATCCAAAGACACACTGAACCGCACGGCATTGCTGACATTCAAAGGCCATCCATCATTTTTTGCCTGTCTATAGGCCTATGTTTTAAGAATGCATTGGTTCCCATGCAGTGACTCCCACATAATTAGGCCAGCTTGAAGAGTCGGACATGCTGAATGACTGAACAGTAACAAGTACACATACTATGTTCTTAATAAGTGTCCCAGTCTAACCATCTTGAATGATGCCTCACTACGTTGATACAGCCAATTGACAGCATCCCAGAGGCTTTCAATGAATTCTGGCCTACTTCATTTCCTCAGGAGGCTGACCCTGGTCTCCCCTGTTGGCCTGCCATAGCATTGACCTCAGGAGGCACATTATCTCTGGAAGGCCACTGTTAAAATGTACATATATTACCCGCGAGCAGGAGGAGGCCCTCCAACCCTCTCCCATTAGCACAAAAGCCGAAAATAGTCGATCAGATTAGCTAACTGACACCTTGTCAACCTTGGACACTCTGGTCCTGAGTGGGTGACATGCAGTGCAGGTAATTTCAGCTTCAGGAAAGATGGCAGCTCCAAGTAAATGGGGCTGCCAAGCATGAGAATACAAGGCCTGGTAGCCAGCTTAAGCCTAGGGATGCCACAATGAGGTGCTCACTCTCCAGCCTGGAATGCCACTCTCCCCTCTTTACACTGAAGCCCTGACTTTCTAGGATAAGGAATTCCCAAAAGGGAAGAGAAGGTCCCCAAAAAGGAACAGGTTCCAAAATCAGGAAAGGAACACTGGAGATATGAAATTAAACCTATTTAAATCGTTGCCAGTTTTGTTGTAATATTGCTCAGTCGATTCAGTCATGTCTAACTCTTCATGACACCATTCAGGTTTGTTTTTGTAAAGATCCAGGAGTGATTTGCCATTTCCTTCTCCAGGTCATTTTACAGATGAGGAAAGTAAAGCAAACAGGATTAATGACTTGCTCAGGGTCACACAGCTAGGAAATGTCTAAGGCCAGACTTGAACTCAGGCAGATGAGTCTTTTTGATTCGAGTCCAGGCACCTTATCCACTGTGCCACCTTGCTCCCCCCAAATACTAATTAAACACAATCAAACTTCTATCAAATGCATTTAAAATATCCATAATATTAACTTTATTTTGCTTAAAGTATCTGAAGTTCAGCTATTTCCCTGTGACAGACCTTGGAGATAGCACGAGTTATTTCACACACAGGAGATAGGTGGCGTAGGACTTGGAATCAAGAGAACCTGAGTGCAAATTCCACCCTAAACACAGTAACTGGGTAACCATAGATGAATCACTTAACTTCTCTGTTTCCTCATCTGTAAAATGGAACATTATGAGCACCTACTTAACAAAGTTGTTGCTGAGGAAAAAAGAGTTCCCATATGTAAAGTGCTTTGTAAAGCTTAAAATCCTGTATACATTATTATAATTTTTAATTACATCATTAGTTATAAAATAGTTACTATTAATAATAATTCTTGATGTTTTAGTCAGGCATCAAGTCGTAAGACCAGAAGGCCTGTCCAGAGACCAGCACTGATTTCTCCTTGTTGGCATCACCTTCCTTTGAGTGGATTTCCTTCCCCTTGGAGGAACCTGTCCATCTGACAGTTTAGTTTGTGAATCCACAAAGCAGTGGCCACAAACTCAACTTGGGTTGACTCTAGCAGATAATATCCCACATTGGCAGTGCTTAATAAATCCTCTTTATTAATAATTAATACTTAGTGTTAATGAGTAGCCAATTACTAATGGCAATTATGATGACACTGAGCCAACGGTTATGGGCTTACATGGAACAGTCCTCTCTGCTCCCCTCCAAATTATAGGCCTAAATGAGTTTACAGAATCTTGTTGTGACAGATACAACCTCATTGTCTTCACTTAATGAGACAGTTGGATGAAATGAAATTCTGCTTTCAACAGATACATTTTCAATGTGGCACACAGGAAATGAAAATTGAAAGTATCATTAACATAGAAGATGTGTGTCTAATTCCCTACATGGAGTGCTGACAAACTGAGATTGCTTATCTATTGCTCATCATGGACAGATATCCTATGGGAACCAACGTATTGCTTGAAACACAGTCTTTATACTCTTCTTTTTTGGGGCAGGGAAGCAGAGTGAAGATGGAGGACGTCATATCTTGGTTCCAAACCAGAGTTGATGCATCTCACAGCCAATTAGGTCTCTGGAGATCATCTTACTTACTACCCATGTGATCTTGGTTGAGTCACTTTACCTGTCTATGCTTAAATTTACTCATCTGTAAAATGAGATTAGAACAGAAGACCTCTAAGTTTCCTTCCAGCTCTGTTTGTAGGAAGGTAATCTCAGAAGGAAGAAATTAGCAATTAGGAGGAGGAAGGGGGTTGAAAAGGCCTCCTAAAGGAGGTGAGATTTGAATTTAGCCTAGAAGAAAGTCAGGAAATGGAGGTGAGAAGGCTTAACCGGTATCTCTGCGTTGTCTCTTGTATTAGATCATAAACTTCTTGAGGAAATGACCATGGTTTTGCCTTTCTTTGTATCTCTAGCATTTAGCTCAATGCCTGACACATAGTAGGGGCTTAACGAATGTTTAATGACAGACTAATAATAATAAAGGGCAGCTAGGTGGCACAATGGATAGAGCACTGGGTGTGGAATCAGGAAGACTCATCTTCCCCAGTTCAAACCTGGCTTCAGACACTAACCATGAAACTCTGGGCAAGTCACTTAACCCTGTTTGCCTCAGTTTCCTCATGTATAAAATGAGCTGGAGAAAGGAAAGGAAAACTCCTCCAGTATTTCTGCCAAGAAAACCCCCAGTGGGGTCACAGAGATAGACCAAACAACAACAAACAATAAGAGTTTAGATTTGTATGGATCTTTACATTTCTTACCAACAACATCGTTTCATTTGAGCCTCACAATTTTCCTGGAAGACAGACAACAAGAAGAGTTGTTTTCTCCATTTTACAGATGGATCAATGAACATTTATTAAGAACCTACATTGTGCCAGATGCTGGGTTTCAAAGACAAAAATGAAATGGCCTTTGTCCTCACAGAGTTTATAGTTGAATACGGGAGACAACATACATATGAAAAGAATCCAAGATAGTTTGGAATGGAAAAGTCATAGCAACTGCTGGGGATAGAAGGAGGGGATCAAGGAAGGCTTCACGGAGCAAGTGTAACTTGAGAGAAGTTTTGAGGGAAACCAGGAACTCTAAGAGATAGAAGTGAAGAAAGAAAGCATTCTAAGCATGAGGACTTTGCCCATGCAAAGTGATGGGAGATGCCATTGTGTACATGGAAGCAATTTCAACTTGGATTGGCTATCACAGATAATATAGTACAGTCTGTGCTTAATAATTAATTCTTTGTTAATAACGGTATTTATTGTTAATGAGTAACCAATTAAGGTGATTGGTAGCAGGTAGGCCTGGAAGAAAGCACTGAGAGGAGTGCTTTGTTATTGTTGTCTGTCCTTTGTTCCCAAAGAGGACCATGACATCAGGAAGGTGATGCCATGAGGGAGAGGAGTTGAAGAGACAGGAAGGAGCCAGGTTTTGAGGAACTTTGAATGGGCAGTTGGGGGCATCAGAATGCATAGAGTGCTGGGTCCAGCAGTCAAGAATTCTCACCTTCCTGAGTTCCTAGCTATGCAACCCATGGGATGTAATGAGATCACCAAATGAAAGAGTGAAGAATGAAAAGAGGGCCCCTGAAAGAGTAGCATAGGATGATTCAGCATCCAAGCAAACTGAGACTTAAATGCATAAAGTGGTTAGCCATACAGCTAAGTGAGCAGCATCGAAGCTTAGACTCCAATGCAAACGCAGATGTCCTGACTTCAAATAACCCAGGATTCTCTCCACCAAATCACAGCTGTCCTTTGCAGCTTTGTGTATGTCTACATGTGTGGTTTTCTACAATTTTTAAAACCAACATAGACTAATTTATTATGTAGCACTTAACTACTAATCACATTTACTTAAGAATTCATCAAAGGAAAACCGATAACGAGATGTGTTATCACAACCTACAATTTTCAGTCCCATTTAGGAGTCTTGGTTGCCCTTGGGGATTTAGAACAAGCGAAAATAACTACATTGCCACCACATTTTCCTTTAGTAGCTATGCTGAGTTCTTTCTTTATGAAACACCAGGTAAGATGCAGATGCCTGCTTCATGTTGGTTGAGTCTGGCTACCAGGTCATCTACAGACAGTCTTAAAACAGTGGGAAATGGGACTAGCGATAAACCCCTAAGAAAAATCATGATAGCTAGCATTTGTATAACATTTCCAATGTGCCAGGCATTGGGCTAAGTCCAACACAAATATCTCATTTAATCTTCACAACAATCCTGTGAGGTAAGTGCTGTTATTATTATTCCTACTATTATTATATTAATTGTATTATATTAATATCCCCTATTATCTCCATTTATAGTTGAGGAAACTGAGGCTGAAAGAATTTAAGTGGCCCAGAGTTACACAGCTGGCAAGTGTCTGAGGCCAGATTTGAACTCAGTTGTCCTTTTCTCCAGGCCTAGCACTCTCTCCATTATGGTACCACCTAGCTGCCCTTATAGGGGTACCTTTCATTGGAGTAGGCTGTTCATGCCCTGCAGCCTGGCATGAATAGTCACGGAGAACTTCCTTGCCTACATTTCTTCTATCCCCTATAACATGGAATTCCAAGGCCTGCATTTAAAATGAGGATCAATAGAGAAACTATTAATTGTTAGTGGACAATGGAGACCTGCTCAGGTCCACAGAGATGATGGTCTTGTAAAATGATTGGCAGTTGATTCCACTCTTCCATTTGGAATATAGGCATAGAGAGGTGTGTTGGACAATCCAGTGAAGTCTAATGGAAATAACAGTGGTTTGGAAGTCATGTAACCTGGGTTTGATTCCTGGTCCTATGATTTACTACCAGCATGGCCATGAGGACAAGTCATTTCCCCTCTCTGGAATACAGCTTCCTCAAATGTAAAACTAACAAAGATAGATTAATCACTAACGTCCCTTCTCGTCTATACTCTGTCATTTTGTGACTTAATAACCCTATGGGAAAATGGGTTAGAGCTAAATTCTTACAGCAAGGACAATGTCAATATACCATTATCTATGGGAAGTAAATGAGCTTTCTTGAACCTTTTGTTCAAAGAGAAGACCAACTACTCTCTGCTAAAGTCCTTAGGGTTCCACTCTAGTCTTCACAGGAGAGAATTTAATGTAGGGCTCCCTATACTAGCTAATTTTTCAATACCATATTCTTCTTTCTGACTTGGATTCTTCTCTTCATAGAAGCCCAGAATCTATTCAGAATAGGGAAAATTATCACTTCTCTTTTCCTGGAAACTATGTAGCCCAAGATCATGCTAGGTTTTTGGGTTGCCCCATTATAACGATGACTAATATTGAACTTGCGGACCTTTAAAATCCTTTTATCTTTTTTTAAAAAAATAACTGCTAACTGTCTATGCCTCTCCCAACTTATACTTGTGATATTGATTTTTTGTACCCAAATGTAAGTCTTTACATTTGTCCCTAGTGGATTTCATCTTATTAGATTTCAGTACTACATCATAAAAACCTCCACACCTTGGAAGCTCACTCTACCTTTATACTACTTCTCACATGAGAAGGAGGGAGGGAATAAGTATTTCTATAATGCCTACTATGTGCCAGGCACTGTTTTATGTCATTTGATCCTTAAAATGTCCTTACAAGGTAAGTGCTGTTGTTACCCCCATTTTATAGTTGAGGAAACTGAGGCAAACAGGTTAAGTGACTTGGTTAAGGTCATACTCCTAGTAAGTATCTAAGGCTGGATTTGAACTTGGGACTTCTTGACTCCAGGCTCAGCTTTCTGTGTACTATGGCATCTTGTGGCTTCTCCCTCTGATTGTCTGATTCTTCCCAGAAGCTCCATTTTAAGGAGGATGTCCAGGTCAGCCATGTCTTCATTCCCCCCATGCTACATTCATAACTATTCACAGTATCTTCTACCACATCCCTTCTCACAGGGCACTTTCATCTTCTCTGGTCCCCCTCACCTCATTTCAGCCTCCTTCAATGTGTTGTCTTCCTTGTTAGAATGTAAGCAGCTTGAGGACAAGGACTCTCTTTCAGCTATTTATTTGTATTCCCAGGGCTTGGCAAAGTTCCTGTCATGAAATAAGTCCTTAATAAATGTTTATTGATTCAATTTCTGCTTCAAAGGAAGAAAGAATTCCAGGAGACTCTAGACCTCAAAAAAATGAAAAGAGAAGGAAGCTCTGGTGTGATAGATGGGGAGAGAGCTGATGAGGCAAGCCCTGAGCCATGATGGTGTCAGAACAGTGGGAATGTGAGGATGAGGCAGGTGGAAAGTACCCATGAAAACCCAAGAAAGGCAGATGGAATCCCCTTGCCCTTCTACAGGGAAATCCTGGGGCTCAGCTTTATATTTTTGCACTACTCCAATGAAGTGGTAATCTTGATGATGTAGATGCCTTTTCCATTGATGAAGACGGGAGAATCATAGATTTAGAACCAGAGGGGACTTTGAGGCCATCATTTAATCAATAAGGAAACTGAATTGCAGAAAGCTTAAATGACTTGTAGAGTTAGGATGTGAACCCAGGGCCTCTGCCCATGAATCCTCCAAAGAGCCCCTACCTAAATTGCTTGAATACCTTCTTCTGGGTCAATGGATCCCTAGCTTTTTTGAATATGAAGACCCCATTTTATCAACAAAAAATGTCCCGGACATGGTCATAGTTATACTGTTGGTATAGGTTGGTTTGAAAAAAAAAAACAAAACATCAAACTATATGATGGCAAAAGAAAAAGAAAAAAATGCTGCAGGAATTCAGTAACACTAATTTGTATTTTACTAAGCACAATAGTGCCTACATATATCATACATTAAAAAAAAATCGTAGTACTCATATAAATGCAAGACATTATTCGTTCTTCAGAGGAATGTTTGCTTGCTTATTACGCTGTCATGCTACAAATTTTGTTGGAGCTAAATAAAGATCAAAATGATGTTGGGTGGGCAGATGCATCCCAAGCTTCTTGGCCCAAGTCAACTCTCTCTCTATGATGTAACTGGCCAGCCTCTCTCTCCATTCAAACATTTACCCAATGACATTTGTTGTGCCGTTTCTTGTACACAAGTTATCATTGGAAATATGCTACAGTCTACTCATGCTGACCCTACATTATGCATAACCTACAATTTTCTCTTCTTTGGAGGTTGTTGCTATTCCATGCTTTGCAACCAAGCTATATGGTACCACCAGGAGAATACTGGTATTAAAGAGAGAGTTGTTTTGTGTGTCAGAAAAGAGCATGAAATCTCCCCTTCAATTTCCCAATTGCAAACCAGGCAATTTTCTCCCCCCTATTCAGTTCTAGGTCCAGCTCATTGTTCGTCTGCAGTGCTTAACATAGTTGGATAGAGTCAAATCAAAGAAACCTCTTCATCCTGGAAACTCACTTCACCCCTTGGACTACTTCTCACGTTATAAGTGCCCTCCATCCTGGGAGCTTCTCTTGTTTGTCTGATTCCTCCCAAAACCTACATTTTATGGCAGATACCCAGGCCAAGCATGTCTGCATGTCTCTCCAGGCTGTACTCCTGACCCTCCACAGGTTTTTTTTTTTAGATTCAGCCTAGTGTTCTAGCCTGTCAAGATCATTTTAGATCAGACGTTACTGGGTTGGCTCTTCCAGTTTTGTGTCATCTACAAAGCTGATAGGTATACGGATCACAGAATTATAACATGTGATAGTTGAAAAGGACCTCAGCCTCGAGAATGAGTATTCCTCACTGTTTATGTTTATTTGTTTGGTTGGTTTGTTTTGTCCAAGCCAGGAGGGCTTGGATTCTAGGAGAAGAGGTCTGGGGTACTCCATTGCCTTGCCCTATTCTGTGTATAGATTGACTAAGTGGTACATTATTTCCTTTATCCCATAATGTTCCAGCACCAACTTCCTCACCAAAGTATACAGATTTCCCAATTCAGTACCAACATTATCATTTTAGAGATAAGGAAAATAAGACTCAGAAAAGCAAAATAATTTACTCAAGAAACACAGTCAATCAATGGTAGGACCAAGACTTGATCTTACATCTCCTGCCTCTTGGTCCCTTGTTCTTTTCTATGACATAACAAATTGTGTATAAAACAGCATATCAGAAGACACAAACCAATACAGATGGCATTTTACTTTTAAAGTGCACTGGAATTGTAGCCAGACAACATGAATTTGAAGTATAACCCCAGTCCCCAAACCCATTGCTATGGGACTCTTGCCAACCCCATCCCACCCCTCACAGTGGCACAGGGCATTGGACTCCACCAATAAGGAAAGAGTCCCATATCAATTAGCTTTAGGACTGAGGTCATAGAGGTACAATTCAGCCACACACTAACTGTGTTGACAATGCTCTATGAACTTCAGTTTCCTCATTTCTAAAGTGATAATAACAAAATAATTCACCAACTATGTCACTGGGTTCGGGGGATGGTATTTTAAGCTTTAAAGCATTATCTAAATATGAGATTTATAGAAGGTCCCCTCCTCTGAAACCTCCATGTGAGGACAAACCCAGGTCAGCCATTCTCCATTTCCAATTTTCTGAACTTTCACACCTTGCCTTTATTCCTTACCTACTCCCCCAACCACTTTTCAGCCTCCTTTGTTTCTTCCCCATTAGAATGCAAACCCCTTGAGGGCAGGGATTATTGTTCTGTTTGTGTTTGTATTCCCCGAATATAGCATAGTGCCTTACACATAATACTTAATAAATATTCTATCTATTCATCCATGTATCCATATATCCATCTATCCTCCATCTATCCATCCATCCTCCATCTATCCATCCATCCATCTATCTATCTATCATGATAATTATCATCTTGACTTAAGATGCCAAAATATGAAGGCATAGGTTGAATAGACCAGGACCTTGGATGCCTCTGTCTACTACCCTGCCTTTATTCTCTCCCCACATGGCATTTTGAAGGTGTCACAAAACCCTGTGGTTGAGGTCAGAAGTGTGCACTTCAATGAAAGTGCACACTTTTCATCAGTATCATTGGTCCAAAGGGGAAAATCAAAGTCTCAGATTTTAGATGCCATCTACTTCCATTTCATTGCCATGGGGCAGCTAAGTGGTACAATGGATAGATAGACCATTGGCCCTAGAGTCAGTAAGACTCATCCTCCTGAGTTCAAATCTGGTCTCAGAAATTTACTAGCTGTGTGATCCTGCACAAGACACTTAAGTCTGTTTGTCTCAGTTTCCTCATCCATAAAATGAACTGGAGAAAGAAATAAAAAACAATTCTAGTATCTTGGCCAAGAAAACCCAAGATGGGGTCATGAAGAGTTGGACATGACTAAAATTACTGAACAACAACAACAACACTTCCATTTTTACTCTACCTTCTTGGAGTTGGATGAGTGAATGTCTGTGGACATGGGGAAGAAAGGAGGAGTAAAAAGTAACAATGTGGGATGGTCCCCATTAGAAAGGGCAAGTACCTATTTGTTCATCTTTCTGAGGGTTAGCCTTGATGGGGACTCTGAGAACAACTAGGAGTAGCTAAGTTTAAGGGTCCTTTAGGGGTGATCTGAAATATGAAGGGAAGAACCAGAAGGGCAAAGGAAAAAATAAGAGCCAGTGATGACTGATACTATTTGCAAAGCTAATTTCTCAGTTGTGCCCACTTTAAAGATGAGGAAACTAAGGATCAAAGTGTAGCAACAATATGTAAACTCCTACTAGCAGCTCAGAATAATGGGGATTTTCTCAGCTGGGATCATCTTATTTTGGCATCAATAAATGAGAACATATCAGAAGTCAATTGAGATCAAATGATTTCATTTCTGATCCATTGATGAATTATGTGCTCTTAGTCAAGTCACTTAAATATCTTACTGTCTCTGTTACATCCCTAAAGTGGGAATTTTATTGCTGATTGCATTCCCCAAATATCAGATTTAACAGATGCTGGATGTCTCATATATAGCAAATACTATGATGCAATTTGGTAAAATTGCCTAGAGTATACCAAGCTTTTGTTGTCTTAAACGCTAAAATAAAATAAAATTGGACAGTTTTTTTTTTCTTTTTCTCCTGGGTCTCTTATGAACAGAGATAGTGGATAAAATGTCATGGCTGATAAAAAAATCAGATGTAATGTCTGAAGTTTGACCATGGGTTCAAGTACTGCCTCTAAAACATACTGACTGTGTTATCTATCCTTGGTAAGTCACTGAACCTCTCAGTACTCTAGACAACATCCTATATTGTTGCACAGAAGGTGCTGACCTATCTTGGTAAAGTTTCTTGGTTTGGGATTTCCCTATCCCATGAAATCACAGATCTAACCTCTATTCCTATCTGTTTTCATGACTGGCAGTTTATGACGATAATGGTATTTCCCTCAAAGTTCCACTCATGATCCTTTCTATTAAAGAAGGAGAATATTAAGCAGGATGATACATAGTAGAGTCTTCTTGAGATCAGAGACTGCTCTGGTAGCTGCCAAGTGGTAATGGAATGGAAGTAGATGACAGCTAAAATCCAAGAAACATTGATTTTGGTAGAAACCCTGAAATGGTGGCCAACTGGGTTCCAGTTATCAACCTGATTGGATTAGCATTCTTATCCGTGGGATGAAACTGTTTCCAAGCTTCAAAAGATAGATAAGGAGATACAAACCACAAGTGAGCCCTACTCAGAACTGTCATGATGATGAGCTTGACCCAAAGGAATGTGGTACCCCAAGGAGTCGTGATGTGTCAGAACAAATCCGAAATACAACTATTCAGCCAGCTGGAAATCATGAACACATATGAAACTGACCACTAAAATGGACAATCCATGTGTTGTCCAAGGAATACACTGAAGACATACATGTTTACATTACATATCAGAGCTACATCATAACAAAACTGAAAACAAATCTGCCCATCATAAACAAGGGCCTCATACTACTTTTTATTCAATGGTACTCTCAACTCCAAGTCACATAACAACATGTTGCCGACCAATACAAGGCAATCATAAAAATAAAAACTGAATTTATTGGGTTATTAAATTATGAATATGGAAAAATTGGGAACCTGAAGAAATTGAAAACCTTTACTTAATGCCAAGTCCAGGAATTATACCTAATAATGAAGGGTGTGACAGACACAAGCCTAACATCTCAAATTATTTGGAAAGGAGATGAGCATTTTCAGACTGGAATTCTGGAAAATTTTGCTTGAATTTGATGGTTTAATATAAGTAGCAGGTAAACTATATCAACACCTCCTTCATCTCATGGGATCTTATTCTTTCTCTAACGATACCAAAAAGTCATTTGGACACCACATATATAAAATTCTCAAAGTACACCCAAAAAGGACAAATTTAAAGGTTTTAAGTTTGATCCAATTGAACCAAGAGATGAAGACAATAACTATAAATATCTAGGCATCCTCTAGGCAAGACTTATCAAAAAGAAATGTATGGCTAAATATGGTAAGAGACTTCATGGCTCCCAGAAATCAACAATGTATCAGAGGAACACATTTAAAGCAATTAACACCTATACGGTACCAGAGATAATGTGCGCTTTTGGCTGTAGGAAATGGACAATAGCATACTCAGACAGTAGCCCAGCAAAAATCCCATACAATATTAAAGAAACATAGAACCCATCACTCTAAGGCAGTCATAAGGCGATGAATACTTCTCCAAAATTGAGGAAGAAGATTGATAGCCATTCCAGAGCCCATGATAAACAGATCAAAACCATACAGAAATTATTTGGGGAGCAAGCAAACATCACTTCACTGAGAAATAGTATAGTTTGACAACAGGGACACTTTATTTGATTTGCTGAATTTAACTGAAAGTGGTCTACCTTCATATGGAGATTATGAAACAGCTAATATCCAAGAACAGAATCACAAGCCCTTCCTTGGGTGACATCTACATAATTGCAGTAAACAAGAAATATTGGTTGCATTGAACAGATTTGTTTGTGGAAACAGAGGGGTATACAATGGCATTTCAGGACCACCAGAAATTACAGAATAATTATCCTTAAGGAGCCCAGACCTAGTTATCAATGTAGATTGTTCAAAGAAATGTTACATTATATCACTGTAGGTTTTAAAGATTTAGTACCTATTGAATATCTAGGAAGACATGACCTGGTGGCTAGAATTATCCCTAGCAACTTGTTGTCTCTCATGGATTGACAAATGATAAGCGTCCCCTGCTCCATATACCACAAAAACACTGACTTCAAACCATCTTGAAGAAAAATCAACCAATAAACTGCAGGAACTTGAATGTTATAGCAGACTGAATTATTTTCCACAACCCCAAACATAATACTGATCCATAGAAATGTAAGAAGAATGTTTTTTACTACATTATCATACCAAATACTCATAATTTCCAAGTTTTACAGCAAGAAAAGCTCTCAAAATGTAGAGATCTAAAACAAGAACTCAAAATCATGTAGCTACTGGATAAGGGGACAGATATGTGACACAGTGGATAGAGCACTGGGCACTCAAATCAGGACTTGAGCTTAAATTCATCCTCAGACACTAACTAGCTATATGACTCTAGGCAAGTAACAACCCTGGTTGTCTCAGTTTCCTCATCTGTCAAATGAACTGGAGAAGAAAATGGCAAACTACTTCAGTATCTGCCAAGAAAACCCCAGACAGGGTCACGAAGAATCAGACAAGACTGAAATAAATGAATGACGCTGGATAAGAGGCATTCATCCCCGTAGTCTGACTGCTACTGGAATTTTATTAGAGGAGTCTTCCCATGAGCCTATGGAGGATGAGCCCATATCTGAATGCTTTTATTCAACCACAGAAAGCAGTTGTTTCATCCTTAGGTGTACTAGTCCAAAGCGTATTAAATACAAAAGGATAATGAAAGAATAGCAACTTGTTCTAGTATGGTTTCTATCTGAACAACATTAAATAAAAGAATGAAAACAAGGTGATAACAACAGCAGTATCATTAAATATAAAATAATATCAAATATAAAAGAATTGTTCCAGGTCTGTTTTTATCTAAATTCTATCAAACAACAAATGATTTTTTCTAAACAATGACAACTATTAATATGATGATAATTATAAATAAATATGAATAAAAAGTTACCAATCAACATGCACTTAACTAGGACCTCCCATGTGCCAGGTCCCCATTTGGTGCTGGGTAGACAATGACGAGAACAAAAGCAAAATCAAAACCGACAACTCCTCTTTCTGCGGGACTCTGACTCAGCTCTACAAAATGTTTCCTTCTTAACCACTCCATGAAGATGTCAATAATTTGGAATAAACAGGAAGAGACCATGTAACCCCATATCATAAATCACAGATGTAGAGCTAGAAAGGACTTCGAAAGTCAACCGCTACATTTACAGAGGAAGAAACTGATGCACAGAGAAGGGAAGTATCCACCCAAAAGTTCTCAAGATATTTCAAAATGGAACAGAACCACCCCTCTACTTGTTGCCCCTCACCCTTTCCAACCTCCTACCGTAGACTGCTTGCTCGATACCCAAATGACAGAATTATTTGCTAAGTTGTATTTGGATGCTGATACAAAAACACCTTGGGAGGTCAGCACATGCAAAGGCTAAGCACTCCTGAAGGGTCCTTCCACTCCATTGTCTACAATGAGACTAAAGAGACAGCA
Organism: Pseudochirops cupreus; assembly: GCA_028627135.1. Taxonomy (NCBI): domain Eukaryota; kingdom Metazoa; phylum Chordata; class Mammalia; order Diprotodontia; family Pseudocheiridae; genus Pseudochirops; species Pseudochirops cupreus. The sequence continues at coordinate 37,895,591 of CM053581.1, forward strand.
GCTTAAAACTCCACCTTGGTAGCATAATGAATCGCTCTTCAGGAACCCTGTTATTACCTTCAGAATGCAATTAAAAACCAACCACAGCAAAACCAGGTGTCTTGCTTTAGCAGTATTTTTCCCTCAGAGGACTTCAAAGCACCATAATGGCATACGGCCACGTGCCCCTGGTGAAAGGAGCAAACGGTTCATTCTTAAATGCTGAACTAACTCTTTGTTTTAATAAATGACCTCATTTAAGCAGAGTAGGGCAATGTTCTTAAAACTGGCTGTGCAAAATCCCAGGATGTTAGTTCATTTGGTGGCATTTGGAAGGGGACATATCCCTCAGTGTATAATAAGGAGAGTGTTCATTTCATTAGAGATGGAAGGGAGCTTTGAGGTCATCTAATTCAACTCCTAATTTCACAGTCAAGGAAACTGAGGTCCAGAAACATTATGATCTGCCCAGGGTAACACAGGCAGGACAGAAGCAGGATTTGAACTCAGATCCTTTGACTCTAAGTCCAGAATTCTTTTCACTGAACCACTCTGTGGTTTCCAAACAGGGATTTCATCTTCTGTAATGGGAAATGGGGACCATCACATGTATAGCTCTGTTTCCCTTTCTCCTTCTCCTTGAATCTTTATTCCTGTTTTACTCTGGTCTTTTCTCTTTCTTTTTCTGTGTCTGGGCTACTTAGGTTTCAGTCCCCACAGGCCTGGAGATGTGCCATCTCCTCTCTTTGGTATCCCTCTGTGTCATTGCTCTTGGGTGTCTGCTATATTTGTCTGTTTCCTCTCTTCCTAGATAATTTCTGATTCTGCCATGCTGCTCTCCCTCTCCTCCTCTCCACTTCCCTCTTCTCTTTCTGCATTTCTCTGTCTTCCCCTCCCCTCTCTCTCTCTCCCCGCTCTGTCTTTCTCTCCTCTCTCTCTCTCTGTCTCTCTCTCTCTCTCTCTCTCTCTCTCTCTCTCTGTCTCTCTCTCCTCCAGTGTAACATATCTCCTTCCTCTTCATTCAAGCACAGCCCCTCATTACAGCACTCCCTTTTTTCAGCTCTTATGTGAACTCTTCAAGGCATTTGGCAAGATAGACAGATGGTCAAAATGCCCCTAAAAGGGATGAGCACACTATAAAATGCTCCGACCCCAAAGTGCAGGGTTCCTGCCAGGCCAATGGGCAGATTCTTGATTGGTCCTGGGGGTGGAGGAGTGGGGCAGAGGGTTTTCAGATCTCAAGGTAGCACCCTGAAGGTCTAAAAGAACAATAATTCTCATCAGTAGACTCAGGTCCATTATCTCATTCTTCTCCCCGAGGGATGTGGGAGGTTGATAGGACATCCCTATTAGTAACCTCTGTTTATAGCTGGGGAAATAGAGGCACGGGGAGGTTAAAAGCCCAAGGTCACTCACAGAGTCAGTGATGGAGCTGAGAAGAGAAGTCAGGTCAGCCAGGGTATGGTTAACAGCCCATCCTAGTTCTTAGCCCGCTAAGCCCCAAAGCCTCAGAGGACTCATTAGGTATTTTTTTAAAGTTGAATAAAAAAAGTCCTCTCTCTAGATTAAATCATCCTGGCTTCAAATTTCTAAAGCTGCTTCTCTCTCTCTCCCTTTTTTTTTTATTCAGCATTTGAAATGTTTTTAAGGGTTTATTTCAAACACCTTTCTTTTTGAACCGATTGTTCAAAACTTTCATTCCACTTTGTCAGTGTTTTCTGTAGTCTAGTCTGATTTCTAAAAGGTTTTTATTTCTTCTCTATTAGCAGCCGCCACCTGCTTACTGTTTGGATGGGTTTTGCTTTATTTTCTTTCCTTTCATCTATTGAAATGGATGAGAAAAACCTTCGGTAATGAACCTTGTTTCCAGTTTTTTCCCCTAACCTCCCCTATTTTTATCGCCTGGTGCAACCGCTGAGAATGGAGGGAAAGGATGGAAATACGCCAACGTGTGGATAACTCTATGGGAGTTTCACAGCATTTCCAACCAGGTCGGGAAAAGAGTTGTAGGAAGAGAAAAGTGGGATATCTCCCAGCATCCTTTAGAACCAACCTACTGCCACCTTCTACTCTGTCTAGGTATGGTATACTGCTTAGTTGGTACAAATCTCAAACATGGGCAAAGAATATGCCTCAGATCCTTTCTGAATGGAATGAGCTGTTGACCAAAAAGCATATCTTTTCCCTATCACACAGAACACCCTGTAAGACTTCTTTAAGCAGACCCTAGCCAATGTGACTATTTGGTTTCTCCTAAAGCTTACATTAGAATTTGCTGGTGTTTTGTGGCTATCGTTAAACTCATTTCCTGACAGCCCTTTGAAAAAAAAAAGACAAGAAGACCCTTTGGGGGCAAATATTTTGTTTCATTATCCTAACGTAGGTCAGTATGTATAGTGGATAGAGTCCCAGCCTTGGGAGTTGGAGAGATCTTTGTTCAAGCCCTGACAGTGACACATACTAACTGGATGATCCTGGGAAAGTCATATAACTTCTCTTATTTCCCCAGACAACTCTTGAAGATTGTAAGTTAAAAAAGAGCTGCTGGTTTGTACTGATGAAATCACAGGTCTGGAGAGAGAGAGAAAAAGAGAGCGAGAGAAAGAGAGAGAGAGAGAGAGAGAACATAAGAAGGTAGTTTTGACCCCTTAGGTGAAAATAGTCCTTCAAATAAATATAAGCATTTTATCAGCTCACTCTGCCCTCAGGGTAGTCAGCTAAATGAGCTCAATGTTCTACGTTACCCATCTAGCAGAAATAGTTACCGACTCCAGATGAGTGGGCAAGTAGCCATTTGCAAGGGTGAGTTACGCATTCTGAGGCTGCTCAATTATTCCAGGTTTTGACCTTGGCAAATTACCTTGGTTTTGAGACTGCCACTGGTTTCCCATGTAAAAACAATACCTGCTCTGTGTGTATATCAGAGAGCATGTGGGCCCCAGATGAAGTAGATGAGGGACTGTGTTAATGGGGGCGGGGGGGGGGGGGTGGTGGTGCGTGTAATAGAACATAAGCAAGTGTGTGGAGGTCCTAGCCTTGTTGGGCCTTCTTGGGCAGGAACCACACCTACTGCTGAAATACTACAGATGTATAAACAAAAGGAAAGAAAGACCAGGAAGGAGACTACACATTCATGGCTTACCATGGACAGTGATGGACCTTCTCTGGTTCTTACAGCATTGAGAGAGCTAAGGCAGGAACTAAGAACCCTTTCCTTCTTTTTGGCAAGCAGTGCATTCTGGGATCTTAGGTCTCTCTTGGCCCTTTGTTTCCTCTCTCTAGCAAGGCGAACTTCAGGTCTATTTTACCCCAAAGTGGCAAGGCAGAAAGCCCAAGGTTCTCAGGCCCTTCCTCTAGGTCTTTGGTGCTTGGAGATCCACCTGTGTCTGGCCAAGCAGGTCGGCGCAGCCCCTCCCTGGCTCTCTCTACTCCTCTATCCCAACACTAATTAGTAATGCAATCCCACAAAGAGCGAAGCTGCCTGCCACCTCCCCTCCCTCCCAGTGATTTATGTTCAATTTGTCCAAATGGAGAAAATGAGATTTCAGATTTCAATGCCATTTCTGCAATGAGGTGATTAAAAGAGAGAGAGGTATCGCCTTCTACTGTATAGAATATTGATCCCTCTGCTATTTTCCGTTGCAATAACCATTAGCTCAGTATTATTTGCAAACCTCTAATGTGAACCTGGAGATGTAATTTACATTTGTGCTTCACTTATTTGCTCTAACAAAACAACACAAAAGCTTTGGGTCTTTCAATCTATCTATATTGTCAATAAAATTAGCAGCTTGGAGGAAAAAATTATATTCCAAACCATAACTTCCCATTAACTACCGCAAGACACAACACACGTTTCAAAAGAGAGAAAAGAGAGACAGAGAAAGAAAAAGATAGGGAGGGAGGGAGGGAGAAATAGAGTGGGCAGAGAAAGGAAAAAGAGAGAGAGAAAGAGGGGAGGAAAGAGAGAGGGAAAAAGAAAGAGAGAAAGAGAAAACTAGGAAGGGAGATAGAGAGAGGAGGAGGAAGAGAAAGGAGAAAGAGACAGAAAGAGGAAGAGGACAGAGAGAGGGAAAGGGGAAAAGACAGAGAAAAAGATAGAGGAAAAGAAAGGAGAGAGAGAAAAAGAAGAAAAGATCTGAGAGAGAGATAGAAAGTAGAGGAAGAGAAAGAAGAGAGGGAGAAAAAGAGGGAGAGGAAGGAGAAAAGGAAAGAGAGACAAAGCTAGAGGAAGAGGGAGAGAAAGAGAAAGCCAGGAAGGGAGACAGAGAGAGAGAGGAGGAAGAGCAAGGAGAAAGAGATGGAGAGAAAGAGGGAGAGGACAGAGAGAGAGAAAGGAGGAAGAGAGAGATATGAAAGTGAGAAGACAGAAGAAAGAGAGAGAGGGAAAGGGGGCAGGGAGAGAGAAAGAGAGAGTGAGACAGAGAGAGAGAGAGAGTGAGACAGAGAGAGAGACAGAGAAACAGAGAGAGAGATTCCTCCCTTCTTACTTGTCATTCCAAGGGCTCAAATTCAATTCAAAAACTTAAAATAAAATCCCCCCCCCCCTTCTCTATTTGGCTTGGCTTGGGGCCTCAGGCCTTGCAGGGAAAGTTTGGAGTCCAAGCTCTTTGAGGGTGTCTGGGGAGGAGGCCGAACATAGACAAGAGCCAAGTGAGCCAAGTGCCGGCACACGCCTTAGCTTTGAGCCCAAGGCTTCACCCCCCACCTCTCTACCCCCAACCAGGCACGATTCCTGCTTGAATCCCCTTAGTAACCAGGACAAAGTACATCCACACACATCCATCCATCCATCCACACGTGCAGGGCCTGGTCACAAACGCTTCCCCCAGAGGCTTCCCAAAAGAGAAGGGAGGGCAATACTGGGGGAGGGGGGAGGGGGGAGGGGAAGAAAGAAAGGAAAGGGGGGAGGTAATCAAGAAATAAAAGACCAGGGTTGTGCTAACCCTATTCAAGTGGTAGTTTGTCAGCCCCTGACTCTTAACAAATAGGACCCGGCAGCTCCCCTTTCTCATTGCTTCTGTCTCTGCAAACACATCAGCTGCCTACCACTGCCTACTGGAGTCTGGAAGATGAGAACAAGAAAAAAAGGGAGAAAGAAAGAAAGAAAGAAAAAAACTAATGACCCATAATTGCCATGATAGTGGAATAGGGGCCAGGCAGCTGTTTTACATTCCTGGTATGTATAGTATGCAAATATCTACAAAGGCCCGACACAGTTTCTCTATTGTGGATCCTGAGGGTAACCAAATTAGCCTTTGGCAGCCATGGTAATTGGGAGGTACTGTTCCCATTAGGAGTCCTGCAAATTATGAAGAAAAATGGACCGAGGGCTTTGTCACAAATAATAATACCAAGCAGAAAAGAGCAGGCGTCTGTCTTTTCTTCCATTCCCTCCCCCCACCCTCCACCCCTCGCCTTTTTTTTATTCCTACATTGTGCTGTTAATACTTTGCTATTTAGTAATAAGAAAACAGTCTCAATCCCCCCCAGCTAGACTGATCATGGACTTTTTTTTTTGATAGAATGTTCAGGTTTTCAGGACAACATATGGAATGGTAGCAGAGACCCCCTTTTCCAAGCTCCTTGATTGGGGTTTCAGTTGGGAAGATGACAATACCAGGGTGGACGGCGTTGACCTTGAGTCATGGGTAGATAGGAACAACATCAGAGTTCATGTTAGGGAGAAGATGTTCTTTCCTAGATCTTAGATACCAAATTTTACCTAAGACGGATTGTGATTTGCCTTTCTCTTCCACCTCATTCTCCTCTCTCACTCCCTCTTAAATATTTGAGGGTCTATGGGTCAGTTTGAATCCCTGAACACATCAGGTTCCAAGCCCATTCATCTCCAATCATGAGCATTATGTCACAAACTCAAGTCGAAAAGGTCTGGAGTCTTTAGCCCTGGGCCTTCCCTCGAGATGGTCTAATTCCTTATCCCCAAGAGCTCGAGTACTGGTGACCAGATGGGTCATCGGAATATCAGATGACACTGGGATGAGATCAGGCTTTTGTGTGGTGCCATGGGTGAGGAAAGACAAATGGTCAGCTTGGGGCGGACTTGCCAGCCAAGCGGGTAACTTGGTTTGGGGGGCGGAGGGCAAGCTTCCATTCTTTTGGGGTTCTCAGCGCTTCCTTTTCTCATGTACCTTTAAGTTTTGGTTTGTTTTTTTTTAATAAATGAGCTTTTGACCTGCAATTAATTCTCATATCTCTTAGTTTTGGTCTCCTTGGTTTGGTAGCAGAATCTGCCCAATTATAAAAAAATTGAAACATACCTTTTTTTTTCCTTTACCTTCCTCTATCTAAGTAGAAACCTGTCTAATTTTTACTGAATTCATACATTTAGTAAAACAGCACATAGTTAAAACACCAAAGGTGTGAGATCCTTCTGTGTTTGCCTGTTGAGAAAAATGCTACCACCTACCTACATAGTCAAATCCAAATTGTATTCCCCATAAGGAAAAAACAAAGTTTTTCATCTAGTCTGAAACACAATCAGAAAACCAGGTCACAAAGGACATTGCCAACTTAGTCTATCAGAAAGGAAAAGGAGAAAATTGAAAGCTACTTTTTAGGTATTCAGAAAATTAACAAAGAAAAACTAAAACAAAAACTTACTAGGGTGGGCATGTGCCCCAGACCCGAACAGAGGCCCCATGTATACCCACACAATGCATGTCCACAGAATAAAAGAAGAAATGATCTGGGAGCACCATCATCAGTCAATCTAGAGAATTCTGTCCAGAATGCAGTTTTTGAGCATTTTTGTAAATATGTTGGTCTATTATGATGTCCAGTAAACCCTTTGTATAGATAAGACAGTAGAGATATCGATCGCCTAGGGCTCTGACATTTTCTAATGAAATTTATAATCTGTTAGTCAAATGCTGGAGTTCAATCTCAAAGGCTTCTCAGGAATGAAACTGCCTCCACTCAGGGGCGGGTTTTTCTTGGAGTATCTTAATTTGGCTTCTTTCTAGATGCCTCCCCCCAAGAACCCTCAAATTCCAAGTAAGCATCAGACTTCCAAGTTTATTGCATACAACAATAAGAGAGAGACAATGATACTTTTCCACTCTCATGATCCCAGCGTCTTATTCTGAGGGCCACCCTGGTGTTGGAACTTGTCCCCCATAATATGGGAAAAGAACTTGGCTTTGCTAGGGAGCCAAGTAACCTACCTCTCTGGTGAAGCCTAACTTTTTTAGAAATTTCTACAATCACTTCAGACTTATAGCTCCACTCTGGGATTAAGCCTTCCCCCACCCCAGGAAGAGAAAAAAAAACCTTGTCACCAGAGAACAGACTCTTGCCCTCCATCTCAGACCTGCCCAGTTCATATGAATCAACGCACAAAAGCAAGGTCTTACTTTGCTCCTCTAGCCTCATTTCTCCTTGGTTTTAGCCCAGGGATGGGGAACTGCAGCCTTGAGATCACATGTGGCCCTCTAGCTCCTCAAGTGTAGCCCCTTGACTGAATCAAAAGGGCCTCACTTGAGGACTTCACTTTTGACCTTAAGGCCCCAGGTTCCTCACCCCTGTCCTAGCCTCTCCCCTCTGCTGTAGGACTGGATTTCTTTGTCATGCTCATCTTGCCCCTAGGACCTCACTAGGCCACTGTCATCACCTCCAGGGCTTAACAACAACTTTCCTTTTCTCTGGTCCATGGGAGATTCAGCAGTGCTTGGGCTCTGTGGCGCCACCACCCATCACTGTTGCTATGACTGCCCCTGTCACAGCTATCTGCTTTGCAAAATAGTCCCCAAGTTAACTGAGTTTAGGTAAAAGAACTCCAATGTCCCCACCTCTCACTCTCTGTTTCTGTGAGTTTTAACAAAGGGCAGGAATTAGTCGATAAAAATATTTTCAGAGTTGTTGTGGGGGAAAAAAATCTCAGCAAATATTAATGCTCTACATAAAACAGGAGTCCAGGAGCAGTTCAGAGAGCAATGGTCTTGGTTTTAGGGGACATGAATTCAAACCCAAACTCCGAAACTTTCCAGCTAAGTGACCTCAAACAAATCAGTTAATTTTTACCTCAGTTTTCTCATATGTTCAAAGAGAATAGTGATGTATCATTGCCTACCCCAGGACATCGTGATGAAAAAATGTGGCAAAATTGAAAATACTCTAGAAACAGAAACTCTTATATTATCCGTCAACTCTATTGTTTATTTAACTCCGCTCCATCTTTCAAGGCTCAACATACAGTAATACAGATAATACTTTAAGCTTTCCCTACAACAAGCTTAGGAGGTAGGCAGTGGAAGTACCATTATTTCCATTTCGCAAATGAGGAAACTGAGGATCAGGTTATGGTATTTATCAAGGGTCAAATCACTAGGGTGATATACTATTTCTGCCAAATCTTCCTTGGAAGCCCCATAAACCCAGGTTCTCCTTATGCACCTATGAGATTAAGTCATTCTGACAAAAATATCTAACACTTCTTTGAAGCCTCCAAGCATAAGTACCTAATTTTCTGGACTGAATGAATGAGACGTTTTTTAAGATGTGTAGTATTTTCCCTGATTTAATGAAATTTACCAGTACAGCAGAATTCTATGATTCTGATTCAATGTGTGAGTGTGTGTGTGTGGTTTTTTTTCCCTTTTAAATATGCCCTTGACACTAAACGACTTTCATCTCTGAGTCTAATCGAAAAAGCAAAGCAATGACTAGAACTTTTGACACCAGGGTCAGGCGGCATGGAAATTTTTTTTCAAAGACAAATTCATTTGAGGGGATGGAGATAGAAGACATGGAACATCCAATGGGGACCTCAGCAGCCCACCACTGGGGTTGGGGGAGGGGGACTTTAGAACTAACTAACATTATTGGATCCCTCCTTTCTGGAACTGTGATTTCATTGATGTAGGGACAAAACTCGGAGGCAGCATCCTCTAGTCTTAAAGCCTAGACTGGAGATAAGGCCAGGCCTCACTCACACAACCAATATGTATTTTACCCTGGGCTCCACTCGCCATCCTGGCGACTTCCCAAAACCAACGACCTCATCACAGACCAATCATTTCTACTTACTAGAATGTAAGTTCCCTGAGGACAGGGACTGTCTCTTTCCTCAGATCTAAAGTGCCTGGACACAGGGTAAGAGCTTAACAAAATGGCTTTTTTATTTATTCATTTATTTAAAGGCCTACTCCCTAGTCATTACACAACACTGACTTTTCCGATGTTAATTTGGATTAATTTTTTTTTTCCTGCTCACTAGGTGCTAAGCATAAACTCCCTTAGCACCAGTTGTGACCCTCTGGGCTTATCTTGGTCCCAAAGATTCAAATGCCTCACATCCTTCATTTATCTGTTTCTAATATACTTATTGTAATTGCAAGAGGATCCCAAGTCTCACAATGAAAGCATGAGCGTTGCACAGGTCTCACGAGTTTAAGAGAAGCTTCCATGGTCACAGACCCAAAAGCCCACCAGGCAGACCCTATCCCACTTTCCTCCATTATGCAATGCTCAGGACAAGGTCTTAATGCTAGAAACAACAAACAATCAAAGCTCTCCAGACCCAGTTGGCTAGAGGGCAAGATAAATGCCTGACCCTAGGGAGATAGAAACAGTTAATGGCATAATTGAATCCAGTCAGAAATGAGACCAACCACCAAAAGCACAGGAGGCCTGTCAGCAACTTAGTCAGGGTTCTCCTAGCATTGGCAGGGAGCTTTCTGGCCATGGGGACTTTCAAGGCCTCCCAATGTCCAGAGGTCTGACCATGCCCACACAGTGGATAGGACCTGGAGGGGTCCATTGCCATTCAGCCCCAAGCGTTTCCACCAACCCTACCCAGGTGATTTCCAGGCTACCCAGAAGGCAATCAACTCAGAAGGGATTGTTCCTGGACCTCTACCGTGTGATGGGTCAATGCACACAGAGCTGACTCCTGACCAGGGGAGACTTTTCTGAGCAGAGAGTTCAGTCCTCTTCCATGTGTTCCAACACTGAGACTCCCACATCTCAGTGCTGTTGGAAGAGAGGTTTAAAAAAAATTCAAATTAATGAGATTTATCATGTATACTCCAGCCAAGGAGGGTTAGGAAGGAACAAACCTTATACAGTAGTGAAGTCCCCCTTCAATAGTGAGAATGCCTTGCTTCTTTCAAATTTAGACAATTCTCCATCTTGAGACCAATAACAACTCCAGATCTATCTTTTTTCCCCCTTGGGTTTCCTTTCAGGGTCTCCTTAGCTGCCAGCAAAAGTCACTATCCTGAGAAGGAGAGACTGGTGCCACCAGCCTGGGAGTATACTTAAACTTTGTGTCTGATCAAGTTATGTGTATTGGACCCAAGACTAGTTAGCCAATTCTTTCTGGTCCCTGAGTGGCGATTTGTGGTGATGTCTACATCAATACTAATGGAGTGGTTTGCTAGCTGGTTTACATAAAGCAAAGAACTACAGGATGAAGGGATTGGTTGCCTCTAAGGGTTCTCTCACAGCTCATGAAGATGTGACCAGAGGAAAAATCCAACAAGAACAACGCACAACTGTGTCCTTCTGTGTGTCTCAAGGGTTTACACAGCCTTTGTCATTCTACTAGGTTGAAACTTCATCTCCTCCACTCTCCCCCTCTCCATTTCTTTCCCCAAGCCCTAATCTCTTCCTTTCTGACAGGCCTGTTATTGTCAAGGTTTCACAATAATTATTACTATTGTAATTCATCTCTCACGTATATTAAACCCAGGGCTCCAGAAGGAGACGCCCTATGGCTTCAGGAGGCCGTCTGTGAAGCTGGCACACACTCTGTCTGCCGACCTACAGGAATGACTAAAGCCAGAAAAAATCCGTGGCGTTATGGTCCACCTCTCATCATTTCTCTTTTGTATAAACAATTCCGGCATTTGCTGGGGAAGGAAAGGAAAAAGCCAGTCTGGGAGGGAATTTATTAAAGCATTCGTGTCTGCACATTGGCTAGATCTCTCTACTTCTTTGGAGGACATTGTTTCTGATAATTATGATGGATTGATACTTATGACTTCTTGGCAGGTTTTCTGTTTGAATGTGAAAATATCACCTCTTATTCCTTTGTCCGTCGTGTAACCTGATGTTACAGTCTGTTTTCCAATGGAATAAATAGATTGAAATTGAAACACACATACACATCTTAAAGAAAAAGAAAGTCAGAACTCAAGGGAAGGTTTTCTGGTTGAGGGGGTAAGGGGACATAGTTTGTGCCCTTTTAAAATCACTTTTCTCTAACAATATAACCACTGGTTTGTCCTACATTGAAGATACACTCCAGTCTCCCCCAAGTTTGCTGCCCTATAAAGCAAACTCTGGCTATGAACCACCCCAATGTCCCTAAGATGAAAAAGGCCAGGTTGAATCTAATCAACTGAGATATATCGACTTTCAGTTTGTTCAACAACACAAGAAATGGTTGAATTCCTTCATTAAAGGTCATGAGGTACTGGTTTGCAGTCCCAAGTCTACCCTTATCCTTTCCTCTACCCACTAGAAATCAGACTCCCATGAATGGCAACACTCTTCTCATGGCTCCATTCACAAGCCACCTCTCCAGAAATAATCACATTGTGGTTCACTTCTCCCTTCCCTTCATCCCTTGAAATCCTTTGCTTCTTTCAAAACTCAGCTCAGGGGATACTTTTTAATGAAGCTTTTCTTGTCCTTCCCCAAACTACTCTACCAATATTTTGTCTATATTCTCCACATGCTTATATTTGTGCCCATTGTCTTCTCTAATAGACTATAAACTTCCTGAGGGCAGGCAGGGATTCTCACTTTTGTCATTGAGTCCCCTTCGCATAATACCCAGAACACGGGAAATAAGTTCCCGTCATCGGATTTTTCTCTTCAAACGTGCTGAGACTCACAGATTCAAGTCATCAATGTTGACCCCATCCCATTCAGCAACTCCTCAGTGGAAGGAGCCTGGCTTTTGTTTCTTCCTTGACACTTCAAAGACAATGAAATGGCTTGGAAATTTGACTGCTGAAAGTGGGAATGCAGACCTAGGATGCTTTTATTGAGGCCCATTGCTGAAATAAGCAACGTTAAACACCACGTCACATGAATTTTTATTTCATTTCGTTTTCTCGCATTTTAATTTTTAGTACTCTCTTATTGTTAGTTATGTCACTGTTCATCACGGCCCGACCATGTCTGCGCGGCAGCAGCTTAGGGTACAATTTATGGAAGCTCAACATAAATATGATGCTACATGGAAAGGGAGCGACATATTAGTTTAGAATTTGCAGACTATCACACACTGAGCACACATCGCTGATTTATGAAACTGTGATAGCCTGTAAATTCTCAAATACAGCGCTGCATTCATAAACTCCCAATGAACAGAGACAGCGCCCTAGCATCATAGCCTCCAGCTCGACTACCACCCCCATCCTCTCCACCCCCCCCCATCCCCAGCAAACAAAGAGAGACATTTTCAGTTTTTCAGTATTTTGCAATTGGGACTAATTGTGTGAGTGTGTGTGTGTGTGTGTGTGTGTGTGTGTGTGCGTACATGCAAGTACATATGTGTATACAGTTTTGCTTTAAAGGACTTAATTATGACATAGAAGGTTCTTTTATCTGCCTGCTGAGGGGTCAGGAGTGGGCTACTATAATAACCAGGGGCTTTGCCATTTTTTCAATCTTACAAGGCAAAAAACAAGGTAGCCTTCAACACTGCCCATTCCTCAGTCTCTTCTGAAAAGAGAAAGCCACAAAAGCTAGCCTCTTGCTTTTCTTTATCTCACCACTAAGGGAAAAGGAGCAGGGCCTGTTAACTGTAGGGAAAGAGAAATGAGCATCTCATTGGTAACAGGTAAAGAAAGGATGACGGTGAGGTTAGATGAGATTTAGTGAATGCTTTTAAAAATTAGAAACATTTTATAAAATCTTTTTAAAAAAACCAAACATCTAAACATTCTGCAGCTTAACCACACTGAACCCCCAAGCACTCTTTAACTGTTCTTTTCTCCAGGTGTAGCTAGGTGGTGCAGTGGACAGAGTGCCCAGCACAGAGTCAGGAAGACTCATCTTCCTGAGTCCAAATATGGCCTCAGACACTTACTAACTGTGTGACCCTGGGCAAATCACTTAACCTGCTTGCCTCAGTTTCCTCATCTGTCAAATGAGCTGGAGAAAGAAATCCAAACCACTCTAATATCTCTGCCAAGAAAATCCCAAATGGGGTCATGAAGAGTCAGGCATGACTAAAATGAATAAACAACTCCATTCTCCAATTAAATTCACCCTATCACTAAATTTTAAATTTGTTGAGCTCTTGTTCTATAGTGCCTAATGATCCTCTCAATAGCAAAACTATTCACAACTCATTTTCTGCTTTTTTAAATGATATATCTTTGTATTGCTGATGACAATCAATATTGAAATTATACCTGGACTCTTGTATTAATCTCTTCCACATTCATGACAAGGTCTGCGGGATTTCATTTTATTCCTTAGCTAGTTTTAGGAGTCGAAAAAGGGAAACTCTCTCATTTTGAAAAAAAAAAATTATTGGCAAAATCCTCCCACCATATACAAAATATTCATATTCATCAAGGTCTCCAAATCTCATTTCAAATACTAAAAGGGCTAATTTTTTCAATGAAAGCTAATACTATACACAATGTAGTGTCATGTTCCTTGAAGGCAATGTAGAATAATGCGTAACAAAAGCACTGGTCTGGGAGTCTCTCCTGGGCTGAGCTGCTTAGATCCTATTGGGGCTTCCTGATAACTCACATAGCTTGGATGAGACAAGGGTAACCAGCTTCATTCCTCCTGAGGAGATGGAAGATCAGAGACCTTATCATCATCTGTGCAGCTTTGACACCCTGTAGACCCAGGCGCTATCATCAGACCTGCTATGGGCCCTGAGGACTTAGCAGCTGTTTACCCATCTGATACCTATCAAGATCAAGGATTTCCTATCTCCTCTGCAGCTGAACTTCCTTCCATATGTCACATCCCCCAATTGGAGGGCAAATTCCTTGAGAACAAGGCACTTTCTCATTTTCTAGCCCTAGCATTTAGCATGGTACTTAGCACATAGTAGGTACTTAACATATATTTTTTCATTCTAGTCCTTGATCTAACATCAATCAATTCATTGGACTTAATCAAGTTCCTTTACTTTTCTGGGTCTCAGTTTTTTCATGTCTAAAATAGGTGATTTCTTGGGTCCCTTTTCACTCTAATGATCTTGTTATTCTATAGCAAGGTTCTACTTAAGGTCCGCAGATACATTTTAAGAAGCTAATGAATTCAAATGGGGGGGAACGCCACCATTATTTCAGTATCGTTAGTTTCCTTTGTGATCCCATTCATTTTATTCTTTTAAAAACATTATTCTAAGAAGAGGGCCATTGTTTTTTACCAGACTGCCAAAGGATATGTAAGAGAAAAAAAGGTAAAGAATCCCTATTGTATAGTATGATTCTTAGATGTTAAATGTATACATATTAACTCAACAATTGGCTATCTGATTGTCAAGGAATAGAGATAAGGTCATAGGTTGGTCTGAGGAATGCCCTTCTTTGGCACTAAGCTTTAGCCAAAAATCACCTCCCATTCTGATAGCAGCCCATTCCAATATGGCACTCTGCCATTGGTGAATGAAGTCTGATGATGTTAGGGATTTCAGTCCTCTTAATATCATGACTACTTTCAAAGTATTAGTGCTTGGGGACCTCTGGAAGGTGCTGGATAATGGGTAGCAGGGCTACCCACTTTCCAGTGGCAAGTGGAAATATGCAGTATTTAGGGCCTAGGCATAAGAGTGAAAGGGTAACTGGTTGGCTCCTGCCTAGTGACTTATACCTATGATGTGCTCTGTAGGGTTGCTCCTAAAAGAGAAAGCATCAGTCCTTGTTTCATTCACCTAATGGGTGCTAGAGGGACAGCAGTAGCAGCAAGATGTGCTTTTCTATTCAGATTGCAAATAAATTTGTATGTAGTGGTATGAGTTAATTAGTGTGCTATGGTTTGGGAAGTTGATGACAAGCTGCCATGTTCTAGTTGTCCCCTTCTTAACAGGTGGCTTCTGACTGACAGGAATGCTCAGAAGTGTGGGAGGCCATTTGTGTATTTCACACTATGGAATACTGGTTCCCACACTTTGAAGAAAACAGTTAAAATTCTTTGTTATGTCCTCATGTTGTGGTAAAAATATCCATATGGTGCACAAACACAGAGGAAGAAGAACCCACAGCTTGAGAAGTAACTGACTATTCCACGTTAAATTTGTAATGAAAGAAACTTCAAGAAATAAGGATTAAATTCTTATGGGGGAGGTGTGTCAAGTAAAAACAACAACAGTAACAGCAAACCCAAAACAACACAAGTCACCACAAAATCTGGTATACGGCAAAAATTAGAGGTGATTAGAAAAATCCAGCATGAAAATCTATTCAATAATGTATTGTCTTATAAGAAACAATATGATAACATTCAAGAATCGTCTTGAACCTTGAGGAATGGATGTAGCCCAAGATTGTCAGGATGATTTTTTGCAAATCTGAGTTCTCCCATTCTCAAGCATTCAACTAGAGAACTTCCTCCCCTTTTTTTTGAAACTGCATTCTGAATGCCTGTGATTTATAGCCAGCCGTCGATAATCAAAGCCATCTCTGGATTGAAACTGACAATCAGATCAAGCATCTAAATTAAACATGAATATGAGTCCCTTTCGAAGGATCCATTAAATGAAAAGAATTCCTCTAAAGACACCACAGCATTTATTTGAGCACACCTCGGAGCAGAACTCAAACTGTGAACAAAATGGAAAATGTCTCAAAGAGCTCTCAAAATTAATTAGAAAAATTAAAAGAAATTTGAAAGAAAACCACTGTGTGGAAGTGGCTGAAGTTCAGAGAATTGACATCTTTCCTCTACGTTCTGGAGAAACAGTTCTGGGTTTCTATCCCCCTGTGCCTCCCTCACCTGATGGGTCTGTCCAGCATCTCTCCCTCTAAGGTGATGAAGAACCGGGGTCTCTCATTTTCTCTGGGGGGAGGAAACATTCAAGGAGATGGTTTGAGGTCACTGGTGAATTTTCTTTCTTGTTACTTTATTTTAAACGAAAAGCCCATTGTTTACTTTGATAAACTGTGACTCTCATGAGCAGTTTATTTCTTTGTGTGGTTTCTTTTAACCAGGAGGTAAACTCATTGAAAAGTGGTTGAGGATATGCCAAGAAAAGTCTTTGCTTAGGAAAGAAAAAAAGAGAGATGAGAGAAAGAGTGAGTGAGAGTGGGGGTGGGGGGAGGAGCAGGGAGAGAAGAAGGAAGAAAGGAAAGAAAGAAGAAAGGAAGAAAAACAGAAGGAAAAAGGAAGAAAGGAAAAAAAAGAAGAAAGGAAGAAAAATAGAAGGAGAAAGGAAGAAAAATGAAGGAAAGAAAGAAGGGAGGGAGGGGAGGAAGAAAAGGAAAAGGAGGGAGGGGAAAAGAAAGGAAGAAACAAAAAATGAAAAGAAAGAAAAGTGATATATACAGATCCCTTGGTGAACAATTTTCATACAAATGGAGTTTTCTGGTGGGCCATTAAGAAAAGCAACATAGTAAATGCATATAGGCTTTCTCTTGAATTTTCTTTGGTAAGTCTTGTTCCTCCTGCCAATAAGGCACTCCCGGCACCTGGAGGAGTACTGCACTTGCTTGATGATTAAACTCGTTGGCCCATCAGTCTCGTGTCCCATGACAAATACTGTTCATAACCTGCTCGCCTGTTGTGTTATATTGCTCCATGGGAAGAGACTTTGTCGGCATAGACCTTCATATTGCTTTCACCACGTCTGTCCCCTGCCCAGCTTTCTCTAGAGATGTTCTGACCATGGTTGTATTGTGAATTCCTAAAATGGGGGTAGTAGCGTCTGGATAACTACAATGGAAGAGTTGCTCTGTAGGCAGCAAACACTTAATTACTGTTTATTGAATGAATGAGTCCATTCCATATGGTGCCAGGCACACGTGCTCATAGGCTCATTTTAGTGGTAGGTATGTGTGGTCATAGGAATCATTAGCAGCCACCCACGTGTAAATCCTTTTCCAGGTGACAATGGAGGGCATATGTATAGCTTGGGATTTAACTAAAGGACTTCCATGGTAATGGTCTACGACTCTACGTGCACCTATGTGTTGGGGGTGTTGCGGGATAACAAATCATTCTCATCTGCCCCTGGCTTAAAAGTATTTACCAGTCTGGACTTTCATTTGTTTTAAGCCAGAACTCCACATCCTGGGATTTGCCAATGAAATGTCACACAGCTTTGTCTAGGACATCTCATAAAGACATGTCTTTGTCCACTGTCATCGGTATGTCTAGGGGTTCACGAAGTTCCAAATTGTTCCCTATCCTTCAGCGCTGAGATTTTCACATTGACCATTCTCCTTCCTGGTCACTCCTTCCTATGAACATGTTAGTGAAAAACATGGCCATGATTTGATTGGATATATTGTACATTGTTTCCCAAAAGAGCAAAAGGGGAAGAGAGAGAAACAATTATATGTATGGAGGGAAGTGTACTCAAAGGACTAGTATGGAAAAAGCAGTGCATCTGCAGCAAGGAACACTGGGAGATATTCCTCCATCTTGTGAAAGCATCATTCCTCAAATAGTCCATTCCAGGCCATGACCAATCCACCTGGAGACTTGGGTGAATTTTTTTTTCAGTTTTTATTTTTCAAAATGGGTGAGAAAAATACAGAATAGATTCTTTCTATCCTATGGGAAGAAGGAGGAAGAGGTTTACTCTTTTCATTGGAAGAAGTATTTGTTCATTTCTTCATTTATTTGCACCATAAATACTGCTCTGCTCTGGAAACTGTCCTTTATTGAAGAAAAAAATAAAAAGAAAGGAAAAAAGGAGAAGAAGGGGGTGGCAAATGAAAAACAAGCTGCCTTTTTATTCAATGACAGGATTAATAAAAAGCTGTTTAATAAATAAACAGAATTGGAGACATTCTTTCCACTGTTCTCTTATCGTTCATACTCCAAGAGTTTCTTTCTTCTCCCTTTCAAATTTCCTCCAGCTTTGGGGGAAAAAATTATCATTTTCATACTGGCTAATATCTCCCTTTTAGATGTTATGGAATGTATGGCCAAAGGGTAGTTGATAAAAGGAATAAGTGGATTTAAATCAAGGAGTTCACATTAATTTTTTAAAAGTGGAAAAAAATATACACAAATGTAAGCAGGTATATATGTACATATAAATATGGCATATATATTGTATATATACTTAAACTACACACTATAACAGGAATGTGTGTATTGTATCATATATGTGTGTATATATACTTATGTATGTAGATGTATGTACAGAAACGTATATTTATATGAATATATAATTTCTTTTTCTCTAGACCCACACCCTTTATGTCTTCAGTATGTGCTTTTCTTCTCATGCTCCTAGAAAAAGTCTACCTGGGTTACAAAACCCAATCCCTCCATTTTTCCAGAACCAACCAAATATCGAGTGTGTGCAAAAAAACATGGTAGCTTCAGGAAGAAAAAAAAAAGATAATTATCAGAGGGAAAGAGAGAGCTGGGAAAAGAAAGAAAATAAAGAGAGATAACACAAGGGATCTGGGCCAAATGAAGACAAAGCAATGTACTTAACCCACCTGGAGTGCAAAACAGGGCATCAAGTCACTCTCAGCCAATCGCCTGGGGTCTGCGACGGAGAGGAAAATCCGCATGGGTTCATTTGGCCGAAGAGTGTGTTTCATAAACCTTACAGTGCTGCTATGAAAGCTAGCAGGATCTTCCCACGTTTCCTGTCATTCCGTGGAGATTGGCTGCTGGAGTGTTGGTTGGTGGGGGGTGGGAGTGGAGGGGGAGAGGACTGTTGGGTTGTGGGGGGAATTAGCTTGGGGGGGGGGGTCAAGCAGGAATTTATTTTAACTGAATGGGGAAAACTGTTTATTCCTTTTG
>CM053581.1:37920332-37936128 GCA_028627135.1 Pseudochirops cupreus
TCCAAGGGGTAATGAACTTTACATACACAGAGAAATACATACATTTTCAGGCAAGGTCAACGTGGGGATTTGCTTTGCTGCTCTATGCATGTGATTTAGGAACGATTTATTTATGTATTTTAGTTGCTATTGTTCAACAAAGGGCAGTGACAGGAGTGTCATCCTAAATGCATGTAAGATAATTGAGTTTTGCGTTTTTATCTTCTCTCTTGACTTCCACCTCACAGAATCCCACTTTTCTATCAGGATGATGCTCAGGAACTACTTCTAAATGAAGGCTTTCCAGATCATCTCAATTATCTAAATTTGCCTTCCTTCTCTTTCTACCAAGTCTTTAATGACTATATTATTCACTTGGCATTTATTCTGTATCTACTTACATATGTGCATATTATATCCCTTAATAAAATGTAAATTCCTTGAAAATAGATATTTCTTTTTCTCCTCCTCCCTCTTCCTCCTCCTTCTTCCTCTTCTTCTCTTCCTCCTCTTTCTCCTTCTCCTTTTTCCTCCTTCTCTTTCTCTACTTTCTTCACCTTCAACCTCCCCTTCTCCTCCTCCTCCCTCTTCCTCCTCCTTCTTCTCTTCCTCTTCCTTCTTCTTCCTCTTCTTCTTCTCTTCCTCTTTCTCCTTCTCCTTCCTCCTTCTTTTTCTCTACCTTTTTCACCTTCACCCTCTCCTTCTCCTCCTCCTCCTTTTCTTCTTCCCCTATCTTTTTCCTCTTCTTCTTCTCCTTCTCTTTCTCCTCCTCCTTTTTCCTCCTTCTCTTTCTCTACCTTCTTCACCTTCACCCTCTCCTTCTCTTCCTTTTCTTCCTCCTCCTTCTGGATTTGAATCCCTGATATCTAGCATAGTTCTTGGCACTTATTATGTGCCAAAAAAACACTTGTTAATTTGTTGATATTACAGATAGGCATATATGTGTCTCATCCTCCTACCAAGCCATAAAGTTCAATGAGTGCAGAGACCACGTCTTACACACACTTTGTACCTCTCCAAGCCCCTAGGTCAGAGCTCTACATGCCATAGTACTTTAAAATGTACGCTCAATTATTTCCTTTAATCAATGCCCTGAGTCTGATACAAGTAATATGAGACAGCAACACAATCTGATCAGGAGAGAATGTTCCATGTAACTAAATTTTCCATAGAGGTTCTGCTTGGCTTTGACTTTGCTAGCATCATGGCGCCAGGATGGGTGGCCCCAGTAACTCCCTTCCTTCCTCTTCCCCCCTTTTCTGCTTCCTTTTCTGTATTGTCTTCTCCCATTGGATTGTGAGCTTCTCAAGACCAAGGACTATCTGTTTATTTGTGTCCACAGCATTAAACACAGTGCCTGGCACATAACAAGTACTTAATCAATGGTTGTTGATTAGGTGTATGGCTCAGGAGAAAGAATGCTGAAGTAGGAGCTTCCTGATTTGGTTTGAAGCCTGGGCCTGTGTAACTGCGTGACTTTGGACAGGTCACAATCTCCCTCTGTCTCAGGTTCCTGATCTGTAAAATGAAGAGACTGGACTATTTGATCTCAGAGGTCTCTCTGAGCTCTAAGGAACTGTAATTCTGACTTTGTGGGTTGGACTCAGTCAATCAATGAACATCTCCTGTGTGCCTGGCCTTTGCCTGGCATCCCCAAGGACAGTAATTACCATATATGAAACAATCCCTATTCAAGAGGAATGTATATCCCAACAGGAGACAGAACAAAGAAATATAAAGATATATAAAGAAAAAAAAACAGAAGGGGAGTAATAGCAAATGTATACAAAACAATCAAATACAAGGTAGTTTGTGAGAGGGGGCACCAGCTGTTGTGGAGAATCAGGAAAGTCTCACGCAGAAGATGAATTATATCATAAAGGGAGGGAGAGTCGCTAGGAGGTGGGGGTAAGAAGGGAATAGACACCAGTCATGAAGGACAGATAACGTGGTCATACAGATGGCCAATGCAAAGACAGTGAGGTGGGAGATGGGCCATTGTGAGTAAGGAACAGTGAGGAGGCAAATTCGTCTGGACCACAGAGCAGAGGAGAAAAAGTAATGCAGGGTTGTAGATGTTTAACAATCAAGTAATAGCACAGAAAAGAGGGAACGAGCCCTAAGTTTCAGGTCAAAGGCCCAGGCTTTGAATTCTCATTGACTTTCATTAATCCTGTAAAACTACTTTGGGTCTCGGTTTCACCTTTTACAAAATGATAGGGTTGGAGGTCTCTAAGGTTGCTCTAAATACAATGATCTTCCCGAGGCTCAACTTTCTCGTCAATGAAATGGACTGACATTTAGCCCAGGTGAAAATGAAGTTTTTGTAACATGATGGATTACGCTCTAAATTTCAATATTGGGATTTCTATTTGCTCCCTCAAATAATGTCATTTTGTAAAAACATAAATGAAAGCTAGATCTTACCCTGAGTATCACTTTTTTATAGTGAGGCAGTGAGGTGGCCCAGTGGATAGAGCACTTGACCTGGAGTCTAGAAGACCTGAGTTCAGATCCAACTTTAAACATTTATTAGTTGTGTGGCCCTGGGCAAGTCATTTAACTTTTACCTGACTCAGTTTCTTCAACTGGAAAATGGAGGTAGCAATAGTACTTACCAGCCAGGGTTTTGAGGATCAAATGGCATAATATTTATAAAGTACTTAGCCCATTCTGTCATTTCAATCTTGGCTGACTCTCTGTGACCCTACTTGGAGTTTTCTTGGCAAAGATGCCAGATTGGTTACCATTTCTTTCTCCAGCTCATTTTACAGATGAAGAAACTGAGGCAAACAGGGCTAAGTGACTTGCCCAGGGTCACACAGCTAGGAAGTGTCTAAGGCTGGATTTGAATTCAGGAAGATGAGCCTCTGACTCCAGGCCTGGCATTCTATCCACTGCACCACCTGGCTGCTTGGTATATAGTAGGCACTTAATAAATGCTCCTTCCCCAGTGTAGTAAAATGGATGGAGCACTTCATGTGGAGTTAAGAACACTTGGGTTCAAATTCTGTCTCATGTGTCTATTAGCTATGTAAGTCTCAACAAAGCATAGGATCGCAAGGTCAGGGAACGAAGCTGGAAGGGACCTTAGTGGTCATCTGGAATACCCCTCCCCCACATCTTCATTTTACTAATGAGAAAACTGGTCCAGGGAGGATACGAAATTTGGCTAAGGGCCACATGGGTCATTAATGTCAGAGGGAGAATTCGAACCCAGATCCTCTGATGGCTGAACCAGTGTGCTCTTTCCTTTTATACTACACTGCCTCAGTTTCCTAATCTGAAAAATGTGCACAATCATTGCCTTAACTTCCCAGGGTTGCAGTGAATAAATGAAATAATGTTTGTAAAGTATTTTGTAAACCTGAAACCACTATAAAAATGTGCAATTGCTATCCTCATCCCTCCTCCTACCCCCCTGTCCAAAAACCATCTGAGGGCAGAAGATTCCTGGGCCAGCAGAGCAGCACCCCATGGAAGCCTCTCCTAGTTCAGCCAACATTCACGCTCCTGCAGGGTCTTCATCACACAGACGTGAGGGAGCCACAACATAAAAACAAAGCTTGCGTTTCTAGAACATGGAACCAGTGAAGGGGGACAGCGTATGCTGAACTCTGCACAACTCTGAAACCTACTACACTTATTCTTCACTGTCCTACAAAGCGTCGTCCACCACAGCCCAGGGAGACCAGGGCAAAGCGAAAATACACACAGATGTAATGTTACATTATTGTCCAGACACAAAAGAAGATGGGAGCCAAGCCGGACCCAGGCCTCAAAAACAGAAGAAATGAGCTGGGGGTCTCTGCCCCTTCTCCCCACACCTGCCAAAGAGAAGAGTGGCATCTCAGTGCCTGGAATGATGGGGGCGAAGAAACCCCAGGAAGAGGAAATCTGCAAAACCCAGTGCCGTAGGACACATATGCAAATCTGGATGTTGAGGCATGTTTTTGAGTTATTGCTCAGGATGAAGGCCAACCTTGGAGTCCGGAGGAGGACCTGCATTCAAGCCTGTTTCTCTGTGCCCCTGGGCAAGTGACTTAAGCATTGGCTGCCCCAGACAATACTAGAAGGAGAGGTCACTGGCCCTTTTTGAAATGAAATGACAAACCACCAGAAGAAAATATAGATGAGATTTCTATCTTCAGGAGATGGCAGGAGTCTCCATACACCTAAGAAATCTCTAGTCCAGACCAGAGGTATCAGACACAAAGGTATCAGCCAGCAACCCAGCAGAAGCTAAATCAGATTAAAATACAATTGGGAGATATTCAGCAAAATGAATAAAAATGCAATTGAACATAGATAATGTTGACATGTGGTTTTCTAAGTTGATATGCTGCCTGCAGGGATCTTTATGTACCATTCAGTGGCCCCTGTTTCCATTCAAGTTTGATGCTATACATCCTGACCTAAGAAAAGCAATGGAAATTTTAGTGTAAACAAGTTTAAACACAGTATTGTCATACTAATATGATTGCAACCTAAATATGTTTAGGGAAGTCAGGTGACACAGTAGGTAGAGTACCAGGCCTGGAATCAAGAAGACTCATCTTCCCGAGTTCAAATATGGCCTTTGATACTTACTAGCTGTGTGACCCTGGGCAAGGGCAAGTCACTTAACCCTGTTTGCCTCAGTTTCCTTATCTGTCAAATGAGCTGGAGAAGGAAACAGCAAACCACTCTAGTATTGTTGCCAAGAAAACCCCAAATGGGGTCACAAAGAGGCAGACAAGACTGAAAAACAACTGAACAACACCACTTTTAAAAACGTGTGGTTTCATAGTCAAGGACTCAGAACACTGGCCTGCTTTCAATCTTGATGGCCGCTTGTATTTTTACGCTAGTTTTCCTGCATGTCTAACCTAAATCCCTTCTTCAGCCACCCATAGCGGTGGCTCATGGAATCACAGGCATCCTCACACACAGCTTGGACACACCGATGGCAGTTGGGTGTCCTAGGAAGCAGAGTGTTGTGGCTTGGAATTAGGAAGGCTTAAGTTCAAATCTTGCTTCAGATGCTTAACTAGTTCTGTGATCCCAGGCAAGGCATCGAACCTCCCTTGGTCTCAGTTGTTTCCTCTGTAAAATGGGTAACAATGACACCAACCTCACTGGGTTGTGAGTCTCAAATGAGGCGACATAATCATTTTTGCTTTGCAGACCTTAAGACATAGAAATGCTAATCATCATATCTTTTGATATAACCTTGCCTAAAAAAAATCTTGATCATGATTGATCATAATTCATTTTCATCATGAAACTAAGGACAATTAAACTTTGAGAAAGAAAAAAAGGAAAAAACGATGCTGGAAAGTCTACATTCTAATCAGAGTTCAAAGTCGTCTGGATTTTGCTCCCCAGAATGCCTTGGGGCTTATTTCGACCAGGCAATCATGGGCAGCCACAATGAGGAGTCCCTCAGCTTTGCTCTGTGTGATTAGAAGGGCCCCTTTCAGTACCTTTCTCCATACAACTGGAATTGGCTTATGTTGGTTCTGAATTAGAAGAAGGGCAGTACAACTGAGGCCCAGTGGGTCACGGCAGCCTTTTTGTTAAGGCTTCCCAGGTTGCCAATTACCAGTATTCTGTGCTTGGTGATATACAGGTCATGTGGCATTAAATTGAAATTGAATTTACCTGGTTACAGTCACCCATTGGTAACGGAGATAGAAGGTGACTTTGAAGCCAACAAGGTAGGGCTTGCACCAAGGTGGGGGGACAGTAAAGGCAGAGAGAAAGTTCCAGATGCCATTTCTTTGGGGGTGGCCATGGGCAGTGGGGTGTGATTTAGAACTGGGGAATAATTTGGGAATGGTTTGCAGACAGGGCAGAAGGGGGAACTCTGGGATTATCTTAAGGTCTTTTGTGGAAACATCTGAGGTTGTTTTTTGTTTTGTCTTAATAGTCATATCTTTGTGTAAATCACCAGATTGCACAGTGGTTAGGGAGTCAGCCTTGGAACCAGTAAGACCTGGGGGGTTCAAGGGTTGCCCCTGTCATATACTGGTTGTGACCACAGGCAGGTCACCTCATTCCTCTGTGCTCCCCTCCTATAAGTCACAGACGGTATCCACTTTTCATCCCTGGAGAGAGTTTTCACAGAGGGCCTTCCCAACCCATAAAATGGCAAGTCCAAAAAAGAGAAGAAAAGTGTCTGTTTGCCACATATTTGTCCACATGTTCAAAACAGTCTGATTGGGTGACTGAACACAAGCATCCAATCAAGCCTAACCAGAAGACTCGTGGCCCTCTGGCCACAATATCACATTCCCTCTGCCAGAACAAGCACATTATTTCCACTGGTCATCTGCCATGCACCCAAAACAAAATAATCGCTGTGGAAAAAAAAAGAAAGGCAAAAAAAGGTCGTACTTGGAATTTCATCAGAGCAGGGAGCTTCATCTAAAGCACTAACTGCCAATTCAGGCTGACACTTCAAAGTATCCTAGAGCTGCCTGGAGTACTGAGATGGGAAGGTGGCCTATCCAGAGTCACACAGCCAGTGTCATGTCAGAGGTATATTCGTATATAGGTTTTCCTGACTCTGGGGCTACTTCTCAAAGCATCCTATGAGGCTGCCTATCATGAGAAAGAAAAAAAATAGGAAGCAGTAAATTAAACAAGTAAATTTTACTTCTTAGAATCAGAGGATTGTGGGAAATGATAGATTTTTCCACTAGATTTAAGAGATAATCTAGGCTAATATTTTTTATTTAACCTTATTTATTTTTAAACTTATAAAAGATAACACACTATTTAAATAGTCAAAACTTTAAAAAAAAATTTAAACTTAAAAGTGTTATTGATGTCTTTTGTTTTCACATGATAGTCAATTCCAGAAAAATTGCTCGAGCCCTCCCAACTCTGTGATTCTTCTAAGGCAGTGGATGGAGTGTTGATTTGAGCCTCTGATACTAGCTGTGTGACCTTGAACAAGTCACTTAATCTCTATGTGTGTCAGTTTCTTCAGTTTTAAAATGAGGATTATAACAGCATTTACCCCACAGGGTTGTTGTGAGGATCAAATGATATAATATTTCCAAGTGCTTGACGTAGTGCCTGGCCTATAATAGGCACTTTATAAATGCATACTCCTTTTTCCCCTTTGGAACAACAATGAAAAAAATTAAGAAAAGTATTTCAACTCAATCTCATAGCATATACAATATTCTACACCCCTGGTCCTCCCTCTCTCCAAAGACAGCAGCCTGTTCACTAGACAAATAAAAATATTGATCAGTCTTATCAACCGTTCACAAGATTACAACAAGGATAAAATGAGTTAATATCTTAGCACTTTGAAAAATAAAAGAAATATTTTTATTGCTGAAAAAGTCATATTTGACTCTTCAAAACCCTATTTGGGGTTTTCTTGGCAAAGACATTTTACAAATGAGGAAGATGAGGTCATCAGAGTTAAGTGACTTACCCAGGGTCATGCAATCAAGTAAGAGTCTGGGGTCAGACTTGAACACAGGAAGATGAGTCTTCCTGACTCCAGGTTGGACACTCTATCCACTGCACCACTTAGCTGCCCTCTTCCCTCCAAAAAAATATATTAAATAACTATATAAGATATCACTACTATTCACTCACAATAAAATTAGGATTAATTAAGCAGATCATGACTTTTTGACTTAGCAGAATAATAATTCTAAAATGCAGAGAAGGGGGGCAAATGGAGAGAGGACTCACAATTTGATTCTCAGCACTAAGGAAGAGTTGCTAGATGGGGTAGAAATGATGGGACCCTTGTGATAGAAAAGAAGAGGAAAACTGGACCAAGTAAGACATGAATTTGAGATTTAGGGAGAGAAAATGTCCTAGAAAAAGGGTAAGTAGGAGCTCATGGACCACAATTATACAGATTATCAACACAAAAGGAATGAGATCTCAAGAATGAAGCTTTGTCAGCTCTGGGAGAAGAGCGAGAAAAACAGTGAGCGAGGTCACTAAGTGTTGGGGAACAAGATGTTGTCAGTGAAATCTCTTTTCAGAATGGAGGAGCTATCCCCACTTCCTGCTGTAATCCCCGCCTAATAATGTTGGAGATCCTTCTAACTGCAAAAAGGGGGACCTGTCGGGCATCACCAGTTAAGAAAACTAACAGGCAAGGCTTTAAGTTCTATAAATAGGTACCAATTTACTGTTTGGGAATTTCTGTGATACATAGGATCACACTGGGTCATGTTGGATAAATGAGGATTTTAAAGTCCTACAGGAGGACATCCCCAACTTCCAGAGTAAACTACTCCTAGCATTAAACAAATTATGCTTTAAAAGAAAAAAAAATAATTTCCTGTAATCTAACCTAAATCCCTTTTGCTGCATGCTAAACCTTTTATTCCTTCATTCATTCCTTTATTTATCCATCTGTCTATTTATTTATTAAATTTTGTCCCACCTGTTTGTTTTTGTCTCATTTCCTCAATTTGAAGCTGGAAAAGACATAAAGGGTCATCTAATTCAAACCCTTCTCATTGCAGCTAAGGAAACAAACCTAGTCAGGTTCAGTGATTTGCCTGAGGAAATAAGTGTCAGGGCTGAGATTTGAATCTAGCTCTTTGGATTCCAGAGCCAGTAGCATCCTTCTTCTTCTTCTTTTTTTTTTTTTTTGCTCTTTGGAAGGGCAATTGGGGTTAAGTGACTTGCCCAAGGTCACACAGCTAGTAAGTGTTAAGTGTCTGAGGCTAGATTTGAACTCAGGTCCCCCTGACTCCAGGGCTGATGCTCTATTCATTGTGCCACCTAGCTGCCCCCAGTAGCATCCTTCTTACTGTACCATGAAGGCACTTGGCTGTTGTTGTTGTTGCTGTTGAATCATTTCAGTCATATCTGACTCTTCTTGACCCCTTTTTGGGTTTTCTTGGCAGAGATACTGGAATGATTTGCCATTTCACCCTCCAGCTCATTTTACAGATGAAGAAACTGAGGCAACCAGGGTTATGTGACTTGCTCAGGGTCACACAGCTAGTAAGTGTCTGAGGCTGGATTAGAACTCATGAGGATGAGACTTCTTGATTCCAGGTCTGGTGCTCTATTCTTTGCACCACCTAGCTCCCCCACAGTCTGCCATTAAAAGGTTAATGTGTCTTCTTCCCAAGCATACATATTGGCCTCTATCATGAAGGGAAGCAAACAGCATGGAGAGATTTGTGGCGAGTGAAATCTAAAGGAGCAGCAGCGTGGAGATTCTGCAGAGCCCAGGAAAGTCTCAAAGGCACTAAGTGGTGTTCATTGTCCGCTAATGGAAAAATGTGAATTTCCCAAGTCTCATTTAAGTAAGTGGATAGATATAAACATTTCCAAACCTATTGACTTCTGGGGGGGAGGGGGGAGAGCACACCAAGAAAACAAGGGTGATCTTCTGAATTCCAAAGGGATTAAAATGACCCTTCCTTTCTGACCTGGAGCCAGGAAAATTTTCCAGGGTTTTTAATTAATGGCAGACAAACCACTATTAAGTCACTGAAACAGAATTTTCCATTGAATAAAAAGAGATTACCGTCATAGATTATAGTCCCATTTATTTCCTTCTGCCATCTTTATCTCACTTAAAATGACATCCTGAAGCATCTTTTCTTTATACTTTCCCCATTTCTTCTCAGTATAATCTTCTGTAAATGTTTCCTTTTTTTAAAATATTTTTCTTAAACTTCCACTAAAACTTGTCTCCATTACTTCAATTCTTTCCCTTAATTTCATTTCCCTTCACTTCCCTTTATTTATCACCTTTCTTTGTTTTCTATTCCATCTCTATCATTCATAGTCAGTCACCACTTTTCTTTCCTTGGTAATCATATATCCTTCAACTTCCAGACAATTTACCTTGGCCACTTGAAATTTGTTTGCCTTTATTACCTCCGTACATTCAATACAATTGAATTCAGCAAACATTTATTAAATGCCTACTATGTACAAGTCATTGTGCTAGAGGCTGAGAATGTGAGGCTGAAAATAAGACTAAGATGCTGGTTACAATCTAATGGGGAGAGAAGATGTATACAAATACCGACAATATAAGACAGACCACAATAAGTGTAGAGTAGATGTCCAAATCGAGTACTATGAGAAATCTGAGAAAGGAGAAATCACTTTCATTTGAGGGGATAAAGTCTGATCAAGGAAGACTTCTCTCTTCCACCCTCCCCTCCTCTGAACTTGCCTATTTCTGATGATGGTATTTCATTCTCAGAGTCACTCTGGTTCAAAGTCATCTTGGGTTCTTCCCTCTCCCTTAATCCCTGCATATCTGGTCTGTTAATAATGTCTTTACAATATCTCTTGCATCGACTCCCTCAATTTCACATTTCCACTGTCTTAGTGCAGATCCTCCCCCAGTCCTATTCCTGATTTTGGGGGATTCAAAATTATTTGTTGTCTCATCCTGAAACTTCTCTCAGGGACTGAAGCCTCCTCAGCCTGGAACATCCTCCATTTCCCATAGCCTGTTTATGCTGGAATGTCTCTCCAGAATATCTGCTGTTTTTTTTCCATTGGTGAGTTCACCTTGGAACTTCCATTTTTTTAAGGGACCCAGGTCAGCCTGCCTTCATTCCTCTCTCGTTCTATTCCTGACTTTCTGGACTTTAAAGTCGTTTACCTGTGCTGGGTACCTTCACCTCCTTTTCAGCTCCTTTTTGTGTATTAGATTATAAGCTCCTTGAGGGCAGGGACCATTTTTCTTGTTATATATATTTATATCCCTGGTACTTAGCAAAATGCCAGGCACAACATAAGCACTTCCTCCCTTCTTCTCCTCTAGCCTCCTCTTTCCAAGTAGGTTACCCTTACCTGCAGGTGCTCTGCCAAAGGAATGTAAATTTTGATTGCTGAAACCTCACAAAATATCTTGGGGTTTATGGCCCAGATTTCTTTCTTGAAGACCAAGCCTTAAACCCAAACCCTGGGTCTCATTGATTGGCCAATAATAGGTTCCAACCTAAGCTCCACCTGATCAAAGTTTGTGAATATAAATAGCAGCTGTTTCTGTTTTGGTCAGAAACCCTGAGGCTTTTCCCCTCCCAGATGGATTTTTTTTAACTTGATAGAAGAAGCTACTTTTTGCTCGTGTTCTTAACTAGCCTTAATTACTGAATGGGTATTGCCTCAGTCAAACTGAGACCTGGGAAAGACTGTATTTTAAAAAGACAGAGGTCTCCCATTGCATCTGGGACCATCTCCAATTGTTCTAATCTATATCTTGCCATGTGGCCAACATAGTTCCCAAGGAAAGAATGAGTCTGGTGAATCTACACAGCCCTCCTTCACTTACATCCAATTCATTTGTAAATCATGGCATCACATCTCTGGATGTTTTTGGTCCTCTTTGAGCATGAAGAACAAACAACAACTTTCATCCCTCCTTTCTGATGTGGTTTGGGGAGCTGGGAACCCCAAAATGTCAGAATACAAGGTAAGTCTGCCTGGAAAGAACTCAAGCACTCAAACCTTCTTTCAGTCAAGGCGACAAGGTTTATTGTAATGCCAATAGGAGCCTGGGAGATTCTTAAGGAATCTGCATTTTTGTGTTTTATGTTTGTCCTGTTCTTCAAGAGGACCTTAACATCACAGAGATGATGATATAACTTGCAGTTGACTTTGATTTGAGTAATGGAGGGCTGTGTAAGGTAACCAGCCTCACTTTCTCCTCCAGAGCCGTCTGGGTCCAGTGACCAGATATTCATCAAGAAGACTGGAGATGACCCAGGATGCAATGGGAGACCCTGGCCCTTTTAGGCTAAGGTCTTTTCAGGTTCTCACTTTGAGTGAGGTAATGTCCATTCAGTGATAGGTCTCTTCAAGAAGTGAGTCAAAGGATGGCCCCTTTAATTAAAAAAAAAATCAAACTGGGAGAGGAAGACCTTCAGGGTTTCTGGTCAAAAGAGAAATAGTTACTATTTACATACACTCAGAATTGCATTTGGGCCAAGAGGACTCAAAAATAACCATTAGGTGGTACTTGGGCAGGGACCTATCCTCTAATCTGTGAGCTCCAGAGTGAAATGGGTTTAAAGCTTAGTTTTTGAGAAGGAAATCTAGCTAGTAAACCCAAATTAGCTAGGCTGCTTTTGGTCATCAAAATTTACTTTCCTTTGGAGAGGGAGAGGACAAGGAGGAGAATGATTTAATGGGGGGTGAGACTGATTTTATATACAAAAAGGACAATGGGATTAAAGAGTAGCAAGTAAGCTAATTAAATAGTTAAAGCAGAAAGGAGTGTGCCAAATGCCTTGGGTAGAGACCCCAGTGATCTGGGCTACTGAAATGTGTGGGAAAATTCAGGGTCCAGGTCCCATCACCCCATCACCTTCTTCCTTCCTTCCTACCTCCCTTCCTTCTTGACTTCTTTCCTTCCTTCCTTTCTTTTCTTAGCTGAAGTAATGGACAGCTGTCATAGTTGTGGATTTGAGTGGTACTAACTGCCATGGTCCAATATGATGCTCCATGACATAGATACAACTTCTGTCATTCTCTCAAGAGTAGGGCATCCTCTTGGGAGCTAATCTTAATTCCTTGAGTATCCTGCGCTGCTATAGGCTTGATAATTGCTTCCTAGAAGAGCAGAGACATGCTATGACCTCAGCCACATTATCCCAGCTGCACTGGATTTTATAAATTGGAGGAAAACATCAAGAATATGTTGACAGGGCAAAAGTGAATTTCCTAGAGACCTATAGTACCCTCCCAACCTGACATTGTTTCCCCTTCCTCATGCCAGTCTGGTGAACTCTACCCTTGTGTTAAACCATCTTGTACCTTGCTCAAGTGTTCCAAGGATGCATGTGTCCCTCTTATCAATCAATCAATCAATCAATACTTGTAGATCAAGAACTTCTCTGTGTATTTTAGGCATAAGTATAGCCAGTGCAAGAGCACAGAGACCAGAGATAAAGCATCAGGTATGTAGAATAACAAGCAAGTCACTATAACTGTATCATAGGGCTCATGGAAGTAAAAGAAGACTGGAAATACTAAGAGTCCAGGTTGTGAAATGCTTTACATATCAAAGGACAGGGACATAGTAGTATTACCATTCTGCCTGAGGGTGTGCTGATAAACATTTGACAACTGGCTTTCCAAGGGGGAAATGTACACAAGGCACACTTTTACATTAAATCTGTAAATATTTTATCCATCACTTTCTTAAGTCTAGACAATTAACAAAGTGATCAATCAAGCTCTGGTTCAAAGCATTTGCCAATTTCTGAGGTGTAAATCCTGCCACTGAAAACTTTTGAAAACTGGGATGAGTTGGCTCGGGCACATTCCTGATTGTGACCCTTGAGAAGTATTCTTTTTAGCACTCTTACCAAAGTGACCTCTGCTTCTGAAATTCTCTGTCCCTCCAAGGGAAGTGTCTCGGTATCTGTCTGGCTTCTGATGAGCTTGGCCCATGCCTTTTCCATGAGGTCTAGTTGACATGAGTTAGTCATGTTCTAAATGACCTATTCCTAAAGATATTCTCTGGTTAACAACCTCTGAGTACGCTCTGAGTTCATTAGTAACTAATAGTAATAATATATAGTGGCTAATAACATTTATACAGCATTTACTTTGTGCCAGGAACTGGGCTAAACACTTTATAATTATTATCTCATTTAGTCCTCACAACAACTGGGAGGTAGATGCTATTCAGATCCTGATTTTGCAGATAAGGAAACAGAGGCAAGTAGAGATTTTCTTTTTTAAAGGAACTTGCCCAGGGTTACACAGCTAGTAAGTGTCTGAAGCTTAATTTGAGCTCAGGTCTTTCCAACTCCAGGTCCAGTGTTCTGTCCACAAAACCACCTTGTATTAGTGCTACCTTCACCTTGACAATCAACTATCAACTCAGAAGAACTGAGAATCAATTCTCACTGTTTGCACAGCATCAAGCTCAAGCATAATCTTGTCACGTACTATTCTGCTGGTCATTTGGGCTGGCTTCACATGGTCCATGTACTCCATAGTCACCGCCATTTTGATTACCACTCATGGAAGCAGCCTCTCCAACTGTAAGACAAGGCTGGAGGCCTTTCCCTCTTCCTATTGGAAGATGGATTAGAAATTCATTTGGTATTAGCGCTACCAGATTAATTAGCTAGCACTTGTGGGCGTTGCCGTGTCATTGTATGATTCAGAAGATCATGTCTTCAGGATGCATATGATGCCAGAGGCAGGTCCCCTGAGGCTCCAAAGTAGCCTCCTAGCAGTCCCTTCCTGCTCCAGTATAGTAGCTGTGGTTTGTCTAGCCAGAATTTAAAGAGATCCAATAATAATAATAATTTACATAGAAATTTCAAGTTTATAATTGGTTTTACTAATTTTATATCATTTTATCCTCATAACCACTCTAGGAGATAGATGTTATTATTATTCCCATGTTAATACATGGGGAAATTGAGGCATATCGAGGTTAAGTGACTTGTCCAGGATGACACAGCTGACAAGCATCTGAAACCAGATTTGAACTTAGGTCTTCCCGACTCCAGGTGAAGTACTTGCTTTTCTCTTCCACCCAGTTGCTTTTATATTATTATCACTCCACATAAGCCCGATTGCCCACAGTGAGACCCTTCCAACTATATTGGGTGATGCCCTGTCCCAGGGATCCTGTCCCCATCATTCCTGGCATTGTATCCGTGGATAACGAGCTGATGAGGAGGAGTGGGGCCCTGGCCATTAAGGAATTAATCTTTGCTCCCACCGAACCTTCTTGGGTCCTTTTCACCTTTGTGCCCCTAGAAGCTAGACATCTATTGGCTGATATTAGCAGAATCCTGTTCAGATGCAGATGGGACTACATGGTTTCTAGGTCTCTTGTATCTCTGGAATTCTGTCATTCTTTGAAGTATTAGTACTATTAGAAGAGTGTTTAGCATCATGATCAGTAGTCATGGAGGTGAACACAATAGGCTAATTCAGTGCTGAGGAGCCTGATGCTTTGAGGGGTCAGTGCTATGCTCACATATTTGAGGGAGAAGGATTTATAAGACCATAAGATCATGTATTTTGAACTAGAGAGGAGATTAAAGGTCTCTAGTCCAACCCATTCATTTTATACATGAGGTAACTGAGGCCCAGAAACATTAAATTACTTGCTTAATGTCACATTGGTGACCTTATGGGAGAGTCAAGATTTAGACTCAACACCTCTGATGACAAATATTGTGCTCTTTCCCCTATGCTACATGCGGCCATTCGGAAGGCTTCATTAGACTCTTCAAGCTTTGTTACTGTAGACCATTTGGACTCTATAAGACTCAGGAGATGCTCCCACTCACCCACAAGTTGAGAAGAGTGTTCCAATAGGAGAAAAGTCAGGAGGGACTCTGTGTGTGTGTGTGTGTGTGTGTGTGTGTGTGTGTGTGTGCGCGCGCGCGTGCGTGTGCGTATGCCTATTCCCATCTTTTCCCAGCATCTGGCATCTTGTGGCATTATTTGGGAGTATCTCTGCATGGAGAGTAGCTGATATATCAATAAAGGCTCTCTGGCGGAAAGATTATTCACAACTTCATAGTTAGGTTCTGGGAATAAAATGTCTTCTACGCTTCATATCTGTCAGATTGCCAAAGCTGACAAAGAAAATGAAAAATGTTGGAGAGGCTGTGGGAAAATAGGCACTTGAATATATTGTTGGCAGAACTGTGAATTGATATATCCCTCTGGAAAGCCATTTGGAATTATGCCCCAAAAGGTTACTAAACTGTGCATAGCCTTTGACCCAGTGATAGAGCACTTCAAGGACTATACCCTGCAAGGTGAGGAAAAAACAAAAAGGCTCCCTCTCTCTGTCTGTCTCTCTGTTTCTCTCTCTCTCTGTCTCTCT
>CM053581.1:37936628-37953833 GCA_028627135.1 Pseudochirops cupreus
CAATAATTTTTAAATGATCTATCCTGGATCTATTTTCCAGGTCAGTGGTTTTTCCAATGAGATATTTCACATTGCCTTCTATTTTTTCATTTGTTTATATCTGTTTTATAGTATCTTGATTTCTCATAAAGTCATTAGCTTCCAGTTGCTCCAATCTGATTTTGAAGGAGTTATTCTCTTCAATGACTTTTTGAAATTTCTTTTCCATCTCAAAAATTCAGCTTTTTAAGGCATTCTTCTCCTCACTGGCTTTTTGGGCCTCTTTTGCCATTTGAGTTAGTCTATTTTTTAAGGCGTCATTTTCTTCAGTGTATTTTTGGGTCTACTTTAGCAGGCTGTTGAATCACTTTTCATGATTTTCTTGCATCATTCTCATTTCTCTTCCCAATTTTTCCTCCACTTCTCTTACTTGATTTTCAAAATTCTTCTTGAGCTCCTCCATGGCCTGTAATCAGTTCATATTTTTCTTGGAGGCTTTTGATGCAGGAGTTCTGACTTCACTGTCTTCCTCCTGCTCCATGCCTTGGTCCTTTTTGTCCCCCAAAAAGGATTGTATGGTCTGTTTATTCTTCCTGTGCTTGCTCATATTGCTAGGCAATTACTTGACTTCTGAGCTCTTTGCCACAGTAGAATTCTGCTTCCATAATGGAGAGAGCTTTGTCCCAAATCGCTGGTGTTTTCACAGCTGCCAGAGCTATTAGGAGGGTGCCCTCTCTACAGCCCCCACAAGCTCTGGCTCACTGGCCACATACCCCAGGACCACCACACAAGACCAAGATCCAGATCCAAGCAGGTTAAAGCAAGAGTGATTACCCTCTGAATGGTCACTTGGTCCCTCTACAATCTGCAGGCCAGGAGCTCCTAAGGCAGCCACGGTGTGGCAGCTGCACAGTCACTGCACCTCCCCCATTTCTCGCCCCAAGGGCAGGGGCCAGACTGTGCTCTTCCATCCCCACCTGTTCCAACAGAGTTCCACACTGACCATTTACTTTGTCTTTAGCATTTATGGGTTGAGAAGTCTGGAAACCACCACAGCTGCTGGTGATTCACTCTCCTGAAGTTGGCTGTGCCTGCTGGCTTCCTTCAGTGGGAGATTTGCTTCTCCCTGTCACCTTGTGGGTTCTGTAGCTCTAAAGTTTGTTTAGAGTCATCTTTTATATGTATTGGAGGTGATTGGAGCAGGAGCACATGCCAAGTTTGTGCTTCTATTTCACTATCTTGGCTCTGCCCCATTTGTGGTTTTCTTGACAAAGACACTGGAGGGGTTTGCCATTTCCTTCTCCAGATCATTTTACAGATGGGGAAACTGAGGCAAACAGGGTTAAGTAACTTGCACAGGGTCCCGCAGCTAGGAAGTGTCTGAGGCCAACTTTGAACTCACAAAGATGAGTCTTCCTGACTCCTGGCCCAGTGCTCTATCCACTGTGCCACCTAGCTACCCTTCACCCTTGGAACATTGCAATAGCAATGGTTTATCTCCCTGCCTCAGGAATCTTCTCCTTCTAGGCCATTCTTCATTATCAAAGTCATCTTCCTAAAGCACAGGTCTGATCAGACCATTCCTTAATTCACTGAACTGTAATAGCTCACTATCACCTCCAGGATCAAATATAAAATCCTTGCTTTGGCTTTTAAGGCCCTTTATAACCTGGCCCTTTCCTGCCTTTCCATTCTGCACATACCTCATTCTCCTCCATATACTCAGCAATCCAGTGACTCTGGTCACCTTTTCTTATCCTGTATATATCTTGTGTGTACATGATTGCTCATTCATAGGGGCCACCATTAGGCTTGAACTCCTTGAGGGCAGGTACTATCTTTTGCCTTTCATTATATCACCAGAGCTTAGCACAGTGTCTAACAAATAGTAGGTGCTTAATAAATGTTTATTGAATTGAAATATAATTCAGTGTATTTGGAACACTAGGTAGGAAAAAAGTCTTTCTGTAGAAGTTATTATTTGAAGGTTTTCAGAAATATTTTAATAAGAAGGTGGTATTGACTTGGTAGGTAAGCAAAAATTGCTCCAGACATATGGTGCAGTAGGGATATGGTAAATGGCAGAAAGGGACAGAGAAGAATGTCCAGAGCAAAACGACAGCTATTTGCAAAACCAATTAGAACTTGAACAAAGATAAGGGCAGGGGATCCTGAGTCTTTAAAAAGTGATGAAACTCATAAGTTTCCTACAAAATAATGACTGTTTGGAGGAAAAAACCATTTGGCATATTTTGTCATAAATAAACATAATCACAGACTCAACTCTG
Source organism: Pseudochirops cupreus (assembly GCA_028627135.1). Taxonomy (NCBI): domain Eukaryota; kingdom Metazoa; phylum Chordata; class Mammalia; order Diprotodontia; family Pseudocheiridae; genus Pseudochirops; species Pseudochirops cupreus. The sequence goes on from CM053581.1 coordinate 37,938,896, forward strand.
CTAAAAAGGAGCATCAAGTGATATTCGGGTTTTCTTTTTCTTTCTCTTTTTCAGCTCATCGGTATGCTTTTAGGCCAGAAGTATTCCAAAGGACTGGCTGGCTGTGCAGCCTTACTATAGGACACAATAAAAAGATGTTAAGGAGTTAAAAGGGTTATATTAAAATTATATTTTAAAATATTTTAAGCTACAGCTCAGCTTGTTGGAGAAATCAAAGGGGCTTTGAGACTTGGCGATAGACTTCTGCAGGCTGTAATCACCATCTGTATTGCTTAGGGAAATCTGTTGACTTGAAAAACAAGTAGAAATGAAAAATAAAAAAGAAAGTTACTAGATGCTAATGTCAGTGTAAAAAAACCACAAAAACTCAACCTCAGAGTACTTGTCCCTTGTAGGAACCGTTTCCTCTGAGAAGCGAACCTTGGAAATGAAGGAAATTGTTTTCTAGGAAGGCTCAGTTGTCCCATTGCTAAGCATCATCGTATAACCTAAGATTGCACATTTACGCTACCAATAAACAGGTGCCTCAGTTGAATGTAATGGCAACAATTGCAAATCACACAATTATTTCCAGTACTTGAAATCAGAATTTAAGAGTGTGAAAATTATTTTCCACTGAGTTAGCATCATCTCAGCCTGAGGGTAAAATGCCGGTTTCATTGGCTTCCTCAGATGGAGCTCTTTGGGGCATTTCATTCTGCAGCTGCTTCTCCAAGCAAATGCCCAGGCCCAGACGGATGGTGGGGGGTTTGGGTTGGTTCAGCTGGTCACTTGGTTTGGGGTCTCCAAACCATGTCCCTATGGCCCGCTGCTGAGCTCAACATGTGCCTGGCCCTCATGCTGGCTCAAAGAAAGAGGGAGCAAAAGGGGCCCTTGTAGTCTCCAGGTAGCTTGTGCCACTGGGTGAGAAGTAGCCCCAGGTGAGCTTACAGCTGCCTTTTCTGGTAGGAACCATGCTAAGTTTTCTCAGTAGGATGCTCCTCTAGCAAGCTTTACACAAATAAAACCTGCTGACTTGGCTTCTTTGAAAGGATAGTGATATGGGAGAGGGGGCAAGGGAAGAGATTTTGTTTTTAAATCCATTCCTTGGCATCAAAATGCGCTGTTAGGTTTCTTCCTCTTTCTCTTATCTTCCTTTGTAGGAACTCCCCTTAAATAAATAACAAAACCTCTAGCTGGAGGAGAATTACAATGAGCAAAACCCACTTTGGAAAGCAAAATCATCAGAGTAGAGGCAGAACTACAAAGGAGAAGCCTGGGGGGCCATGGACTTCAACCTCACCATTTCTTTTCAGATGAGAAAACTGAGTCTGAGAAATGATAAGTGACTTGCCCAGGGTCACACAGCTAGTAAGTGTCTTAAGACTGATTTCAAACTAAGAGCTTCCTGATTCCAGGTCCAAGACTCCATCCATGATTCCACAAGTGATCCAATTCCACCCTGCCTCCTCTAAGAGATTGCCTCCTCTATCTTCCCACTTTTTAAACTCTCTCCCTGTCTATTGGCTCCTTCCCTACAAACATGTCTATATCTTTCCCATCCTCAAAAAAAAAAACCCCAAAACCAACAACCTCACATGATCCTCCGTCCCCACTATTGTTCTATACCTCTTCTGCCCTTTGTGGCTAAACTCCTTGAGAAGGGAGTCTATAATTGGTGCATTGACTTCCTTTCCTCTCACTCTCTCCTTAACTCTCTACGATTGGACTTCCAACCTCATCATTCCATCAGAATTGCTCCCTCCAAAGTCACCAACGATCTGATAGTGGCCAAATCCAGTGAACTTTTCCCAGTCCTCATCCTTCTTGACCTTTTTTGTAGCCTTTGACAATGCTGATCACTCTCTTCCCTTTGCTATGCTCTTTTCTCTCATATTTTTGGGACACCATTCTCTCCTGCTTATCAGATCACTCCTTCTCAGTCTCCATTGCTGATTCCTTATCTAGGTCATGTCCCCTAACTGTAAGTATCATACAGGGTTCTGTCCTGGGCCTTCCTTTCTTCTCCATCTCTACTTTTTCACTTGGTGACCTCATCAGCTCCCGTGGATTTAAGTATCACTTCTAATCTAATAATTCTCAAATCTGCCTATCCTGCCCTAAGACTCTTTTTTGACCCCCAATCTCATATCTCCGGCTGCTTTTCAAACATCTCAAACTGGATGTCCAAAGGATACTTTAAACTCAACATGTTTGAAACAGAACTCGTTGTTTTCCCCCTAAACCCTCCCCACTCCCTCCCAACTTCCCATCCTCCCAGTCCTCAGATTCACAACCTAGGAGTTGCCCTTGACTCCTTACTATCTCTCACCCCCCATATCCAGGCTGTTGCTGAGGCCTGTTGACATCTCTCAGACACACGCCCTTCTCTCTTCTGATACCACCATCACTCTAATGCATACCCTTATCACCTCACACCTGGCTTATTGCAATAGGCTGGTTTTGAATTTGCCTGTCTCTGGTCTCTCACCACTTCAATCCATCCTCCATTCAGCTGCCAAAATGATTTTCCTAAAACACAGGTTTGATCATGTCACCCTCCATTCAAAAAACTCCTGTGACTCCCTATCATCTTCAGAATCCAATACAAAATCCTCTGCTTGGAGTTCAAAGTCCCTTATAACATAAAGCCTCAATTTTCCAGCCTTCTTACACCTTGCCTCCCTCTTCCCCCCATATTCCCATATTCTTTGATCTAGTGACCTCCTAGTTGTTCCAGTAACAAGATAATGTATCCCTTGGCTCTGTCATTCTCTCTGGCTCTACCTCATGTCTGGAATGCTCTCCCTCTTCATCTCTACCTTCTGACTTCCTTTACATCCCAACTAAAATCCCATCTTCTGCAGGAAGCTTTTTAAAAATTCTATTTTCTCCCTTATAGTAATTATTTCTTATTTATCTTGTATATAGCTTGTTTTGCAAGCTCCTGGAAGGCAAAGACTTTTTGCCCTCTTTTGTACTCCCAGAGCTTAGCAACAATGCCTGCTACCTAGTAGGTGCTTAATAAATGTTTATTAATTGACTATGCCAAATAGCTACTTCTACAAAATAAGGAAGGGGTAGGAAAATATGTGATGATTTAAGTCCTTCTGAATAAGGGGAAAACTACTTAGCATTGTAGTTTTAAAATTTACATACCACATCTCATACCACCCCTACATATTGCATATTTTCTGATGTAACACTGTGACAGTGTTGTTCCTAGGCTGGGTTGATTAGAGCTATGTCATACCTCCTTGCTGGCCCTCATCCACTCCTTTCTGACTAATTATTTCTGTCCTCCTCTTTGAGCATGAGTTTCTCTCTAGCGATTCCCTCAACTCTATCCCTCTGGAGGAATGGTTTTCCTTTCAAACCAGGCTGGAAATAAAATTGAAATGAAAATGACCAGGCCACTATTCCTCATATCCATTACAAATTGTTCACAACTTTTGTCCTTGTCCCAATGTACCCTCTCTTCAGAAAAGCAAAAACAATAATTACAGCTAAAATTACCAGCGCATTCTTGCCTAAATAGATCTTCATTCTTCTCCCTGCTCTGGAAAGGTATGGAAAAATATGGCAACAATTCTCTATGCTTCTTCTTGAGCTGGGGTCTAGGAGGGAAAAATCTCTGGCAAAACGTATGCCACCATTGTCAAATTCATCTCTCCTTTTCTCCTTCCCGATATTCTTCCCGGTTGCTTTTTGTCGTGGCTCCATTTTTTCAAGGATGCACACAGATCAGTACAAGGGTTAACCACATTTACATTGGAAAAGTAACTTTAAAACAAAGCAAAACAGAAAGCAAAATCTTAAGATGCAAAGATGAGAGAAGATACTTCCCAGAAAAGGATGGCAAGGGAGGGTGAGGGAAGCATCAGCATCAGTCCGCCTCACTGGGTAAGCTCAGAAACACAGAATCCTACTGCACAAGCCTCATGACTCTGGACTCCTATGCTTTGTAACTTCCTCTTGCTTTGCATCTTCTTCCATGGTGGTGCTCTGGCTTAGTCTCTCAAACTGCTCCTTGTCAGGGCTTCTTCCCAGGGCACCACCTATTCTGATACTTCTCTTGCATTCACCTCCCAGTCCCTAGAACTGGCACCTCACTCTCTTTTTATGGTTTGCATCTCTCTTCCCAACATACACAGTAATTGTGAATTCCACCTTCCCTTTTCTTTAGTATAGGAGAATTAGTTTCTTAGTCATTGTGTGGCTGTGTCAGTGAAACTCCCCTGGGCAAGGAAGATAAGTTCACTAGGGATTTTGTACCTGCCGTTGGGCATTGACCACCAGAGTCCTGTAACCTTCATATGTATGTGATTTTTTTCCTTGTTCACTGGAAATGATTTCTCTTAATACTATACATGCTAATTCATTTCTAGATACTTACATATATCATTCTTGATATTCTCAAGGTAATGTGCTATTAGAAGTTCAGAAGACAGGGCTGCTGGATACCTGTCCCATAATGGAGAGACTAATCCTCGACAGTATATTATTATAGCAAAATTGTTTAGCTCACTGGGCTAACGAGGTCAAGAACCTTGGATTCTTGATATATTCTGGTTACCTTTTTCTGTACCAGACTGTAGCCATGACCTGGGCCTTATTTTATATGCTATGGACATGGTGGGACAAAGTAAGAGACTGTGGAAAGACCAATATCAGTCCATTGCCTTCTTCAATGCTTCAGTGTATCTATGACCTTTTCAGATAGTGGTGGTCTTTCCAGAAGAACAGATTGTAAACCCATTCATGCCCCTTTAACCTCTGTAACTCATCTATGTCCTCTCATAAATCCTTCATAAGCAAAGTTCACACATTGTGAAGGGGATTTTCCTCCAGAACTCTATCTAGGTCAATAAAGCCCCAAGTTGCCTGTCTATGTTTTCTCATTCTTCTTCCATGACTGGTCCACCTTCTTTTCTTTAGTTGTCTATTGTATGCTGCTTTGGGCACAAAATTACAGTTATATTGATAATTGCCTTCTAGTTGCAACCTCAACATGTCTCTCCATCCCCACTGGGGTGATTTCCCTTGATCTGAGGCCACATAACATCATCAGAAGAATACTGACGCTAAAAGGATAGGATTTTGTTTCTGGGGATCATTAAAAATACTTCGCAATTTGCCAAATGCAAACCAGCCTCCTGTCTTCATCCTATTCATTTCTGGGCCCCAGTCATTCTCCCTTTGCAAATATATGTAGGTCACATAGATCACAGAGCTCCAGGCCTGGAGTCAGGAAGACTCATCTTCCTGAGTTCAAATCCAGCCTCAGTCACTTTCTAGCTGTGTCATGTAACCCTGCTTGCCTCAGTTTCCTCATCTGTCAAATGAGTTGAAGAAGGAAATGTCAAACCACTCCTGTATCTTTTGCTAAGAAAACCCCAAATGGGGTCACGGAGTCAGACATGACTGAAAACGACTGAACAACAACATGAATAGATCAATTCTAGAGGATGTCCATCCAACTGTATATTGTTTAGGTAATAGAGAATTTTTCATCCACTTGGTTTTTCATATATATATATATATGGGCCCATCACTTCCTAGTGAATATGGATGTAAGGTCAGTAACATTCCAGAGCTTGATTCAATCAATGTAATATTACCCACAAACAAGCTTCTGGAGAGATCATGGAAGGACTCAACTGACCCATAATCAGAATGACATTTGTTTTGAGTTGTTTCTCCTGGGGAGGAAATGGATTTGCCTAATCCTTCTCCTTTTTCTTCCTTATCTCACAAGTATAGCCTACTCTACAGGCAAATGGGTCCCTTGTCAGTCCCCCAGAACACTCCCTGAATATTCTTGTTTCAGTTACTTTGCTTACATTGTTTCCTGAAATACTTAGACCTATGCGAAAAGAACCCACCCAGACCTGCTTAAACACTCATTAAAATCCTACCCTTTCTTCAAGGCCCAGTTCAAATCCTTTGCTCCCCATGAAGATTTCTTTGGTTCTCCCCAAATCAGATGGGATCTCTCACTCCTCTATATTTTCATCACATTTTGCTTGTGTATGAACATAATACTCAGTTTTTATTTTGTTGTTATCTGTGTAATACACACGGTGATCTCCCTCCTAGATTACAAACTTCTTAAGAACAGAAATCTTGACTTATTTCTGTTTGTAGTCCTTTGCACATGGTTGACACATTGCTTATTTAGCTGAGCTGAGATTTAAGAGACCTAGTTGGAAGTGATCTCTCCTCTGGATTTTTGTTTTCTTCTTGTTAAAATGAAGAAGTCAGACTGGATCAAGTTCTTTGTGACGTTGTGTATCACGAATTATAACGATCACATACCACGCTCAATAGTTTCACATAGGGTTTTGATCCTGAAGGGGCCAGAGACATCATTTAGTTCAGTGGTTCTCTAAGTGTGATCCGAAGACCCCCCAAGGCTCCTGGGACCCTTTCTGAGGGTCTACAAAGTCAACACTAGTTTCACAATAATGCTAAGATGTTTTAATTTCAAATATGACAAATACGGATAGATAACATGAATAAAAATCTCGTAAGGTCCTCAATAATTTTTAAGAGTATAAAGGGGTACTGAGACCAAAAAGTCAAGAAGTTGGTCCAATCTGACCTCTTCATTTTATAGAGAAGAAAACAGAGGCATAGAGAAACCTATTTGCTTATCTATGGTGATGTAGGATACATAGTCCCAACCTATTTTTACTAACCTTGTTGAATGTTGCTCCCTTTCACTCTCACTGAGGTCCTGACAGTCTGACCATTTTGCAATCCATCTCCTGCCTTTGTTCTTTTGTACAAGCTACCTTTATGTCTGAAATATGCTTCTTCCTCCCCTCTGCTTCTTTGACCTCCCTCATTTCCTCAAAGTTTCAGCTCAAATGTCACCTGCTTCATAAGATGTCTCTTGATCCACTCAACTGCCAGTGTCTTCATCCCCTTCTCCTACGCCAAACATCTCTTTGTTAGAAACTGAATTTGTGACACCATTGGCACAGAAAATCCCTCCATGAGAAATTCCCCTTTACTAGCGGAGGTCAACACTTTCTCTACAACAGGTTGTCTTGGTGAACCTTGTCCAAGAGCACATAGCCTGTATGTGTTAGAGATAGGAAAATGAATCCTGGTCCTCCTGGCTTTAAGACCAGCTCCTAATCCATTACACCACATTGCCATTTTGTAGATAGATAGATAGATAGATAGATAGATAGATAGATAGATAGATGGATAGACAGACAGAAGGGAAGGAACAAGGAATAGATGGAAAAGAGGGTAAGGAAAGGAGGGATGGAGGAAGGAAGACAAAAAAAGAATAGATGGACTGGATATTGATTTGGATATGAAAATGGAAGGGCAGCTAATTGGCACAGTGGATAGAGTACAAGGCCTGGGATCAGGAAGATCTGAATTCAAATCAAGCCTCACATACTTATTAGCTGTATGACCCTGGGCAAGTCATCTAACCCCTGTTTTCTTCAGTTTTCTCATCTGTAAAATAAGGTAGAGAAGGAAATGGCAAACCAATCCAATATCTTTCCCAAGAAAACCCCAAATGGTGTCACAAAGAGTTGGACATGATTGAAATGACTGAACAATTATGGATATGAATATAGAGAGGGGCAGGTTTAAGTTGCTAAAGATTGTCTTTCTCAGAAAGACTATATAAGCTTTTTAAGGAAAAGTATTGTTTCTGTCTTTGTATCCCTAGAGTCTAGGAGCATACCTGGAAGATAGTAGATTAATAAGCATTCAGTGTTTGATTGATTATAAACTCTTCCAGAGTAGGGACCTTTTTCTTATATTTTTTTTCAAAGCACCTAAACATGGTGTACAAATAGTCAGAGCTCACTAAATGTATGAGTAAATAAATGAATTATCTCTGTATATGAAGGGCAGCACATTGAATAATTCCCATACCATAAATTACTACCCGATGAATGCAGTAAGTAAGGCACATTTTATTATAGCAGTATCTTGCAATGATGCCGCATTTTTCACAGAGCTAATTAATAATAGCTAGTATTTAATAACAGCTTTAATTAACATAACATTTCAAGGTTTGCAAATGCTTTCAAAAGTTATCTAATCTTATCTTCAAAACAACCCTTTTGCAGGTAGATGCTATTATTTTTTTGGAAGAGAAAACTAGGCAGAAATGAAGTGACCTGCCCAGGGTCACACAGCTAGTAAATATCCGAGGCTGCATTTGAACTCAGATCTTCCTGACTTCAGGTCCAATGGGTTCTTAGCTACCAGTCCTGGCTATAGAAAAGTCCACCAGAGAACCCACCCAACATCTTGTGTGCACCTATCTCCCACCCTTCCCATTCAGAAGCTATGCCCACAGATAATGTTGCCTTTCTAGGAAATTCTAGAGGAAAGATGTAGTTGCCATCTCTACCTATCAGCCCCTAGATGGAGATCACCCTGAGGCAGTCAGATATGTATATTTGTACCCCTGTTAGCAGCAGCAATGTTGAATTTGCAGGCTAGAAAAGAGTATAAATCCTCTCTGGTAGAAGGCAACACTCAGATCTCATCCTTGAACTAGTCACGTCTCATTTTGGAAAATAACAATTGTCACCCAGAATTGATTACAACTCCCTGGGAATTTCTTTCCCTTTATATCTCTTAATTGGGAGATTTCAGGACCAGTGTAATCAGAGAGCTTGGGTGTGTTAGCCTTTAAGGACTAGATTCATTTTGGTTTTGCTTTTCTTTGAAAGCCCTGAATCCTCCAAATGATCATTTACCCCCAGAAAGTTCAGGGTTGTTGCCAAATCTCCGGAACTTCTCAATCAAGCTAATAATTGCCTTTATTATTGGCCTCAAAATAATAAAGCATCATTTCTTGCGGTTTGGAGCAGCATCTCTTGGATGCTGCTTCTGGTAATGTGAAGTTCATAGCAAGCAGTTCTCCATATTGCCACTCAGAATTAACCCATAAATTAGAATAACTAAGTGGTAGAGGGTAAGACAAAGACAGTGGAGAACTGAAGGCCAGGGCCCCGGTCATTTTGAATAGGAAATGAAGCATGGTTTATGTTGGGTATTTTATAGGTTTAAAGGAAAGTTAAAGTATAACATGGAGGAACAAGGTCAGGGTGTTATCTTTTGTGGGGTGAATGGGGTGGGGGTGTTGAGGTCACAGGATTATGCCCAAGATATGGACCCTCCTTTCTTGGTAACATTTATTTTCCAGAGCTTCTGTCTAATTAATATAAGGCCTGCTGGAGCACACTGGCCCTCATTGGACCTGTCACTCGTTAATCAAGCGACCCTCCTAGCCTTGGGTAATGACCTTGAAAGAATATATCAGCCCATGATGGCGGAAGTGAGGAATTAAATTGTTTCTCTGAGTGCTTATGGTCATTGCTGACAATTTATATCACACAGCTGCTCTGAGCTGGCCATACCAGCCATTGTGTGGTAATCATTTTCCTAGCTGGGAATGGATTGTATTCTGGACAGGGACTGAGCTAGGCCTCTGTACATCTCCATCTTTATGTTCCCCCTCCCCTCTTTTTTTTTTTAAATCGTGTCTTTGTTTGAGAGGCAGGGGTTGTGAAAAGTTAAAAGCTTTATTGTTAAGGCCAGTGTGGAGAGGCAAAAAGCTCGGGGTGAATTGTGTGTCTGTACGTACCTTGTTTTGTCTCTTATAACACTGCTCTCTCCTCTGCTGATGTAAGGCTTAACAGGGAAGTGTCTTGAGAATTATGTTAGCTCAAAACTCATAAGAGAAAAATTACTGGAAATATTAAAAGGCTGCAAAGGGTGTACCGTGTACAAGTGATTAAACCTGGACCCTTTCTGGGTCTTGCTGCGAGGTCAGGGAGATATTGGCTGCTAGTCCTTTGGGGAATAGGCAAGGATGGGACTTTCATCCTTTTTCCCTTTTATTGTCATAGATTTAGACTCAGTGGTATCTTGGGGTAAGTTGTTATGTGGCTGGAATTGTACCATTACATTGAGATGATGTTCTATGAGCCTGAAATTAACCACAGACCTTCTACTCTGACCACCTGCTCCTCCTCCACTTTGTCTCTCTTTGCTGTTCTTAAACCTAAGGAAGTAAATTTTTATAAGTGTTTTTTTTTTAATTTTCCAAAGGATGCTCTCTCTCTCTCTCTCTCTCTCTATTTCATTATACTAGGTGGGGTTGAAAAAAGAGTTAACAGGAAGATTTTTTTTTCCTCTTCCATTACTGGAATCACAGCAAACCAATACATGTTGTTATTTCTCTCTCCAGTCACAATGACTAGATTTCATAGTTGGCAATCTCTGAAGCTGTATAAGTATTGGTGCATGGTCTTCATATGTGCTGTTTATTCTCTCTGTACATTTATTCTCAGTAGTTATCACCAATAGGATGTGTTGCAATTGCAAATTATATTAATTATAAATAGGTATCTTAATGGGGGCAGGGTAAACACTGAGTGAGAGAGTTGTCATTTATGATCCAGTGTGGTGTAATTAAAGAACGTTGCCTCTAGAGCAAAGAGAATCTGGGTTTGAGACCTGCCTTCCACATTTACTACTGGATGACCTGGGAGATATTACTTTTTTACCTCCCTGGATCTCATTTTCTTCATTTTTCAAGTAAAGAAGCAGGACAAGATGGTGGCCAAATTCCCTTCTAGTATTAGATCTATGATCTTATGATTTTGTCATTGGGTTCTTTTCTTCCTTTTTCCCTGAATCTTTAAAAAAATTTTTAAATTGTGTATTGTTTTTATATCCTGTATATACTTACCTGTGAAATGTTTTTTAGCCCAGTAGAATGTGAGCTTCATGAAAGCAGGGAATTCTTTTCTTTTGTCTTTGTATCACCATAACCTACAACAGTTCTTGGTTTAATGTAAATATTTCACAACTGCTCATTGGTTGATGATTGCTTGATCCTTAGCTACATGGGATTCACTTGTCTACAGAAAGAGCTGACTACATATATCTCCATGGCAAAGGGATACCAGCATAAACTATATTTTTATCCACCAGCTTGAGAATGATCCTTTCTGCATCTCCACATTTTTCTCATTGGTCACTCAACCACATTTATTGAGTACCCACTCTGAGAAGAGTGCTCTAGGGGGAAGAATCAAAAAGAAATGGGAAATATGGGCCATGTTCTTAAGGTGTCTTAATGTCTACTTCTCTGGGACCCTTGGGTAGCTAGCATAACAATGATCTTTTTCTGTCTTTCTTTTTACTTTTATTCACATGTTGTAGTTAAGGAATACTTGACTGGAAGCCCAAAGACTCAAGTTTTGTCTGAACTCTCTAACTACCTGTATGTCACCATTTTCTCTGGTCTAAATTCCCTCATCTTCGAATGAACAGATGGCATTGAAGAATCTCTGAGGTCTGTTTGAGATATGTAGTTCTGTGAGTCTAAGTGGCACTTTCTGAATAGAAAAGTCTGGACAAATTTTTAAAAATAATTTTGAAAGACTTCCCAAGAAATGCTAGATTGAGTCAATCAGTGAGCCTTTATTAAAGTACCTACTATGTGCCATGTACTGTGTTAAGCCCTGGGGAATCAAATAAAGGCAAAAATGATCCTGCCCTCAAGGAACTTTCATTCTAATATGGTAGACTACACATAATAATTATGTATAAATTTTGTAAATAATAGGTAATATCAGAGAAAGACCTTACAAAATGTGAGATTTCAGCTGAGTCTTGAAGGAAATTGTGACCATGTATATTACGTCATGTTGTAGACTATCCAATTTTAATTTACATTAGAACTCAGTCAATTTTGCCATATTCCCTACCCAACAAGGACTTTCACTAGCCCTACCTACTGATATCACACGTCCCTGGCAGTTATCACTTTAATCATTCTCCATAAAAGCCCTGTTGTCATTCCTATTGATTGAGGGTTACAAGTTAAAATGGTGGCAGTTTTAAACCTCTGGTTTTCACTGTTACAAAAATTTTGAGGTCAGTTCATCTTTTCCCAAAGTTCTCACTGAGATGGCACGGCGCACCCCAGTACGGCCATGGTTTGTTTTTTCTTTGACACTGCTTTTATTTCTGTCTACGTAGGTTGAGACCTTAAATGTTGTATTTATATTTAGTATTTTTAAATGATTACTTTGTAAGCGCATACATAAAGCAAGACAAAATCAAGGACAGGAGCACTGGAGAAAATTGAATAGAAAAAAATAAAAGCATTCTATTTAAAAGATCCAGAATAAAAATATGAACTGAATCAGAAAACTCCCAGCCTTCCATCTAATACAGCTACATGGGTTATTTAATTTTTCCCCTTTGTGAATTCTCATCAGCCTTGGAAAATGAGTGTAAAACTTTTATTATTCTCCAAAACTTCAGGAAGTACACATGCTATCACACATGAATGATTGTGGTGAGGAAATAGGCATGACTAGATAAGTATACTTTTATTGAATGTCAGGAAGAAAGAAATCCATTGAATTTGGGTTACACAAAATCTCTAGCTTGTGTTTGAGTAGCAATAACTCAATATTGACAGCACTGACAGTGACTGTGAATATGCTAGCATAGTGCTCAATCTCAAAATATAACAGATTGTACATGTATAAGACAGAAGCAAAACATTTATTCAGACACCAGAAAACCAAATCCCCAAACCAGAAAGCCAGATCCATCATAGTAGCAAAGAAGTTAATACATCGTAACAGCACAGAGAACCATATCATTCTTTAGCCTTCCCATAAACCAACACCCACATGCCTAGCTATCTGCCTGGGTACAGCCTCTCCTCTCTCCCTCTCTAACTGTTCTGACTCCCCGCTTCCAGTGGGTTCTGCTGTACTCTTCAGCAAACTCCTCCCACCACAGGATCTATGTGATTACATTCAGCTTATTAGGGGGCAGGGAAGATCTTCAAATTCCCATTACTATTACAGTTTGATAATTGAAGATCAAGACTTGTTAATGGCCACAGAAAACTAGCCACACAGGGTGTTACTCTGAGGGTAGTCCTATAGGTCATATCAATAGATTTATACAGAATCCCCAAATCTCCAAATGGTAAATGATCTCAGAGGTTATCTGTTCTAACTTGGAATCCCACATTCCCATCATTTGGGGAATAACTGAACAAGTTGTGATATATAATTTTGATGGAATATTATTGTACTATAAGAAAGGAAAAGAGGATGGTTTCAGAAATGTTCCTCATCTGGAAAATAAGGATAATAATGGCAGTTATTTCCAATGATTATTGTGATAATAAAATGAGATAATATTTGTAAAGTACTTTGCAAACTTCAAAGCATCATATAAATGCTAATTATTATTATTATTAATTAGCCACTGCACTACCTAGCCAGAAAGACGAAGAAGAGAAAAAAATAGGAAACCGAATCAATACATTAAAAAAAAAAAATCTGGCATTGTATTCAATGTTCAACACTTTTGAATTCCCCTTCCTCCAAAAACCTGCTAAGAGGTGGAAGGGGAGATAGCTTCTCATATCTCTTCTTTGGGACAAAGTTCTAAATTTCTTGTAATTTTGCAGCATCCATCTTTGATTGTTTTGTTGTTCTTTTCATCTACCTCGTAGTCATTGTGTGTATTGTTATACTTTATTATCCATCAGTTCATGTTAAATCTTTCTATGCTTCTCTGTATCCATCATAAGAAAATTTCAAATTGAATGAAAAGATCAGACATCATTGGGATAATAGATTTAAAAGTTGGGGGGGAACAACAGAGGTCAACTAGTTTTACAAGTGGAGAAACTAAGGCTCAAAGGGATTTGAGTGACTTGTTAAACATCTTACAAGTACTAAGTGTCAAAGGTAGAATTCTTTTTATCCTTAAGAGTGTCATTTAAAATGTACATAGTGTCTGTCCTTTCCCCTCCATTCCAGAGGTGTATGTAAGACAGGAAGGGAACAAATGAAGAAAGGAAGACGAAGGATATTGGTGAGGACCATTAGAAACCTTTTCTTGGTCATAGGTGGCCTTTGAACCGGAATCTGATAACACTGAAATTGATTCCCATGAATCTGTTTAAAGAAATGAATCCATATTTCTGAGCACTAATTTATAAAGATAGGTCATTTCACAGGATATTTTCCAGAGTCTCTTTGCAAGAGAATGGTGATCAATTCCTGAGTGCTTAGGAAATGTTTTTTTTTTATCTCCTTATCAGCCTTGCCTAATATTCAAATTTTTGAAATCATCATATAGTTAATCTGTATTTAATATGTTCCCTTATAACTATAATTTTAATACTAGATGAAGATCAAAGATTATTCCAAAGTAAGGATGTTAGTTTGGAGGATATTATAAGTTAGACGGGAAGCTTCTCTTTGCCTTTTCACTGTATGTGACTTTGAGGCTGACATCATCATGAAATATAATAATTATAGCGAGCATCAGGAATACCCTATTCAAGGGTTCCATGGAATTTTTATTATAAATTTCACTTTTCAGAGTATTGAAGATGGGCTTTTCATCTGATGGAAAAGCTTGCTCGGCCTTTTTTTTTCTCTTGAATTTTTCACAAAGTGCCTGAAATAAAATTAAATCAGATTTCTTCAATTAGTTGCCAGTAGCCATGAGGAGAAAAAAAAAAAAAGAAGCAGCCTTCTTACTTTCTAACTTTAAAAGTTTTATTTGCAATGAAACTTAAACTACTATGATTTAGAAAACTTGGGGGAGGGGCAGAGGATTGATAATTAAGCTTTGATTTCAGAAGAATGGTAGGTATTGGATTAGGTGACCAGATGGGTTCCTTCCAACTCTTAGATTGTATGATTCTGTGACTTTGCATCAGAATTTAGCTCTGGGAACCATAAGAATTTTGAAATTCAGAATTTTGAAACAAATTTTATATACATACATATATATATATGTATATATATAGCCACACAGGGTGTGACTCTGAGGGTAGTCCTATAGGTCATATCAATAGATTTATACAGAATCCCCAAATCTCCAAATGGTAAATGATCTCAGAGGTTTTATA
>CM053581.1:37954333-37971833 GCA_028627135.1 Pseudochirops cupreus
GATATATACCTATACATATATATAAATATCGATATGTACACATACAGATATATATACACACACACATATATCGATATGTACAAGTATGTACAGATAGATAAACCTATATAGAGATATCAACATGTATACATATGGATATATAGATATACCTATATATAGCTATCAACATATGGATATATAGATATATTATATATCTAAAGATTTTGGTATCTATATCAATATATAGATAACTGTTCTAGTGATGAAATAGTATCCATAGTGAGATCTGTTCCCGTTGTAAAAATTAGGCAATCTGCTTAGCCAAGGTATATGCCCTCATCTCCTCCCCTCATGTATATGGGCCACTGTAAGATTCTATTTTTATATTTGCAATGTAAGTCTCCTATCACTGAACTGAATTGAGAGGTGGGGGTCCAAGAAAAGGAAAACCTATGCAGTGTCTTATGTACCATCCAAACTAATGAAAGAAGGTGACACTGTGGCTTAAATGAAATTCTACTTCTTTTTGTTATTGTTTAAAGTTTGTTCCTACCTCTCTCTTTGCAACCCTCCCTCTGACACAATCTCTTCCTTTGGCTTTTTTTTTTCTCTTCGATCCTAGTGATGAGGCCCTCTCCTTCCAAAATTAGGTCTCTTAAGATCCACTATAAGCTTCCTGACTAACCCCAGGAATAGGTTTCATCCAGAGGAGAAAAAAAAAAAAGAGAGAGGGGTAGGATATGGTATATGTATGGGAGGGGGAAGTGGGAATGAGAAATAAAATTATTCTTGCCAACAATTTTGGTACTGTATGAAGTCTGATTTTCATAATGCAAGGTCAACTTTGTTCTATTTTATTAGGATGCTGGGTCTAAAACACCCCCTTTAAACCCAAATCATGGAAAGGAATTGCCATTGATGGACACTAACTAAGATAGCCTTGGTTGGCAATTCCTTGCCCTATCCTGGCTTTGTACTTTGTTCTACAGGCACTTGAGATCAATTCCACTCTATTTCCCTATAGTTACTATTCTTGAAATGGAAAAGAAATGTGGTTGGTTTCTGACCACTTTGGACAGTTGCAATATGGGTAATAGTTAATATAATTTTAAAACAATTGACAAATGTCCCTCTCTGCTTTGTGCAAATACAGATATATGCCATCATTACATTATTTGTGAACTCCCAGACACACATTTTTTTTTCATTTTTTTTTAATGTGGTGCAAAGGCTTCCTTCCCTCTCTTAGGATATATAGAGGGATCTAATTTGTCTTTTGCTAATACGAGGGTGCTTTTAAATAGAAACCCCACCCTCTCTGATTTTTATACCTTACAGACTGATCTGTAGTTACCTAAATTCACCAAAGACAGAGAACAAAAGGTGAATAAAAGTATCAAATCAATTTTCTATGGATAAACTGCACACAGCACCCATTTTGACCAAAAGCATTGAAATTCACAGAATTCTTCTAAATCCTTAAATGTCACACAACTGTGGTATTCCTTTGAAGACGATCATTGGACCTAATGAACTGAATACTGGAGGGACAGATCTTGTCCTCTTCGGTTCCTGCAAGAACCTTTCAGTATAGTCAGAAAAGACCTTTTGTGCCCAACTGTGTTTTCATTTCATTTCTGTTAAATTGATTAAGCTTGACTTTTGACACTTTGAGGGTTTAGACTTTTTTCTTAAGTACAATTATGTAATAAATATTTGTGTTTCCAAAGAGGAAGACATTAATCTGTGATTGGTACTGGTGTGTGAAGAATAAAGTACACTTCAGGCTTTTGTTATAAATAACCCATACAACTATGTACATTTTATAAACATAATCTTTGGGCAATCGAGACTATAAAACATTTTTCGAAACAACACTTAGAAATGTTATACATACAATGTATTTACTCCACTCTACTAGGAGTTGTAAACAAAATAGAAAAAATGATGAATAAAGATAGTTTGTATAAACAGTTATGTTAATAAAATGTGTTTGGGGACTGTTATTTAAACAAATTAGGGTAGGACGATAAAAAAACTCAGAAAGCTATAAGCATCTGTCAGGAATAAAATTATTTGGTTCTTTTTCTTCAATTTCCATTTTTAGTTTGTTCCAGAAAATTAAAAGATAATATGGGAACTACCTCTTATTCATCAAAGCTTTAAAAATTGAAAGTAAAATGCAGATGTTTTAGCAAACTGCATACGAAATTTTATTACTTCTAAAATTTTTGAAGAAAGACATTTAGAAACATGCTTTGAAAAACTGCTCAAAAGGTGAAATCTTAAAATGCATTTTTCTTTTGAAATATTTTTTTTTCCTTTTAAATGTTACCTCCAGCGTGTAATCACATCCCTAGATTAGGGGAGTCAGATTTTCAATGTGAAGAAAATATGTCTTCACTTTCCTACTCAAAGGAAAGGCTTTAAAAATTATTCAGCAAAAGAATGTTACTTCGGAAATTAATATGAAAATAATATTGTAATTATACAATGGAACATATTTGAAAAAGCATTTTTTTATCCACTGATTCAGATTTCTTTTTCTTTTTCCGCACATATTCCACACACACCTCACAATTCTTCTCATTCGGGAAATATTTGATGTTCATTTCTTTTCAAGTATTTTTTTTCCAGATGGGAATAAATTCTATGGATAGCGAACAGGATTCTTTAGGGGAGAGGACCCTTTCCATTCCTCTTTTTTTTTTTTTAAGTTTTGTTACAACCACAAATGAATAGGAATGTAAAATTGGTTAAATTGCTTATTTTAGGACCTCCCCATCCCAAAGTCTTTGTTAGCTACTTTAAATAGAAATAATGCCCTAAAGCCTGCCTCTGACTTCCTTCAGAGACTCGTGTCTTTCTTTAAATGTGCTGTTTTTTTTCAAATATTTCATGAGCTAAAATAATTCATTACATTAACTCCCCCCTCCCTTCTCTTACTCCTAATCACAAAAACAGGTAAAAGATGTCCTTTTTCCTCCCAACACACAGAAACCTCATATTTAAATACCAGTAGAAAGCTGTGCAGTAATGTCCAAGGTGCCCAAACTTCAGCTAGTGTCTCCTGGATCAATTCAGAGCTACATTTGATCTACAGACTGAACTTTCTCTCTTTCCATGAGACTTAAAAAGGATAAACGGGGGAGTTTTCGAGGACTCTGGAAAAATGCAATGATTCTCTTCCCTCCTCCTTCCTTTCCTCAGTGCCAGTCTCCATGTTTAGATAAAACCATTTATCTTTATCATTTCCAAGCTGGTCAGATGGGAGGGGGGGAGGGAGGTGAAAAAGGGTGGAGGGGTTGAGGGAAGAGGTGATTGTTTCACTTGTTGTCAGAGGCATTGATCAGCCCTTCTGTCTCCTGGTCTCAGAGGTGAGGGCAGGTCCCCCAGGAGCACTTGGGGGCTTGGCCATGTCAGGGCAAAGCCATATTGAGTCATGATCCAAATGACTGCTCATCGAGGGAAACGGGTATTGGCGTCCAAATCATTCTGAGACACCCTCAGTAACACTTAAACAAGTCCACTCTGTTAATGTCAGGTCACGGGGGACACATTTAGCCCTCTCTGCTGACCATTAGACCCTTTGATGGAGTGGACGATAAACTTGACAGGACAGGCTGGACACTGCTCTTGAATGTGCCTATGTTGACAGCATGCTATGGCCCGGGGTATGACTGCCTATTTGCCTTCAGGAGAATGTGACTTAGTCCTATAGCCAATCTCTCCAGAGACTTGGTCCCTCTTAGGCCAAACAGGTTTTAACAGCTCAAACTATTTTTTAATGGTACAGCTTCATTAAAGAAAGAAAAGCTAGCTAGCCCAAACCTCCGAAAATTCTTTCAACAATGAGGTCAAACACAAATCGTGGATAAAGCAGGGCAGCCCAAGCATTTTGTAATTTCTGTTTCTTACTTTGATTTTTCTCTTTCTTCTAAACATCACCGATATAGTGGAGGTATTTTGAAATCCATTTGTTATACCTTCTGTGGCCAAGAACAAAAAGAATTCCATATTGTTTCTGAGAAGGATTGCAGACAAATTCATACTGCTTTCAGTGCAATGCTGCTGCCCAGGATTTTTTTTTTCCTAGAAGGGATTTATTTTATTCTGTATTAACAAACTTCTAATATGTTTAAAAAAAAACTGGGAAAAGCTAAAGTTAATTGCATTTCCCAGGGACAGAGGCCATTAGCCTAAAGCAAACTCAAGCTTGAGAATGAATCAAAAGCACAAACTAACAAAAAAAAAAAAAAGGAAAAAACCCTGCTCTTTGTTAGCGTTCAAAGGGTGAATTAATAATCATTTTTGCTACTATTTAAACAAATTATATTTAAATCTTATACCAGAGATCACTCTTGTTTACTTTTTATGCTTTCTCACCAGCCAAAAGGGCCGGAGGTTTGACAGAGTAGATTTTCTGGTATTATGATGCCTTATACCAGTTTTAACACCTTGTCTCTGCTCCTCTAGAGAATTAAACTGATATTACATGAGAAGGGAAAATTGAAAGGGACTTTTCATTGGGCCCTACAATTGAAAACTGAACCCCAACCGAACCACTCTTTGAATAGGCTGAAATGTACATAATTATCAGAAAGGTTCAACATAAAGGAGTTAATAGATTTGACCAAATTATGCGTTAGGTTTCTTTTCAAATGTAAAAATCGAATTAACCAATTATCTATTTACTTATCATCAACTACTATATTCATAAGAAAATAGCTGTAAAATATTTCTAATGAAGAGTGACAAAGCTAAAAAAATGAAAACAAAAACAAAATTCCCTCGAGTTTAATTCAGATTATTCCAGCCCAGTTTGGGACTGCATTCCCAATCTGAAAGCCTTTGTACAGATTGCTATTTTCCCTCCACTAAATGCTCTTTGGAATCTTTGCAGCTTGCTACAATTTAAAATTATTTCTCTAGGAGAAGTGGGTTTTTTTTTCTTCTTCAAGATGACATAGTTTCAGTCTCAAAATCTCACTGATTTAAGTAATGTTTCTTTCCAAAGAAATGGGGAAAAGACAGACAACCAGCCTGATTAATGAAATTCAAAAATGAATCTTTCATTGATTCATCCCCTCGAAATATATGGACACGGAGTTGATCTCTTGTATCTAACCTTCTTTCTGGAACAGGACTGGCAATAACTGCACCATTTCCGGGGTACAATCAATTCTATATGTCGAGGACATACCAATTACCACCATCAACTTTTGCAAACTCATTCCTGAATTTTCATGTTGAAAGAATATAATCTCACTACAATGATGAGAGAGAGAAAGAGAGACAGACAGAGACAGAGAAATAGAACAAGAGAAACGTGAAAGGGGGTGGGGTAGGGGTACGAAGGCAAATAGATAGACAGACAGCCCTTGTGTGTAGTGGCGTTCTTTTGTAGGTAATTTAGAATCATTCCTTTTATCCAAAAAGTACCTTTAAACTAGAATCTCCACGCAAATGATAAATTGCACTAATCTGGTATTTATCATGGATGCAATCATGTTTTTAGTGGGACAAAATACTGATAGAAAAGTACATTATATTGCCATGAACTTCCTTCAGTGATTTTTTTCCCCTTTCCCTCTTCCATTCAATATGCAATATCAAGTAAATGTACAATTAAAAGAAATATAAATTGATTTCAACATCCAGTAACCATAATTTTAGCATGTGAGAACTAGTTATAGCATCTGAATTTACTAACATGCAATCCACCATGAATGCTAGCAAGGAACCAAGTCCTAACAAATGTCCCCAGTACAGAGACACAGAGACATTCCCTTCTAAATAAAAGATATATAACTAGATAGGTAAGTAAAAACAAAAAATTGATAGATTAGGAGAAAAAAACCAGTCCAATATTCAATTCAATGAAAGCCTGGAGGGCTTTACACACACACACACACACACACACACACACACACACACACACACACACACACACACACACACTGTATGCCTTTCTCTGATAGCTACCACTACGAATAATAATCATAACTGACATTTTGGATTGTCACTTGAAGGTTTGCAAAACACTTTATATGCATCCTCACAGCCTTGTGAAATGCTACCAGTATGAGCATCCCCATTCAGTAGATAAGGAATCTAAGGAAGAGAAAGCTTAAATGACTTGCTTTAGGTGGCATTTAGTGTCAGAGGCAAATATTTGAACCCAGGTCCTGATTCCAAATCTAGCAGTCTATTCACTATTCCATATACTTCTACACTGGAGCCATTTCCCACCAACTGGAGAGAGTCAGTTGTTAAATTTTCAGTGTGAGCATTTAAACCTCAGAAATCAACGGATGCTACAAAACAAAGCTTGACTTATTGTGTGTAGTTGATTTTTAAGACTTAAGAAAATGAAAGGAAAAAATGTCAATAGTGCATGATTAAAATTAAAAGTGTATCATGCATATATTTTTCATTTTTTGGAAAGCTGGTTGTTAAACACTTACCAGCATACTCCTGATTGTACACCAAGTTTTCAATTCTCTGAGCCCTGACTTTGGGTATAAGTTAGGGAAGAAAGCCTTTAAAAAAAAATGAGAATCAAGGAACAGAAAATCAGATATCACACTGGGTTGATCAGTTTTCCTATGTGTCAGGTACTCAAATTTTCTTAATGTGAACTGAGCCATCTTTTTACCAACAAGACTCAAGGAAGGTGACTCCCCTATTCTGCACTAACCCTTGAAGGCAGACAGCAATGCTTCAAGCTTTCTCCTTGTATCCTCTCTGTTTCCCCCAAGCTCCATTCACAGCCACAGTCTATGAATTGCAAGGAGACAAGAATTCTGGAGAAATCTCTGGCACACATTGTAATGTTCTGCTAACAATTCTTTTCCACACACAGTACATGCAGTAGATTCTACATATGACAAGTGTATGATATTCTGTCCAATCTTTTAAAAATGCTATCAATCTTCACATGATGATTTGAATGCAGATTGCTATGCCTTTTCCCCAAAGCACTTCAGTTTTACAGGCTGATGAAAATATCCCTTTTGGATTAATTACAAATTTCTTTTAAAGTAACTGACTGCACATTTTTGAATTAGCTTAGTGAAAGGCTTCTCTATATTTTCCCAACTTGGAGATACATCTATTCTGATTTTTCTAGTTATTTTTTTTCTCATATTAACCAACAAGGTCACTGTGACACCTGTATTGATTTCTCCCTAAATATCTAACTATACAAATATATCGTTTACAAACAGTTCTGAAATTGTCATCAGAGGAAGTATAAGATACACAAGATAACACGTATATTTCAGAGTCTACAGAATAACAACTCATAATAAGGACAGGCAAGCCTTGAATTGTGCTCTTTTCAGAATAACACAGTTAGCAGCCCTCTCTTTACTGATGACCATCCACTGGCGTCATCAGACAGTCCCCAGCACAGAAGTTAGGAAACAGACTTGCAATGCTTCTGTCCTAAACATGTGACCAGAAATTTAAGAAGCAGACTTCCGACCTATTCTCTGAAAACATTCCCTGGTCCTTATTTCAGTTTTTCCTTAAAATCTGGAAGCATCCCTACAACCCTACACTTTAAATAGATATTGTTCATTTCAATTTTCAAAACCAGGTGTGTTAACTTGGAAGTCAAAGAAGGTATAACAGAAATCATTGTGCTTTAAATTGTATCAACTGGACATTTCAACTCATGTCTTGACAATTCCAAAACAATCTGAAATAGAGAACACCCTAGAGTCAAAGGATGAAGGGCTGGCCACAGGCTCACCTGTTTGACCTCTGTACTTTCACTTGGCTAGATGGTAGGGCAGAGATCTACAAACAGGTGGAGTGTATTACTAACCATTCATTTGAAACTGGGGTCTTGCTTCATCCCTACCTAGCACAGGCTTGGGGGGGGGGGTGTCTCTAATACAGAGAAACTCAGATAAAACCAGATTTTATTTTTCCCCTTCACCATGCTTATCATCTGGCCACTGAAATGCTTAATGTGAGTTTTCAAAAAAACTAGGACACATGATCAAAAAAAAAGTGATAAATGAGGGCCCTGCGTCTCACAGTTGTTTATAACAAACTAACCCCAAACCGCTTCACCAGGAGTCGCAGTACACGGGGGTGTAGGGGTGGGAGGGGGATGCATGCAGGCAACAGGGAGTTAAGTAAATAAATTTTTTCTTTTCTTTGTCGATGTGTTTAGCTCTCTTCCTGCCAAGACTCATTTCACTCTGCTATCTTGTGAGAGACACATATGGTGCAGTGAAATTGCCATCCAAGAAAGCATGTCCCGGCCTGTTGAGACATCATCAAATAAGATTAAAGCAAAGTAAAAATAAAAAAGATAGAACGTTTTTTTTTCTTTCTCTTGTACAGAGAACATCTGATGAAAGTCACTGAGGTACTTGAATTGCTTCTAAAGGTTTTGCAACCATTTCTTTACTTTGGATGGTTAAGAAAAAGGCAAAAATAACACGGCAATATCTTCTGCTTCAAGTTAGTGAAAAAATGTGCCTTACAATAAACCTGATGTATATGAATATGATACAATATTGCCTCCTGTACTCCAGCGGCAAACAGCACTTAAATGCACCATACAAAGACGGCCTTTAGGGTTGACTCTCTCTGTTTTTCTCTTTGGAATCTGGGCAAACAAATTTAAAAAAAATAAATCTTGTTGTTGGCCCAAAAAGTAACAAATTCTCTTCTAACTAAACATTTCATTTGTTGCTTCCCCCCCCGCCATTGAAGACTTCATCCCTAAATTCTGGGAGTCCCAGTCCAGGAAGGAATTAAGCTACATTCCCATGAGATAGTATCTTCCACCTTCTGATACTCACATACAATGGCAAAGGAATCTAGAGATGGCCACTTCATCCCCAGTCATTAGCACTAGCACTTGGACAACTCTGGGGCATGAACCAATTGTGTCAAGTCCTCCACTTGTCTGCTCCATTCAGCTGACCTCCAAAGCATTCCTGATGAGGTTGATTCTCTTTGGTGTGGGGCTTAGGACTTGAGTATACTGGCTGGGTAGGGGGTGAGGGGGTGGGGAAGATATGAGTTAGCCAGTTTGGAACTGTTGCACCTACAAAGAAGTGTTTTCAAAGCCCAGAATGACTAGGTGGGCAATGTTACAGATATTTCCACTTGTTCATAAGGCTATGGGGGTGGAAAGGGTGGGCATTGAAAGGGGATTCACAGTATATTTCTTATTTTACAATGCTTCCAAGCCTCCCCTTCATGTCTTGCCATGAAATTTCAGAAATAGTTTAATTTTTTAAAACAATATTGCCATGAGATAACTGAGGACTACAAAAATGGTGTACATAGTGTTGAAGTTTCTTTTCTCCTTTATCCTTCCCTCCTTCCCTTCCTTCCATCCCTCCCTTCTTTCCTCCCTTCCTTCTTTCCTTCCTACCTTCTTTCCTTTCTTTCCTCTCTCTTTCTCTCCTTCCCTTCCTCCTTTCCATTCTTCTTCCCTTCCTTTCTTCCTTCCCTAATTCCTCCTTTTCCATTTTCTCCCCTCCATCCCCTTCCTTCCTCTTCTCTTTCTCTCTCTTTTTAATGAGGAGATATTCTTGATCCATGGCAGGCAATGAATGACAAACTTCAATCCATTAACAATCACTCACTAAATACCTCCCTCATGTCTGGCACCATCTTAGGCACTAGAGGTACAAAGAAAAACAAAATGGGTACCTGCCTTTCTTGAGCTTACATTCTACTGGGAGAGACAATACTCCCCCATAGAAGTAGGTCCAAACATATAATGAACAAAAGGTAACTTAAGAGGGAGGCAATAGCCAGTGGGGTACCAGGAAAGGCTTCAGGTAGGACATAACATTTGGACTGAGTTTTGAAGGAGACCAGGATTCTAGCAAACATGCTCCTCTCCCAACATGCCAAAGCGTAGGCTACAGAGACATGAAGTCAACTTGTATTCTGATTCAGAAAGGAGAAAGCAGTTGGTGTCTTTGTTTGCAAACTGTCCTAGGTATGAGGCCAGGAGTTTCCAGGATCTGATTTCTGATGCACAGTCTTAATAGGACTTCGGGAAAGGAACAATGCATCAGTCCCAGAGATTATCACTGGCCTTAATAAGCTGTTGTCAGGCTTTCATACAACTGCAGCCTAAAATGAGTCACACCAAGTGCAGAGACAATCTCCCCAATAGCCTGAAGCAAGGATTAAAGAAACAAGGATCCGAAAGGAAAGAAAGAAGAATTTAGCAAACACACACACACACACACACACACACACACACACACACACACACACACACCCCAAGAAACAGGGGCTAATGTAAAATCGTTTCCATATTAACCTTCTTCCCTTCTGACAATGGTCAAGTTCTGATTCAAAATACAAATTATCTCCAATTACTTCAAAAGGGGCAGTCACAGAGCTGTCACTTAACCTTCACCATCTGTTTGCCTCAAAAGAAAGCTGTACAGCCGGCCACTTTGACCTCATCTTTCTCTCGCCCTGTACTGGACGGGCACCAGAAGAGGAGAAAGCTTATTGTTCTCCAGAGAAAAACCTAGGCCCCCCCCCTTGGTTTTTTTTTTTGGTGGGGGGAGGAAGGGGTTGGATGTAAAGAGAAAGGAAGGGGAGGGGGAGAAGAGTAGAGAGAGAGGATGAATGGGAGCCAGAGGAAGTAGTTTTGAGAAGTGATGAATTCACATAGTTTGGAGTGTTTTCTGCTGAAGAGGGTCAGTTTGCACAGCCCACTGAGTTCTCCTGCTGAAAATCCTCTTCTGGAATATGCTTAAAAGGGGGGTATTCGGTATGAAGTGTTCATTGGACAAATGGATTTGTCCGTGGATAAGGAACCATTAATACTACTAACAACAATAATAACATTTCTATAGTACTTTAAGATTTGTGAAGCGCTTTATAAATGTTAATTCCTTTTTATCTTCATAACTACCCTGGTGGTCATATTATTCCCATTTTATGGATACAGAAACTGGGACTTAGCCAGGGTCACACAGCTAGGAAGTGTCTGAGGGCAGATGGAACCTCAGGTCATCCTGATGAAGAGCCAGTGCTTTATTCACTGTGCCATGTGAGGAAGAGCACCAGAAATTTAGATGCCTATAACCTGCCTGCAAGGTGTAGAATCCAAGCAAATAAGAGGGAACCTAGCTAAATCAAAGGATCATACATTGAGCGTTGGAAGGGTATTTAAAGGACATAGAGCCCAAGTCCTTTGTTTTACAATTGAGGAAACTGAGGCCTTGCAAAGTTAAGTGACTCTCCTGGGGTTATCAGACTGGTGAGACACTTACCTGGCTGTATGATCCTGGGCAACTCATTTAAGCTCTTTCAGCCTCAATTGTCTCCTGTGTGAAATGGAGGTAATAATAGCATCCACTCTTCAGGGATCAGAGGAGAACATGTGATCATCTATGTGGAACATTTTGCAAGTCTTAAAGAACTCTAGAAAGGCAAGATCTGAACATCCAGTCCTGAATTCCAAGTCTAGCATGCCATCCACTTGTTCCTTCAAAGGGCTGAACCTGCAAGACAGTGAGGAAAGAGGCTACAGAAACAATCCATCTGGACCCTATTGTCCAATGATTGTACACTTGGATGGGCAGAGACATGGATTCATTATTGTATAAATTCAGAAACTGCCACTGTTTCAGATAGGCTGACTGAAACCCAGGCTCCTCTTGACTTCTAGATTGGGATACTCCATTCATCCTGTTTCAACTACAATGACCAAGGTAATGTTTTAAATTTCTCTGTTAGTTTCTTTATCAGGAAGGGGGCACATTAGACCAAAGTTAGAAGGGTAGAAGGGATAAAGTCATAAAGAGTAAAGATATTCCAGAAGAAAAGGAAGAAGAAGATGAAGAAAAAAAGACCAATAGGGAAAGCAATTTCTCAAACAGCAATACCAGAATAATAGGGTGAAAACTTCTAAATACCTTGCATTTTATGGGAAGTTTCTAATGTTTCTACTCAGGAACATTATAATATTTCCACTGGCTCTGATCTTTATTTTTGCTTTTATGACCCACAGAATAACGGGTTTCTTCAAGAGAGAAAGAAAGAAAGCAGATCCCCTATAAACAAGGACAACTTTGACTCATAAACAGTTCACGCACAGATTGCCAAGCTGCCTGAAAGTTTCTAAATGAAAGGCCCCCTGAATTCCAGGCTCTCGGTGGCTGGATGTATACACTGACACTTTCCTCCATAATTTGCCATGTGGAGGTAGGGCATTTTTTCCCTTGTCAAATGGTATTTAAGCTGAGGGTGCCACCACAATGCCCTGAACCGGCTGCCAAGGCAGTTTATTTCCCATTTCCATAGCAGATGGGAACAAGTTAATTAAATGCACAGAACTGCAGTGCTGTTAATAACGAGCAATCAGGAGAACCTTGACAGGGCTTTCCTCTTTGGAAGAAGTGTGGAGATGAGCAGATGACTGGAAAGAATATGGCTAAAAGGGCTACATAAAACCTCCTGGGAACTGGCCCTCAGCCATCCTCCAAATAGGAATTCTTTCACTTTTTTTTCTACCCTGTATTCCCAAATCAAAGTAATGGGTTCAGTTCTCAACTGGATATTCAACCTTCAGCCTCTATCTCAGTCTGATCAAGTACAGTTGTGTTCTATTGAATGAATTTTGCTGGGATTTCTCACTCTCTAATCTTGTCTCAGGCTCCTACATCTCAGCCAAGTGAAAAACAAAACACAACAAAACAAAAAACAAACAGGCACTGATGGAATGGATTCTCAGATTAAAAAGTCTGAGAACAAAACTGAAGGCATTAGCATTTTTTTTCCTCCATGCCAGGTGTGAATATTTAAACATTGGGTCCCAGGGGCACAGAAGGCTGCGCGTTATAATGGAAAAGAATTGGAGTCCAGTATATCTTGGGCTGAATCCCCCTCAGACAGTGACTATCTGTGTGACCCTGGAAAAATGACTTAGTCTTTCTCAGTCTCAGTTTCTTCATCTGCCAAACAGGGACAGTACTACCTGTAGCCTTATTTCTCGGGGTTGTTGTGAGGAGCCAATGAGATGATGGTGGTGATGATGGTGATGATGGTGATGATGATGATTGATGGTGATGGCGATGGTGATGGTGATGGTGATGATGATGATGGTGATGATGGTGATGGTGATGATGATGATGATGGTGTACATGTATGTAGTTCTGGAAGGTTTGAAAAGAGATTCATACACATCATTTCACTGAATCTTCACAATAACCCTTGGGAAAATTCTAGTTCTATCTCCATCTTTTCAAATGTGGAAACTGAGATCCAGTGACTTCTTCAGGGTTGTGTAACTAGTAAGTACCAGAGGTGGGATGTGTGTCTTCTTCCATTTATTATATAATGTAGGTAAAGCAATTTACAAACTTTTAAGTGCTATGTATATCTATATTATTGATATATAAATCCATTATATGAAATTCTATTTAATATTAATGATTATCTCCTTATACCATCAATTCATGATATATTTAATTGCAAATATTTGGATTATCGCTGTTGTTCAGTTGTTTCAGTTGTGTGTGACTCTTCGTGATCCCATTTGGGGTTTTCTTGGCAGAGATGCTAGAGTGGTTTACCATGTCCTTCTCCAGTTCATTTTACAGATGAGGAAACTGAGGATTAAGAGACTTGCCCAGGGTCACACAGCTAGTAAGTGTCTGAGGTCGGATTTGAACTCAGATCTTCCTGATTCTAGGCCAGGCATTCTATCCACTGCTTCTAGCTGTCCAGTATATTAGGATATGTAATACTAATGAGCATATTGTTACAATATCCAATAAAATCAAAAGCCTCCAGAACTGAACCAAGTTGATAGCTTAGCTTCAGGCTACTCATCTCTAAAAGTTAGGGATTCACCTATTTCTCAGAGTCTTTGTGAGAGTACAAATAGTTCATGCATGTACAACCCTTTGTAACTATAAAAGTCCTATACAACTTTAAGTTATTGTTACCAGGTTGTTTGACTGTGGGTAAGTTACTTAACCTTTCAGTGGTCTAGACAGCTCTCTAAGATTACAAATTACACAGGAGATGGGGACCTACATTGATAAGCAGAGTTTTCTAATCTGGAAATTCCCTATGTCAATGAAATTACTTGTCTAATCTCTATACCTATCACTATTGTTATTGTACTGAGGCACGTAAGTGTTACAGGACATAGAGTGCCATATTTGGCGCTTGGACTCAGGAAGGTATGAGCTCAAATCCTTCCTCACCTACTTGTCGTGTGACCCTGGGCAAGTCCTTTTACCTCTGCTAATCTCAGTTTCCTCATCTGTAAAATGGGATTAATAATAGCACCTCCCTCGCAGGGTTGTTATAAAGATCAAATAAGATGACGAATGAGATGTCCTTCGTAAACTTTTTTTTCTATATATCAGTAATCATCATTATTTTATTATTGTTAGTTAATGTTACTACCCTTCTGTTTTCCTCACTTCCTCTCTCTGTGTCTTCAGGCAGTACAAGCCAACCCAAAGGCAAGCCTAGAATTCAGATCACAAAAACACAGTGGCTATTCTAAGGACAAAAAAAAAATAGGGCCTCTAGCTCTCCTCTCCCTGCCTTTAAGGATGCACTGACAGTGAGAAAGTTGCTTAGAAATCCCATCTGGCTCTGATTATGAGCTAACAAGTTGGAGCCTCAGCAAACTTGTCAGGCCTAAACCTTCCACAAAGTCCTCCAAGCCGAGCCGAGTTCAGAACGAGAACTGGCTGCTGCATCGGAGAAGACAAATATTATCTGTTCCTCCTCCATGGTGCCTTGTTATTAAAAGCTGGATGTAATAGAAGAAATTAAAAGGCTTTGTTGCACTTGACATTTCATCTCTTAAGGACCTGAGGAAAAAAAGCCCCACGCCATGACAGGATTGGGAGCTTGTCTATCAAAGTTCTTCCGTTTTCTTCTCTTCCATTTCTTCTCTGCTTACTAATTCTTGGCCCCTTCCCCCCTCCCCTGCCCCAAGTATGTTAAATAAATTACAATACGGGTCATTTCCCAATTACTACCACATTTCAGGGCCTGCTCCAGGGATAAAGGGGTGCATTGGGGGGAAGGATTGGGGGCTATGTAAGCATTACACATATACCCGAGACACCTGGCTCTCTTTCAGGCTGTCCCACAAGACCTTTCCTCTGGTTGGTAGTGCATCCCATCACCCTAAAACCACTTTATAGATATGTGGTGTCCTACATGTCTTAGTGAAAGCTGCACTAAGACATGTGGGACACACTGTATTTTATCTGTCGGTCAATAAACATTTATTTAAACATCTGCTATGTGCCAAGACTGGTGCTAAGTGCTGGGGACTGAGAGGCAGCCTTGGAGCCAGGAACCGAGGCTCAGTGAGCTAGGGAAAAATCTCTTAACCTTTCCATGTTCAAGGCAATTCACTAAGCCAGAGATTCTTAACCTGGGGGTCTGTAAACTCTTTAAAAAATGCTAAATTTATTTCAGTATGATTGGCATTCTTTGTAATCCTATACTTTTTTGTTGCTCAGTTATATCTAATGCTCAGTGACTCCATTAGGGATTTTCTTGGCAGAGACACTGGAGTAGTTTTGTCATTTCCTTCTCCAGCTCATTTGACAGATGAGGAAACTGAGGCAAACAGGGTGAAGTGACTTGTCCAGAATCACACAGCTAGTATCTGAGGCTGGATTTGAATTCAGGTCTTCCTGACTCTAGGCCCAGCACTCTATCCACTCCACCACCCAGCTGTCTTTGCATTTAATGCTCTCAAAAACCTGATTCTGAGGAGTCTATAAGCTTTCCAAAAGGATCCATGGTGCAAACAAGGTTTTAAGAAGTCTTGCTCTAAGACATAAATTTGCAATAAAGGTGTTGGTAAGGGAGAGAATTTTCTGTACCAGAGAATGCACAGACCCAGTTTCCCTGTCTCATTGTATTTATCTATGTGGGCCCATGTGTTTTCCAGGGCAGCTAGGTGGCACTATAGTGCATAGACCTGAAGTCAAGAAGATCTGAGTTCAAATGCAACCTCAGACACTTGCTAGCAGTGTGACCCTGGACAAGTCACTGAACCCTATTTGCCTCAATTTCCTCATCTGTAAAATGAATTGGAGAAGGAAATGGCAAACCACTCCAGTATCTTTGCAAAAAGAAAAAAAGAATCCTAAATGGGGTCATGAAGAGTCGGGCATGCTTGAAAAACAACTGAACAATAATAACTGTTTTCTCTCAGTAGGAATAGGAGTTTCTCAATGGCACAGATTGTGTTTGTATCCTCAGTGCCTGGCAAATAGTAGGTGCATAATAAGTGCTTGTCAAATTGAATTGAAAACGAGCCTACCTTTTCTAACCTCATTTTCTAAGCCTCCTCCCCCATTGGCACATGCATACTCACATTGACTTGGCAGAAGGAACAAACGCACTATGGAAATTACAGTGAGCCACCGCACCTAGGCTCACATTCAGAGCAAGGTCTTTTGAGAAGCCAGGGTGACTTCATTCTAAAGAAATTGATATGGTCAATTTTTAACACTTTTCTTTCAACGTCGAAATTCTGACTCATTTCATGCTTGTTCTCTGCGTTAATAGCCCTGTATTTCTCTCCCCATGTTATCATCCCATCAAGTTGGCACTTAATAAAGGCTAAATCATTACTGCCATCATCTTAATTGCTAAGCAGGTTTGGAGTGGGTCCAGGTTAGGATGACAAGACCTCTGGGAAAACCCTAGGTGACAAGGGAAGATAATGGTTGGTTATTCATGAGTTCATAGGGTCCAGGGCTTGGAGCGACCTTAGAGAGAGTCTCATCCACCTTTGCTTTATAGATGAAGATACTGAGTTTTTAAAATGTGAAAAGACTTACCCAAGATCACCCAACTAATGCCAGTAGCAGAGCCCAGATGTAAAGGTAGCTTTAAAAAAAATTCAAATACTCCAAAAAAAAAAACCCAATACTGTCATAATCTTGATTGTTAAGTAGGTTTGGAGCGGGTCTAAATGAGGCTAATATGACCTCTACAAAGTTAGGGTTAGGTTTAGATATTTCACTATATGTCAGTTTTATAAACAATATTCTCTCTTCATCTTTAGTCAGTACAAACTTTTTAAGACATCATTCTGCTCCCTTTGGAATGAGCCTTTATCAGCAGCTCCATTTAGAGTAACAGAGTGCACAGGGCTAACAGTAGTATTAAATTTAAGTCAAAATAAGGAACAAAGGTGCTTATAATTGGGAAATTCAGGGTCTTATCAGGCTAACAATTCTGTATTAGATACAAATTTGAAATAAATTATTATTCGATGACAGCATATTAGAGGTGTGAAAACAAAACAAAACAAACAAATCAGAAAAACCCCAAAATGTGGGATCTGAAGTCAGAAGACTTTGGCTTGGGCTCTGCTCTGTTACTTATTGTGTGGACTTGGGAAAACCATTTCAAGGTGTCTAAACCTCCATTTCTTCACCTCCAATGTGGAGGTACCCTCCAAAACTTCCTACTAGGTCTATATACTGTCATACAGTCTGGACCTCTGACATTTCAT
>CM053581.1:37976833-38000372 GCA_028627135.1 Pseudochirops cupreus
TCTTACTGATTGTCCTTTTAATATTGTCTGTGGCTTAAGGAACTAGGCTCTTTATTGAGTCAATCAATGAGGATCTATTGAGCATTTACCCTGTGCCAAGCAGGAAGTGAGGAAGGTGGAAAAAAATGGAGAAATAAAGCATAGATAGAAAGAAGAAAAAGAGGGAAAAAAGGAGGGAGGAAGATCAGTAGAGAAGTCAGTCAGTCTCTGCTCTCAGGGAGCTTATAGCTTATTTGGGCAGACAAAACACAGATACCTGAAGAGGAATGGGAACATACTAAGGGCGAAAGAGTTTGGTGTGAATCAAGCCCTTATCGTTGTGATGCTACAGGATAAGGGAGTGCTCAGAGGGGGTGGAGTTAAGCAGGGAAGACTTCTTGTAGGAGATGAGTAGGGAAGCAAAAATGGATATACATCAGAGCAATAGGTAGAGAAAGGTTCACAAAATGGCAGAAAGTTGGCTAGTACTTCCTTCCCATTTAGAAGGTAGCTTCTACATGCTTGGGGCAACTAGGTGACACAGTGGATCTAGTGATAGGCTTGCAGTTAGGAAGACCTGAGTTTAAATCCAGCTTCAGACTCTTACTGTGTGATCCTGGGCAAGTCACTTAACCTTGTCTGCCTCAGTTTCTTCAACTGTCAAATGAGCTGGAGAAGGAAATGGCAAACCACTCCAAAATCTTGGCCAAGAAAACACCAAATGGGGGTCATGAGGAGTCACAAAGGACTGAAACAAATGAACAAGTTCTATGCACTTAACCACTTTTTCATAGAGACATTAAGTAAAGCACATTGTTTAGATATTGGGCACTTTTAGGCATGTCATAATCTCTCAAGATCAAGTGCTGATATGAGTACAAGTGATACTCTTCAACATCATTTCTTCTGCAAGCATGAATAGCCAAATATTGTCCCAAATACATGTTAAATAGAAAAGAGAGAACCAACTTGTTGCATCACTTCCTTGGTAACAATAGTTGCATTCGTTTAACAAGCATTTATTAAGTTTTATTATTAAAATACTATTTATTTAGTGGCGACTAAGGGTCAGTTATCATGCTAAGTGTTGGAAATACAAAGGTTAAAGTTGTACCTGCCCTTGAGAAGAGCATATTCTACTGGGGAAAAACATTAGCTGCACATAATTGTACTAATAATAACAACATTAAGGAATGAGATGCGCTTTACACACAATATCTCATCTGATCCTCTCAACAGCTCTGAAAGGCAGATGCTACTGTTATCTTCATTTTGTAAATGAGCAAACTGAGCTCTCAAGTTAAATGACTCACCCAGAGTCACATGGCAAGTAAGTGTCCGAGGCTCGATTCAAACTCGGGTCTTCCTGACTACATGTCTAGCACTCTATACATTAAACTGTCTAGATGCCTCTTCAAAAAAAAAATACTTAAAGATACATGGCAAGGTCAATGCCCCACGTGGATGTGTCATATGTGGTTTGTGTGGAATATATGTGGAATGCAGAGTTTGTGAGTATGTATGTAGAATGTAGGATGTGTTTTGGTACACGAGGTTGCTATTGAGTAAATAACCTACCATGAACTGTTTCTCCTATGGCTTTAAGTCCTGTGAGGATGTGCATGGTGTGGCCCTTTCTCTGACATGCAGATGCCTCCCCGAGGACTGGCTGCCATAGCTGTTTACATAAGCCAAGGGCCACAGGATAAATCAGCATAACCTAGAGCCAGTCATGACCTGTCATACCAGGCTTGGTGGAAGGAACTGACGATTTCTAGCCTGGAGAAGACAAGACTAGAGCAGAGAAGGGAAACATGATAACTGTTTTTAAGTATTTAAAAGGCTGATACATGGAGGAGGGTTTTGATTTTTTTCTGTCTGGCTCTAGAGGGAGCCGGCAAAGAGGTCAATTAGACTATGTTGTGGGGAAAGAAAAACAAGATCTGTTTAGGAGGGGACTAAGTTGGCTGGAGAGGCATTGGGTTCCCCCTTCTTAGAACTTTTGAAGTTGCCTTGGGCACTGGGCCTGGAGTCAGGAAGACTTGAGTTCAAATCCAGTCTTAGACACACAGTAGTTGTGTAACCTTGGGCAAATCGTTTAACCTCTTTGCCTCAGTTTGCCCAACTATAAAATGAGCACCATAGTAGCACTCATCTCACATGGTCACAGGGTTGCTGTGAAGATGAAATAAGGTAAAATTTGTCAAGTGCTTAGCATGGTGCCTGGTACATAGAAGGTATTTTACAAATGCTTATTACTTTCTCTCCCTTTCCTTCTTCGTTCAAAGGATAAATGTTATGGTGAGCATTACCTTCAGGCATGGGTTGGACTATATGGCCCCTGGGGGCCCTAATGTATCTCAGATTTTGTCGTTCTGTGAAATGGTCTGCCACAGTAAGCATACCACCAACACTGACGTCTTCAGGTACCCTTTGCTCTTACTGTTGGATCGCATTGGGCCTCAGAGGTCACCCAAGAGGAGAGGTTCTTAAAATTTCGGGGGGGAGGGTGTGGTCACCTGTCAGTGCAGTCTGGTAAAGGCAATGTGGCCCTTCTCAGAATAACATCTTTAAATGACTGAAATTAAATACATAGGAATAGAAAGGAAACCGAGAGTAGTTATCAAAATATTTTCTTTGAAAAAAAAAAGTTCTTGGACACCAGGTTAAGAACCTTTCCCTAGAGGTACAGATGGAGACTCCACAGCTTTGAAGATGCAAGACTGATTTCATGTTGGAACTTGCTGGGACTGGTAGCCACTTGAATCAGAGAGGTGCAGGATGTGTAAGCTACCTAAAGAAACCTCGTGGATCCAAGGTGGATCTCATCTGGAGCTCTCTGGAACAGGGCAAACCTGGACCTACCTTTACTGGTTGCCTAGTGGAACAGTGGATAGGGTTGTGGGCGTGGAGTCAGGAAGACCCTGAGTTCAAATCTAGCCCCAGAAACATATTAACTGTGTGACTTCGAACAGGTCACTTAACTTCCGTCTGGCTCAGACGCCTCAACTGTAAAATAGTACCTCCCAGAGTTGTTGTGAAGATCAAAGGAGATTATATTTTTAAAGTTTTTAGCACAATGTTTGGCACATGGTACTTAATAAATACTTGTTTCTTTC
Source organism: Pseudochirops cupreus (assembly GCA_028627135.1). Classification (NCBI taxonomy): domain Eukaryota; kingdom Metazoa; phylum Chordata; class Mammalia; order Diprotodontia; family Pseudocheiridae; genus Pseudochirops; species Pseudochirops cupreus. The sequence continues at coordinate 37,979,932 of CM053581.1, forward strand.
CTTCCTTCCCGCCCTTTCTTCTTTTCCTCCTTCCTTTCTTCCCTCCTTCCTTCTTTCTTTGCCTTCTTCCTTCCCTCCTTCTTTCCTTCATTTTTTCTTCCCTTCTTGTTTCCCTCCCTCCCTTTTTTCTTCCTTCCTCCCTTCTTTCCCTTCTTCCTTCCTCCCTTCCTTCCATTCTTCCTTCTTTCCTTCCTTTCTTCCTTCTTTCCTTTCCTTCCTCAATTTCTCTAACATTCCTTTGCTTCTCTCTCCCCCAACACTCCAAATCTGAAAAGTCAGACCCTGGCACCACCTTCCAGAAAACCATGAGGTCTTTGTATGCCCAAAGAGTTATATAATAGGCAGGCCAAGGGGCCTAGAGATATGTAACGTAACATCTGCAAAGATAAAAATATACATATAATTTTTCTGCTGGTATGTTCCAACATAAAATACTATCTTTCTGAGTAACCTACACAATGGTCAACAGTCTCTCTTATAAGGAAATTCTTACAAATTCTAAGTTATCCTTCATGATACATTTCAAACCTACTTCCTTTGTTTCTGATCTTAAAGATGGAGGACCGTTAGCTACCGCTCTCCATATAATGCTAGCTGACACATCTACTCTCAATGACGTAAGTTTTTGTCCATCATCTCATCTGATCCTCAACACAGCCCTAAGAGAGAAATATTACAAGTATTGTTATTCTTAGATGAAAAAAAAACCCAAAGGTTGGACTCTCTCAGGCTTGTCCTGCTAAGTGTCCGAATCCAGCAAACCCAATAACCAGTATTTCTAGCTACCTCTCTTAGAGACTGTCATATACTTTCAGATGTTCCATAGGTTATCCTGCAGCCTTATCTTTTACCACACAGCCAGGTAAGAGTTCCAAACAGTGCCCTCTGGTTTGCCGGGGTCAGGGAGTTGACTTAGCACCTACTGTCCTCTCGGTGGCTACCTTATCACATGCATTCCACTAGCATGTGAAGGCTGAAAACTCCTTGTAATTTAAAGGGGCCATTTGCAGTCTCTATTCATTTGTTTTTCCCCTGTTGTAAGCCAGACTTTGCTTGAATATTTTCTGGCCTAAGTGCCCCCTTAATTAAGACTTGACTCACAAATCATTTTCATGGCAATACACTGGGTATTATACGCCTTAGAATTTTGTGCTAACAGGACTAGAAGAGGAAAAAAAATCTTTGTTTCGGTGAGAAATGCTAATTGAACTTTTTTTTTTAAGGGACATTAAATATAAACCAATCAACTGAGCAAAATGTGAAAGAATACATTTTATTTTCTTCGTTTTTATCTGCTACTCCCACAAACAAGGAGGGGGGGGGCAGAAAACAACCAAGTGCTTATTTTGGTGTGGGAAAAAATGAGATGCAATATTGATAACTCCTCCCTTCCTCCCCTATAAAGTTCGTATTTGGAGAAAGAATAGCAAGGACCGTGAATGTATCACTCAAAGTAACACAGAAAATAGCTGGTCCTGTTTCTGTCAGCAGCTGGAGGGAAATGTCTCAGCAGCCTCTTTTTCTCCTGTTACCAAATTCCTTTATACTCTTTTTCTTAGAAAACCTACTTTATAGGTCATTTAGCAACTATTAAAAACAGAAGTGAACAAAAACCAAAAGCCTGGGTCTTTTTCCCTTTGATATTTCCCCACTTTTCAGAAAAGGGTTTGGGGAATTAGATTTTTTTTTTTATTTAAAGTCTCAACTTTGGTTTTGTGGGCACTAAAAAAAAAAAAATCTTTCAATAAATAGGAGAAACCTGTCTTGCATCAGCACACCTGCTGGCCAGAAAAGAAACCTTAAATGTGAATGTCCCCAAATGGAACACCTCATTTAGCAAACAAATCTATACTCACAATTTCCTACAAAATGGGCATGGAATTCTACTCTTGCTGTGTACCCCCCCCCCCATTCATTCTCACATCCCCAATTTATAGCATATCGGAAGAACTGAGTGGTAGGAGAATTGTTTAAATCCTGGTAAGTAAAGAAATGGAAGGTCCCAATTCATAATGGCCAGTGCCTTGGTTGTCCATTCATTAAGGATGCCTGCTGAGGAATCATATAGCCCACCATGAGGCACAGAATTGGCCTGACTTAGAGGTTTCAAGGGTCCTGTTCTCTTGCAGGATTCTTCGGTTTTGAAATCTATCAAAGGAATCTCAAAACAAATTACATGGTGAATTATTATCTCTCTTCTGGCCTACTCTCTATACCCTACTGTTCCCGTGGAACAGCCATGGGTGAGCTGCATGTGAAAGCCTACAAGATAAGCAGATTACAGAATGTCTTGTGCCGGGGGCTACTCAGAATTTCACAGCCAAACTTCTCGGGCCAAATCAGTTTATCTGATTCTTATGGGTCACAGGCTGTTTCAATTAACGCACCCTCTAATGACTAAAGTTGTCTTCTTAATGTGGAAGACATAAGCTGAGAGGAATGGACCCCAGGGACCTGGAGCAAACTCGTCTGGCTCTTTACCCCTCTACTCCTGGATTTCTCTTTCTCAAACTGACTTACAAGGATAGAGGAAATGGGCTAGGAAGGAATACAGAATTCCATTCAGCCAGACACCCTTTATGTCACTTTCCTATCTTTACCCATGCATTTCTGTAAGCCTTTAGTGGACTGTGGATCCCAGGGTACTGAATAACAAGACTGGATATGAAAACAGAATGCAGAAAACAAATTAGCATTTTGAAAATAAAAAGCCTGGCTTTTAATCCTATTAAGATCCTGGCTGCTTCCCCCCACCCCCTAGCCCCCTCTCTCTCCTAAGTTCTCTGAAAGAGATACTGATGTTCTATTAACATAAATGCTGAAATCAGCATTTCCTTTGAAAGAAGTTGTTAATATTTGGAAATGGTCGGATTTCCAATCCAAGCTTTGATTGTTATTCTATACTAGCCAGCAAGTGCCAAGGTCACGGGGAGATTCACCTGCAGACTGAGCTAAATGAATCCACTCGGCCACAATGCATGTATAATTTAACATTCTCCTTTCGAGTACTCCCATGCATTCCTAAAAAAAATATTTTATTACAATAACAAATTGGTTTCAAAATCATGCATTATGTATTCTGAAATTAGGTCTGCCAACAAAACCTGTATATACAAACACACAAGCAACCATGCAGAGCTGGGAGAGCCCACAAATGTTAGAGGGACCTTGGACAATGTTTGAGAACAACAGTTAATTCCCCCAGGGATCCCTCCCTTACCCCTTCTCTTATTTTATTATCCCAATCTGCATATTTGGAAAGAAAGAAAAAAAGACCAAACTGCTCATTTGCTATAAAATGTTGTTAGAAAGCAGTCACCTCTTCTTCTTGTCTTTGCAGGTTGATGACTCTTTGTAGAAAATACTATTGGGCTGAGGTACCTGATACCCTAAAAAGATGCCTGCCAGCCCCACCCCACCTCCCACCTATTTTTTTTAACAGAGCTTTCACAGGAAAACAAATATTCTCTGAATATTTAAAAGTCTCTCTCCCCCTCCACCCTCCTGTGATCTGACACTTCCCAAGTACACATTTTTTAGAGAAACTGGACTTTTAACAAAGCTTCTTTGAAACATGAAAGATAACGTTATCAAAGCCCTCCTTGCAAATTCTTGGTAAGAAATACTGTTCCTTGGCCATAAGCTTTCATCGCTGCTGAGTTATCCAAAAAGTTAACATATGCAGAAAATCCTTCAGTTTCCCCATCACAAATACTGTCTGTTCAATTGCAGTTTTAAGTTAAACATACATTGATTTATTTAGCATCCTTTTACAGCACAGTTTTTTTTTAATTTTTTTATTTTTTTCTTCCTGAACAATAAGCCTTGGTAGGCTGGCCTTTTCTTTTTTAATGGACTTAAGGTACTTATTTATGAATAATTAAGGTTAAAATGTTTTTTTTTTCCTGAATCCCTCAATGATTTTGTATTTAAAACATTTATATCATGTCAAAAAAAAAAGTTTTGACTATACCAGAGTCAGGGTTTCCATTAAAAATAATGCATAGAAAATTGCATTTCTAATTTTTACACTGGCAAGCACTTTGCAAAGTAATGTTGAGCCCCTTGGTGGATATTTTAGGGACTATTCCTTGACAATGGCTTATATGAGCTTTAGAAAAAATAAAACTGGGAGAAGGAAACTTAGTTAAATTTTTATCTTTGAAGGGTTTCTTAGGCATAGTGGCAAGCTCTGAGCTCTCCAGGTTTCAAGGAAAATATCTAGTTTACCTCAACAAGAAATTTGTTTTTCATAAATGCACAAGCTAAACTGTGTGGGTACCTGTTCATTAGTCTACTAACTCTGTGACTAGAACATTTCTGGGAGAATGATTTGTAAATCACTTTAACGGAAAAGCAGTATTTATTTATTTGTTTGTTTTGGGTGGTTGTACATGTGTTCATGACAAACAGTATTGTAGCAGGCTTTGTACTTTTAAAGCTGTGTCCAGACCTAAAAAAAGTTTAATTCCCTAACATGAGCTTTTAATGAAGGCAAATCATGAGTAAAATTAGATGCTGGAACCTTTCATTCTCTAAAAAGTCTGCAAACACTGTGCTAAGAAATTATTTCTCTGTAATTTCGTTTAGATGTACTGATATGACTAGACATATAGCTTTTTCTGTAGTGAAATTATAAAGAATAATTGTCTCTAATCTAATCAGTGGTATCTGAAAATGGTAAATGTTAACAGCATAATTTCTGATTTCTTAAGAAGTCTTTTGTGTTGTAATTTGGGCTGACACATTAAAGCTTTGCTTTTTAAAAAAGAACAATTAACAAATTTGTTGATAGAAATTAAATATTCCTGACAATTGTAAATGCGTTTTTCTTCTTGTCTTCTATCATGAGAAACACACAAAAAAAGGATCATTCAGAGTGAGATTTTGTGGGAAATTTTAGAAAAATAATTAAAAGAATAGGAGGTCTAACAAAAATGTGATTTATAGAAGTAATAAGAAAATTCCACAGTATGAATATATACCCACACATTACATGTGCACATATGTATACATATGACAAACACATCACACATACTACATAGCTGATGTAGACATACACCTTTTTCTTAATACTTTAAATTGCAATCTGTAGGCTAAATGAGTAACGTCTCTCCAGGTTCAGTTTGGTTGCAAAAGTGTTTACTTCATTTTTAGCTGTGGGCTATTTTAAGCTGAATACAAACTGCCTTTTTTATTTGTTATTAAAGTCAGTTCACATCTTGCATAACCTTCTGTGTATTGTGTACAGTTCAACATACACAATTTGGGAAAGTACTAAAATAGGGAGGAACAAAATAGAAGGAAAATATCTGAAGGTCTCAGAAAATTATTACATTTCATTTCCATGGGGCTCAAAACTGACAACCACCTAGTTCCCTTTCCTTGCTCTATTTGTTCATCCTTAAAACTCTAAATGCTCATTTCTGTCAAAGTTGAACATTTGATTCAGGTTTTCTCTTTTGTTGTGGAGGCAACAGGATTCCAGACTGAGTTGAAAAGGCTTTCTAACAACCATGATTAATTTCCATTTAAAAAAATACATATATAAAGCAAAACCGAAATCCATAAGACTTCAAGTAAGAGACCTACGCAGATGCCCTAGGGGTCAGTGAGGAGAGACCAGTGCTTCACAATCCACCTTAAGCAGAGGGTAAGCAATAATATAGGAATCTCTTACTTATCTACCCAGATAGAAGTCAAGAAACATCCTTCCCCAATCTCATTTCCTAATGCCGCTTTTTAAAAATGGTCATGAAAAGCATCAAATGTGAGTTGAATCTGAATGTTTTGGAAGAAACTTTTCCCTCACCTACCAGTTCTAAAGATCAGACAGAAAGCAACGCTTGTCCCATTGAGTTTAATCCATTAATCCGTGACTGGACACCCACAAACAATTTGATTTGGGGCTATTTTATTAAGGATGGTCAAGGCATTCGACTTTGGGGTTGGCACACAGGAATCCAGGACCCAGACCCCGCTCTGGCTACCTGCCAAAGAATGACACGTTTGGAGGGATTGTATAGCAGTGGTTTTGTACACAATCTTCAGACAATTCCAGCTCCTGGCTTCAGGCGGAAATCTCTCAAGAGCTTTAAAATTGGTCACTGTTAAAACTCGGGGACTGTTACTGAGTCAGGTTTGGGAAAGAAGAAGACAAACAAAACAAAACAAAATACTCCTGTCTGTCTACTGTCTTCCCAAATCAAATGTCACTTGTCTTTGGAACAATCATGACCAATAAATAGAATACTGCTTGTCTCAGAGGCTCATGTGAAAGAGGAAAGCTGGAGGTCTGTGTCCTGGTCTGCCTGCTAAGCTCCTGGCTGGCATCACTGATCCCATTGCCTGGTAGCTGTTTGCATTCACACACAGCCTGCTATAGATCCAAGATGGGGATAATTCAAAAATAGACTCTCCTGAGTTACCTAGTACCCTTCCTGCCCAGAGATCCCAAAGCACTTTATCAATCTAAATTGAAACCTTGCCTTATAGAGCTGCCTTCAATGCAGCCACTCCAGCATAAATTGGATCAAATGCTTTCAGATTAATTCCTGGAAACCTATATTCATCTTTGTATATCTTTATTACAGAACTAGCCACAAGACTGCTCTACAATTTTCATTACCAGAGCAGCTTCTGAGTTGGATTACTCTATGCTTTATCCCTTCATGACCCCAAACCATCCCCATTAGCCCCATTATTACATATTCATGCTACACACCTGAGCCCAAGATAATGCTCAGAGTTGTGGGGAAAAGGGGGAGGGGGTCTTTATGGCTGAATTTTCAATACTGCTCTCCTGTTTGGAATATTTTGCCCGCTACAGGAATACAGCCTTTGACTACAGAAGAGGCTGCTGCCAACCAGCCATGGCTTAACCTAGACTCTCACCCAAACAATACCTCATATTTCTATAGAGGGTTACAGTTGGCAAAGCACCTCCTGCACAGCAACTTCTCAGTAAGGTCAGACTAGACCTAGTGTGATTATACCCATTTTGCAGATGAATAAACTGAAATTCAGAGAGGTTAAATGATGGTTAGTGATCATTTCCAGGTGAAAATAAAAGAGATGATTACCAAGAACTGGCATAACTTCATCAAGAAGTTACGACAAATTAAACTCATTTCCCATTAAAAAAATTTGTTTTGTTTTTGCACAGGATTGTTGTTATTGTTGTTGTTCTGTCATGTCCAACTCTTCATGACCCCATTTGGGGTTTTCTTGGCAAAGATACTGGAGAGGTTTGTTATTTCCTTCTCCAGCTCATTTCACAGATGAGGAAACCGAGGCAAACTGGGATAAGCGACTTGCCCAGGGTCACACAGTTTGTGTCCAATGCAAGATTAGAGCTCAGGAAGGTGAGTCTTCCTGATTCCAAGTCCAGTGCTCCATTCACCATGCCACCTAACTGCCTACAGAAGGAATGCTATTAATCCAGATTTGAGTAACGTAACAAGGTATCACTTTGTTCTTGTATAACAAAGCCTTCCATTCTATTTTTATGGAAAAGATGGAAAAATATGGGCTAAACAACATAATAGGTGAATTCAGTGTGTTGAGCATCTGGATATAAAGAGGAATCTAGACATTGGATATCGTTTTGGAATGAGGTCTAGTGGAGTGCTCCAGGGATCTGTGTTTGGCCCTTTATTGCTTAACATTTTAATCAATGATTTTGATAAAGGAATAGATGGATGGCATGCTCATAAAAAATGAAGGTGGCATGAACCTAGAGGGAATAGTTAAGTCACTGTATGGAAGAATCAGAATTTCTTAAAAATCTTGATAGGGCAGAACATTGGGCCAAATCTAATTCAATAGACTAATATAATAAGTCTAATTCAATAAACTCGAAGCCTGGGTTACACTTGGGTGAAAAAAAAATCAGCTTCGCACATGCAAGATGGGTGAAGCATTGACTAGAGAGCAGTTCATTTGGGGTGAAAATCAGAGGGATTTAGATGGCAAGGTGTTAGCAGTGTGAGTTAGCAACCAATAGGTTAATGCAACATTTGGCTGCATTCATCAATTCATAGCATCCAGAACTAGGAACGCTGTCCTTGACTCCAGTCAAGGCCACGTCAAAAAAGTTGCGTCCATTTTTAGATGTCACAAGGCAGGAGAGGCATCGATAAGACAGGAAATACCCAAAGGTGGGCCACTGGGGCAAGGAAGGGACTAGATGATCATGCAGTACTGCATGGTACCATGACTAGATCCCATTAGCTCTCATGGACTAGCTCTGTTTACACCTGGAAATCAGCAAACACACATAAGCACTTGATTTATTATCTTGTTGATTGTCTAGACTCAAGAAAGTGGTGGAGAAAATGTTATTGATTGAGATTAAGCTGAAAAGTGAGCCAAGCGTATATGTATATTTCCCCCTCTCCCAAAACTGGTTGTTAAATATTTCCTAGCATGCGCTGTGATGGTGTCACACACGGATCATTCAGAGAAGAGTGGAAGGAAAACTATGAGCAAAGTGGAAATCAGCAAGGCATGCAGAATGTAATGTTGTAGATTGGTTCTGGTACTGAAGAGACAGTTGTTCATCCACCAGATAGACTGTATCTATGTAACTTGCTCTACAAAGGAAGACAGAAACCAAGAGAGGGCTGCTCAACTTGTATGAGGGTCACTCAGTAGCCCCAAAGAGGAACCTTCATTCTATACAGGAGTAAATGAGGTCCTTAAAAAATCAGCTACCTTGTCTCTGGTATCTCTCTAGCCCATTATTATTACTCTTAGCTCTCACCAAGACAATTTACTCACCACTCCCCTCTCAGGCCTTCTAATTTCCATTAGCTTATGACTTACCTTCTCCTTCAAACACTGTCTTCCCTCCTCTCTGCTGTTCCTCTCCACCTCTTCCTTCAGGGCCCATTTCAGAACTCATCTCCTCTGTGTGAACCTGCTTGATTACCAGACCTTCCTCTGATCACTCACTCTCCTTTCTTCCAAATATTTTCTTTGCTTCCTACTATTTTACAACCATTGAAACCATGTTAAAATGGTTTTCAGTCATCTAAAGGTTGTGTTTTTTCTCTCCAAACAGTTGACCAACTCGCATCTTTCTTTACTTATGGATTCACTCTCCTTATCACACATATTCTCACCACCACTTTAAACAAAATGGCCCCATACAGAGGTGTACCCACAGCAGGCAACATGCACAGTAAATATTAGGTTAAGCAACTTTCTGGAAGCTGCTCCAGATGGAAGTGAAGGCAGAATGAGACTTTCAAGGGCATTCAGAGCTCCAACTCACTTGTCCCTGGAGGGGCTCGGGGGAACCCATCTATGCCCCAAACCAGCATTTCAAAACCAGAGCTTCCGTTATTGAAGGTGCTTGGAATGTTTGAAAGTCTCAGCTCTCTGGCAGCTCTAGGCACCAGATGATTTGTGTGCCTTTTTATTGTTTCTTTCCTATGCTGATTGGCTTTGATTCATTATACAACACAGAGTCTATGAGAACACCTCATTTTTCAAGTTAACAGGTGCACAATGAAATTAGATTAAAGTTTTGTAAATTTGCAGGTGCAAATTTGCAGGGGAGGGAAGCGGGAATCAAAATCTGTCTGGTATATTGAGACCTGCAGATGAGACAACAAGAGGATTACCTAGAGTCAGGTTTTCTTCATTTCAGAGAGCACATATTTTCAGAACACTATTTGCCATTAACATTTTCCCAGGGGGCTTTGGAGGGTAAATCATTATCACCAGTAATCTGTGTTCATCCTTCCTCTCCTCCTTCCACCCCTCCTCCACACACACACTTCACATTCATCCCTTCTCTTCTTCCTATCTGACTCTTTTTGTGCCCTCTTCCTTGGGACCTAGGCATGGCCTTGAAAGCTGTCACATTTCACTCATATAGACAGTCCTCTTGGATTCCACATGCACAGGGTTGTGTGACCCGGAGCACTGTATAGATCTCTCTCTAGAGCTGTGTTGTGGTACTCAACTCCTCTAAGCCTTGACCAGCTTAGACCCCAATGATCTCACTCCTTTCCTGTACCCAGGGTAAAATATCCAAGGGCCAGCCATGGGAGATGTTATCATCAAAGATACATTTTCAGGATGAATGGAGCTAAGCACCTTTTTTGTTCACTACAAGGCCTTCTTCCTCTGTTCTCCCTTCTTTTCCTCTCTCTGTAATCTCCTTTTTCCTTTTCATTTTTTCTATTTTTTTTTCTTTTATACATCACACAAACATGAACAGGTGCAAATGTGTACCCATGCACCCCCAGACCCACAGAAATGACCACTGCACATGTTTGTCAAAAACACAAACACCCTCTACTCCTTTTTTAGCTTTGTTAAAAAAAAAAACAATCCCCATTTAAGCAAGGCTGGCTAGGACTCTGTAATCTGTACATACAATTTAATCCTGTAAAGAATCAGCAGGACCCACCTCAATCAAAAGCCTTCATCAACTTGTAAAAACAATATTTTGATTCAATCAGATTCAAAGCTCTGAAATTCCCACCTAATTAACGCAGGGTCACTCGGGGGCTGTGCAGTGGTAGCTAGAACAGTGGTCAAATATTTACCCTCAACACACTACACATTTGGACCACCATGGACCAGAGGAGTGGGCGAGAATAGATAATGCACCTCAGGTTGCAGCAGGTTTCGTTCTGCCCCAGTATTTGGATAAATAATTATTACAGAGGAAAAAGAGAAAAGAAAAGCCTCTTCATTATCCATATATGCACACACATCCCAGTCCTGGTCTGTTAATGTTATACCACGAGGGACCTGGCCAACATCCTGCTAATAGTTCTGTTTTAACATGCGCATCGGTCCCAAGCTTTGGCAAGACCTTTCTTATGGTTTTTTTTTCCTTGCAACATTCAAAATAAATAATTTGTTTCAAAGAGACAGCTAAGAATTACTGAGAAATCTAATCCATTTAAGGCTTGGTTCTTGTTTTGTTTGTTTTCTTTTGGTTCAGTTTAGATTCCTATAAACTGACATTGGTTTGAATTTCCTTCTTTAGATAATTTTGAAGCCAATATGTGGGTGCAGGGGTATTTTCTGCTCTGGTGTAGGGACATACTATACGAAAATATGTCCTGCATAGACATATGTGTGGGCTGCCTTCACATTCAGTGAAGTCTTTTCTATGTGTACCTGAATGCAGGTATACTTAATACCTAAGTGGGATCAGACAGCTGCCTACATGGTCACAGAAAAGGAAAGTAGACAAACAGAGAGGGTGAAAGAGAGAACTTCTACATAGACCAGGTCTTCGGGATATTACATTATTGACAGGCAAACCTTGGGTTTTTCCTTGTCAAGTCATGGGAATCTGGGGTAAATTTTGAAATGGCCTTCACCGAGAAATTGCACCTATGCCCTTTTCTATTTATTTTGCTCCTAGTAAATCCTGTGTACTTTGCAGAAATTGTACTTTGCATGTTTCCAGGGTGTAAAATTGAGTTAATTTTAGGACTGGAGAGGTGCAGATCTTTGGTAGTGGGTTTTTTTTCCCCCCTCCCCACAGACAAAATGATAGGGCATTCCAGAGATGCTCAAGAAAGCTGAAACAGAAAAAGATAATTGAGGACTGTTCTCTCTTTCCTTAAGGCATTCTTTGGGCTGTTGTACCTTTATTTTAATATTTTTGCATTTGCATTCTAGAATTACACAAGAGACAGAATATGTGTATCTTTTAAATCAAATGACTGCACCTTTATGAAGGTCAGCCATGGTACATTTTTGCTTCTAAACTGCACATACACACATCTTCCCATGAGGACTCTAATGGCTGGTAAGAGAAGTCCTGCATGGGAATGGAACTTTGTGGCTGAATATAAATATATGTATTTAGATAGATATATAGACAGACAGACAGATAGCTACATAGATACATAGATAGACAGACAGATAGATAGACAGACAGACAGACGGATAGATAGACACACAGATAGATACATAGATAGACAGACAAATAGATACATAGATAGACAGACAGATAGATACATAGATAGATACAGAGACAGACAGACGGAGAGATAGACAGATAGATGATAGATAGATAAATAGATGGATGGATAGATAGATAAAGATACATGTATATATGTAAAACTATATTTACATGTATAACACTTATGAAGATCTAACATATAAGTAATGAAGGAAATTTCCAGTGTAGAAATACCCTCGGCTGATATATCTGGGTGATCTTCCTATAACTTACATCTTAAAGAGGTACCTCTTAAGAACCTAAAGTTAAGTGATTTGCCCATAGTCATATAATTAATATATGTCTGAAGCAGGGTGAACCCTTGTCTTTCTGACTCCAAGGACACTTGAAGGTCACTTTGCCATGCTGGTATACACAGATATACCATATATACATATATATCTGTGTGCATGCACACACACATATGTATGTATGCACATACATGCATACATATACTTCCTGAAGTCAGGAAGATCTGAGTTCAAATCTGACCTCAGATACTTATTAATTGTGTGACCCTGCACAAGTAACTTAACCTATATTTCCTTTAATTCGTTGAAGAAAGAAACGGCAAACTACTCCATTATCTTTGCCAAGCAAACCTCTTGCAAGGTATGGTTCACAGAGTCACAATGAGTTGGACATGACAGTAAATATGATGTAATGTAGATAAATACACATATGTATAGTTGCAGGCAAATTATGAAAATTTAACCCATTAGTAATTAATTTCCATTTAATAGAGCTCCACATGAATTCTTATGCTTGAGTTAAAAAAGAAAAAAAAACAACTTCACAAGTACAAGATGGAAGAGGTAGAGTTGAGAGCAGTGGATAGGAAAAAGATCTGGGGATCTGAATGACCTGCATGCTCAATATGAGTCAGCTGTGTGATATCACTGGCAGAAAAGCGTATATGACCATAAAGTTCATTGAGAGAGGAATAGTGTTGAGGTCTAGGGAGATGAGAGCGCTACTATTCTATGCATTTACCTGACTTTATCTTGGAATGGAATCCTGGAAGATTGTGTTCAGCTCTGAGTACTTTATTTTAGGAAGGATGGATGACTGTTCATATAAAAGCAATGAGGCTAGTGAGGCTATTGAAGGAAATTTGTCCATGAGAAGAAAAAGTTTGGGAGATGGGAAGGGAAAGTATGATACTTGCTCTCAGACTTCTTGAGAAAAGAATAGATTTGTGATGTGGAAGAAAGAATAAACTTGCTCAGACTGGCCTCAGAGGGCAGTCGTTGGATGGAGGCAAACAGGCACAATATATATTAAAACGTCCTAAAATATGAGCACTACCCAAAAAGGGAAAGGACTCCTCCAGGAATGGAGGGTTGCTCCTACCTAGGTGTTTAGAGCATGTGACCTAGAGCCAGGACAATGAGTTCAAATCCTCAGAGGCTTAGCTTTGCAGACCCGTGCAACTCACTTAACTTTCATCTAAGTCAGTTTCCTCAGACTATAAAATGGGGCTTATAATAGCACCCACTTCCCAGAGTTATTACGAGGGTTAAAATGAGTTGATATTTATAAAGTGACACGTAGTAGGTGTTTGATAAATGTTTGCTCCCTTCCTCCCCCCTCATTGGAGACCTGCAACAAAGGCTGTATGGATCTCTTATAAATTATTAATTCTTTTTTGGTATGGGTGGGACTACATGTATTCAGGTCCCTGAGATTTCTTTGAGTGGTTGGTTATTTTGGCATAGTATAGACAGACTTGACCTTTTGGCATTTTTTTTTTTCAGAAATAACATTCAGAAACAACTTTGTGTACAAGTTGAATTCATCAAACACAATTACCCTGAAACCACATCTACACTGGGCATTTCTAGTATGGGCTTTTGGAACCCAACTGAATTATTTCTACCTTCTTGCCTACACAAGAACCATTCTGGATCCCCTAACCTTATCTCAAATCAGATAATATATTTTCAGAGACCAACCAACAGCTTTGTGCATAGCCATTTCTACTTTTAGCAACTGATTTGGGGATTCTGTGGTCCTGAATAAACTAAAACTTCCCAGGGATCAGCCTGAGGTTTATAAGCATATGCATTATACCCTGATGGAATTATTGTTTTCATATAAACATCAGTTCCCACTGCCAAGACCTGTCCCAGTAGGGCCTTGTATATCCCTCAAACATAACCAGCAGCTAACTAATCATGAAGCCCACACGAGAATCTAGGTGAAGAATGAGAAATGTTCTGATCAGTTTGGTTTTCTTGGTAGGACTGAATCCTATCCTTCATTGCTATCCAAAAAAGCATCGTCACAAATCTGACATTAAAAAATGTCTCTATGTATCATTCTACTTTCAAAATGTTTGGGAGATTCCTTTTTAGTTGTATAGGCTTTTAGTAGTGGAAAGAAATATTTGCTCTAAGGAAGGTTTGGCTCTCTCTGTCATTGCTGCCGCCTTTAAAAATCTATATTGGTCCTGACAAAATGATGGATTTTGGACTTGGGGTAAGGGGAAAAAGGTCATTTAAAGAGTTCCTGGCAATTGTGGAGCAAAAAAGGAAGAGTCCAAGAATCAGTATTTGTTTTAAAAAATATAGCATAAAAGCTAAGGATGAACCCCTGAAGCTGTCAGGGTTTGGAAACTGGATAGAGGGCTGATTTGCTTAAGCTATGAATAAATGTAAATTATAGCCACCGAATGACCAAACTTATTGGAGGGGGTAGTACTTGGTGATCATACGTCTTAAGACTTAGAACTGGAACATATTTTGGAGATTCCCTAGTCTTACTCTCTCGTTTTATAGAGGAAAATGAGTCCTAACAAGGTTAGGGTTAGGGTTAGGTCAAATTAAAGAAGTCTCAGAGTGGAACTGGAACTCAAGTCCTATGACTCCAATCCAATGTTCTTTTTGCTATATCATGCTAAAGTTTCTCACCAAATCTCAGAGCTAGATTCTCTGGTTTAGCATTTCTGAACTCATGTCCTATAGGACCCTTGTATCACACAATGTAGGAGCAGGGGTGCCCAAGGAAAAACTCCATTCATCACATTTTTCCTCTGTAGTTGTGGACATACCAGATGCAGCCTGAACCAGAGGAAAATGTAATTGGGAAATATTTAACAAATTAAATAAAAATTTAATAGAAAATTGATAATGTTAAGTTAATCATGGGCCGTTAGGTGCCACAGGAGCTAGAGTGCTGGGCCTTGACTCATCTTCCCGAGGTCAAATCTGGTCTCCAACATTGCTGTTGGGCAAGTGGCTAAACCCTTTTTGCCTCAGTTTCCTTATCTGTAAAATGAGCTAGAGAAGAACATGGCGAACCACTCTAGTATCTTTGCCAAGAAAACCCCACAAAGAGTCCAATGTGAATGAAACTACTGAACAACAACAATAACAAAAATGTTGATCATGGTTTTCTAAATCAATATGTGGCCTGCAGGAATCCTTATGAATGGTTTAGTGCCCATCCCCCTCCCCTTTTCTATTTGAGTTTGATATCCCTGCTTCACACTATTGCATATGAAATAATATAATTCCTCAATACTTCATAAGACCCATAATTTCATCAGTATGTGTTCTTTCTTCACTAACCCAGATGGCAGCTCCACCAAACCTTCATGAATTTGTTGCTGTCCAGTTGTTTCAGTTATGACTGACTCTTCATGACTCTACTCAGGGTTTTCTTGGCAAAGATTCTGGAACAGTTTGCCATTTCCTTCTCCAGCTCATTTTACAGATAAGGAAACTGAGGCAAGCAGGGTTACGTGACTTGCCGGGGGTCATATGACTAGTAAGTGTCTGAAGCCAGATTTGAACTCAGGAAGATTACTATTCCTAACTCCAGGTCTGGAACACTATCCACTGCACTGCCTAGCTGCCCTAGCTTCATGGATAACTGTGGTCCAAAAATATCATCTAGTGACCTACCTCTGGTAATAAGGGGGGATCAGAATGGGGCAGGAGGGGGCGTGGCAAAAAGAAGCATTTGTTAAGTACAATTATGTGCCAGGCACTGTGCTAAGGACTTTACATATATTCTCTCATTTGATCCTTAAAACAACCCTTTGGTACTATTATGGTTCCCATTGTATAGCAGAGGAAACTGAAGCTTTTATACCTGATCCAAAATCTACTGTTCCACATTCAAAACTTTCTCAAACAGTTGGTACTTTAATGGTACTGCTTTAGAGAACATAGGATCATCACCTTCATGCAGTGATGAGGAAACGATAAAGACAAAGACCCAAATCAAAACAAGGGGAGAGGAAGGAAATTGATGGGTGCAGTGTGACCCTGAGATTCCTATCAACCCCATTCCCCATTTAGACTAGAACCGTCTTGATGACAGAGGTTGTTAATGTATACTTTCTGTCCTTTGCTAAAATGGACAAAGCGCTGCTTGGAGAGTCAGGAGACCTCGTTTGGAGTTTCAGTCCTT
The DNA here is from genome assembly GCA_028627135.1 of Pseudochirops cupreus. NCBI lineage: Eukaryota > Metazoa > Chordata > Mammalia > Diprotodontia > Pseudocheiridae > Pseudochirops > Pseudochirops cupreus. Next base: position 37,996,331 of record CM053581.1, read on the forward strand.
CCACTTCTTAGTTGCATGACTGGGGCCATCAGAGGTAGCCTCAGTATTCTTCATTCTCCAATGGCAATATTGGAGCTATATAATAGGGAACATACAATTATAAGGAGATATTATCATTATACTTTGACATAAAATTTTTTTCTTCCTATCTTTGTTGTATGCAAATGCATTGTGTCAAATGATGCATTCTTAAATTTTGATCCATTTATTAATACACATTTCCTAACAGACAATATTCTATCCTTGTTTTTATTCTGTGGCATGTCGAGGACTCTCTAAGGCCTATCCATGCAGCAGGTTATGACTAAAGATTCACCAACTTTCAACCATCTGTGTTAAGATTATTCATGAAGATTACAGCTCCTTCACTAGTTTCAACAACAGGTTAAGAGACAAGTGCCTGATAAGTTATAAAGAATTACTTAGTTTTAGTTATTATTAAATTTTACATGTTTTATAATTTTATTATAATTTACTATGATAATTTAAAATACTGTCCAATAATAATATTGTTATTGCTCCCGAAAGCAGCTAGAATGGGCCATGCCATGGAGTACACTGGAGTCAGCTCGTACCTCAAAATCGTTAAATTTTCATTGGGATCACTTACTCCTTGAAATCGGCATATGTCACAAATCAGGGCTCTAATTATTTGTTTGGTTGATTGACTCGACTTAAGAAAGTGAAAGTGTGTCCCACATAAGCTTTCTCCCCCAACCCAAGAGGCAGGTGTTAAGTATTTATCTGCACACCTTAGGCCTCTTAAATGATTATTGATTGAAGGAACAATGGCCTGAAAAAGGCGGTTTGCAAGATGAGGCTTCTCCCTTAGTAGAATACAACCCTGATAGTAGGCACACCCTTCATGTTCTAATTCTGGGAACAGTTTGCTGAGTATTTCCACAACCAGATTTTAGAATTATAGAATTAGAATCTAATTTAGAATTAGAATATATAATTAGAATACACATACCATATACATGTAGAGTTAGACTCATAGACATCACAACCATAGAACTATCGAGTTGGAAAAGAAACAAAGACATGAAGGTTAGACAAAGTGGGCTCTAATGTTCTTTCCAAGTTGAAGATTCTTGACCAATGGTTCTCAATCTGTGGGTCGTGACCCTTTTGGGGGGTCAAACGACCCTTCCACAGGGGTCACAGGAGTCGCCTAAGACCATTGGAAAACACATATTTCTCATAGTCTTAGGAATCGAGACACCACTCTTCTATCTGTCTCCAGGCGGGTCTGCCCACATGCAGATACACCAGGGTCTCGGCATTAAGAAGGTTGAGAACCACTGCTCTAGACTCTAGATGAGTCCCCTCATTTTAGAAACAAGATCCTGAGAGAGGTGACTTCCATGTGACAAAGGCTGAAACCAGAACGAGGTTTTCTGACTCTGAAGCCCATGCTCCAAAGACAGAGCAACGGCCCAACTTAGTCTAGAGGGCAGAAGTAGGATTAGTGGCTGAACAACTTTTTTGTTCAGTTGTTTTCAGTCATGTCGCCATTTGGGCTTTTCTGGGCAGAGATACTGAAGTGGTTTGCATTTCCTTCTCCAGCTCATTTTTCATATGAGGAAACTGAGGCAAACAGGGTTAAGTGCCTTGTCTAGAGTCACACAGCTAGTATGTGTCTGAGGTTGGATTCGAACTCAGGTCTTCCTGACTCCACGTCCAGCATGCTAGCTGCTGCACCACCTGACTGCCCCTGGAGTCAAACAGATCTGACCTCAAATTCATCTTCAGACACTTACTAACTATGAGTCACTCATCCTCAGCCTCAGTGTCCTCATCTCTATGCTGCTATTCTCTAGTCTGCTATTATCTCATAGAGACAATAGTAGCAATCATCTCTCAAGGTTGTTGGATGGATAAAATGAGATCATATTTGTAATTGTTAAAAGCACTATTTAAAAGCTAGTGGTGATGGTGGTGGTGGTTGTTACTTGACTACTTGACTACTTGACTACTTGACTATCTGGCTTCCCTTTTCACTCTAGAGCCAGGATTCTACGACAATAAATGAGCAGGTAAAAAAATTACGCAGAGTATTCCACAGCCATGCTGAAACAGAAACGCTATTTCATTGATGCATTCATTCATTCAACAAGTATTTGTCATATTCGTTAAGCAATTGCTATGTGCCCAGTAACGTGCTTATTATTCAGGATCCAAAGACCAAAACAAACAAACAAACCAAAAAAAACAGCTAAATAGTCCCTGCCCTCAAGGAGTTTCCATTCTAATGAATTCTAACTTAAACATTACTTTGAATTATAAATGTTACTGTTCCTCTTCATTAGTGAAATAAAAAAAATTATATATTTCAATAAAATTACATTCAAATACTTTATGCAATGATTGTAAACTCAAGAGTAAAATGTTAGCATTTTGCTGATGTTTATACATTTTTTTTAAAAATAGACTGCAGATAACTAAACTTCTATTTGGTAAATGTGGCCTGGGTGTCAGGATAGAGCAATTCCCTCTTCTGGGACCCAGAATTTTTGGTTTACAGGATTATAGCGTTGGAGCCATCAAGAATCCTCTCTGCCTAGTGGCAAGACAAAACCTGACTTTTGTCAACTAATGCCTGAATTCTTGACAGTTTTATCACCTGGGTTTTGCTTCTAAAGCTAAGCTAACCAACAAATCTTTCACTGTGATTCCTACCTAATTTGGGGGTAAACTTTGAGCAAAACTACTCACTTGAAAGAACTGAAAAGTCTGATGTCTTTAGAGCGGGTTCTCATAAAACCATTATAATCATACTGAAAGTAAGATCATTTTCAACAGAGAAAATTGGAATCTTCATGAAGAATTTTTAAAATTAATTTCAGTGGCAATAAAATAGCTTTTAGGAAGCGAGGTAGTGCAGTGGATAGAACTCTGGGCTGAGGGTGAGGAAGATCTGAGTTCAAACCTAGCCTCAGGCACTTAGTGGCTGGGTGGCCATGAGGAAGTAGTTCAGTTTCTGCCTGCTTCAGTTTCGTCATCTATAAAACGAAGACAGTAATAGCATCTACTTCGCAGGTTATGTGAGAAGATCGAATGAGAGAAGAGCTATGTAAATACTAGCCATTACTTTTAGTATATTTTGAAGGCTGATTGCCACTAGATATTATGCCTTTGCCCACCTCAAATCACTTTGGATTTACTTTTTATATATTACGTGTTTATTTATTTATATGTATGTGTGTACACGTGTATATACTTATATGAGGGGAGCATGTAGTTTTGTAAGGTCCTTGAAGACAGGGTTTGTCTCTGTATCTTTAGGACCTTGCCCATTGCTCAGCATGTAGCTGGTGACTGATAAATGCTTATCAACTGACATACAGATAGACTGGAGGCATGCATATGTGTATGTGTGTACTATAAGTGCATATTGCCACATATTTTGTTCCAGAGCTATGATTTATTACTGTGAGAAACTCCCAGTGTGGACACTACTTCTACTAGACTGAATATTGAATTGTAATGTGTAGTCTTAGAGATGTGTTTTGGACACAGTGAAGTGCTACATATAGTTAGCAGGCATAAGAGGTCGGGATTGAAACCAGATCTTTGTGGCTCCGAGGCCAGCCCTATAACTATTATGCTATGGTGACTCTTCTGCCTAATGAATGGAGTCAGATTTGATAGGCAGACAGACAGACAGCCAGGCAGGCAGACAGACAGACAGACAGACAGACAGATAGATAGATAGATAGATCCATCGATCCATCCATCCATTGATGGATGGTTGAATGGATGGATGGATGGATGGATAGATAGATAGATAGATAGACAGATAGATAGATGAATGGATGGATAGTAGGTAAGTAGGTAGGTAGGTAGATAGATGGATAGATAGATGATAGATAGATAGATAGATAGATAGATAGACGGATAGATGAATGGATGGACAGATGGATGGACAGATAAATAGATAGATAGATAGATAGATAGATAGATAGATAGATAGATAGATAGATAGAAAAATAGATGAATGGATGGATAGGTAGATAGGTAGGTAGGTAGATAGATGGAT
>CM053581.1:38000872-38021956 GCA_028627135.1 Pseudochirops cupreus
TAGATAGATAGATAGCAGCTAGATAGATACATTAGTACCATGGATGGATGGAGAGAGAGATACAGAGACAGATAGCAGCTAGATAGATACATTAGTACCATAGATGGATGGAGAGAGAGATAGAGACAGATAGCAGCTAGGTAGATACATTAGTACCATAGATGGATGGAGAGAGAGATACAGAGACAGAGATATGTGTATATTTTATATATGTATAAAAGCACAACAACAACAAAAAATTCAAACCCAACAATGCTTCCCCACAAAAAAACCCACCGACCAAATAATCCTAACTCCTATTCATTACAAATTCTGCTCAGCTGGCAAGATCCATGGACCCCAGCCACTTGCATAGTTAAAATCCTGTGTACCTAAGCTATTAGTCTCTCCTATCCAACTCTTCCCAAGCAATCTTGGGATCATGCCAGTACTGGCTGCCTTTACCCGACAGTTTTAAAAATCTTTGCCAGTGTAGACTGAGCCAAAAAAAATCTATTTTTAACCTAATTGTATCCGTTTCCTCTTAAATCCAAGGCAATGCTCTGTCTTTAGACCCACCCTTCACATACTGCCAAGCCAGCAGGAACTTCATTCTCCTACCCAAGCCATGATTATACCAAAGGGCCTGATACAGCTTCTCCAGCTGGTTTGTCTCCAAGGTAGCCAGACTCAAAACTGACCATCTACATTTGAGACTTTTTCTCTTTGGAAACATCTTCTTGTATTATACATTATAACGTGTGCAAACTGAATAATTCTCAAGATGCTCGTCTTGAAATCCAAGTATCAAGTATTATAAAGTTTGTTTCTTCCATTTTTATCTTAAAAGGGGGGGGGGGAATGAATGAATAAATTAAGTGGGATGGATAATCAAATGAAATAAAAGAGACCCTTCCATTTCTTTTGGAGGAGACTATAAGGGAAATATGCAAAAGAAAATTCTACCACTGGGATCTTCAGTTTGACTGAAACCAATTTTACATCAGAAATTAGATGCTGCAGTGCAAGCAGCTTGATCTTTTGAGATTCCAACCCCATTCCTATTTTTTAACTGTGGCCCCAAATTAAATGAGAATTCTCAGCATAGCTGAAATACTTGGATTTAATTCAAGGAGTCAGATGGTCAACAAAGACTGACTACTTGCCCACAGGATACACTACACCAGGTGTTTAGAGCACATCTGGAAACAGGTGCTTATGGTTCATGTGAAAAATAGATTTGGTCTCTGCCCTCAAGGAGATTTTAATCTAATAGGCAGAGGAGGTGGTGTAGATAGAGAATTGGTCTAGGGGTCCTGAGGAATCACATGAGGCAATAGATATGAAAGTAGTATGAGAAAAAGCAACAAAGAGGTACAGATACAAGATATTACTACTATTGAAAATAGAATAAGAGTAAGAATGATGATGATGATGATGGAAAATGGACCTGTGATTTCATTAGATTAGGAAATGCCCAAGTAGGCAACTTTGTCCCTCTCCCATGCAGGGTGGCACCTACTCCACCAATGAGAATCTTAAAGAATTGCCTACAGTGGTTAAGTGACTTGCCCAGCGTCACACAGCCACTGTGAGGCATAAATAGGACTTCACCTGAATTCTTCCTGGTTTCAAAGTCAGTTCTCTATCCACTTTGCCTCATTGCTTCTATGTAACAATGATAATGAAGCAGCTGGGCACAGAGTCAAAAGAATTGAGTTCAAATCCAGCCTCAGACAATTTACTAGTTGGGTGACCCCGGGCAAGTCACATCACTCCTGTCTACTTTCATTTCCTCAACTGTAAAATGGGGATAATAGTAACTCCAACCTCACAAGGTTATTTTGAAGACTCAATGAAATATTTGTGAATCTCTTAGCACAGTGACTGGCACAGAGTAAGTCCTAAAAACATGCTTATTCAACTTACTGATGATGATGATGATGAAAATGAAGATGATGATGGTGTTATCGTCTAATGAGGAAACTAAGCCTTTTAACTCCTCTTCCCTTCTTCCCTCTTTTTTCTCTCTAACCCATCCATAATATTGCTGCTAGACCTCCCATGCCTGCAAATCTGGCCACATCATTCCTCTGTTTATAAAACTCTTCAACGGCTTGTCTCTTCTTGATTGAAGTTCGATCTTTTTATCTTGGCATTCAAAGCCTTCCATACCTCGCATCATTCTGCATCCTAGGTTTGTCTCATATATGCTATGCTCCTAGAAAATTAGGATATTTACTGTTTCTTGAATATGCTCCACACTCTCCTCCCTCCTTGCCTTTGCTGACACTTTTTCTGACATGTGGACTACTTATTCTACTCTTCTTCTCCACTTGTGGAAATCCCACCCTGTCTTTAAAGTTCAGCTCGGATTTATCACATCCATGGAGCCATCCCAGATACTCTTAATCAGTAACAATTCCTGTTAAGACTTTACATAGCATTCAGTTTGCATCTCTTTTACGTGTGTATACATAATTTTGTTTATAGAAATTCATGTGCCCCCATGCCTCTGTGTCTGTGATATTTCTCTATTAGATTGCAGGCTTTATGAAGGCAGGGACATATCTTGGATATATGAATGACCCAATCTCTATTAGCATCTAGCATGATGTATGGTATGTAATAAGTGCTTTAAAAATGATTGTTAATGTGACCAAAGTTTATTATCAACAACTAAGGTTATAAATACCTTGGTCATCTCTCCTGGAAATGGCTTCAAAATTTGAGAAAAAATGGAAACTTTCAGTACAAAATGTAACCATCATGGAAACCACTGCTATACAGGAAATATATCACCTTCCTCTTAGAAACCTAGGAAAAGTGATTGTGGCAACCAGGTGAAGTGGGTGCATGTCTAGGGTTGGAGGCCTTAGATAGCTTCCATTGGCCTAGAGTTGTTATTTCACTCTATTTCTACATAGATATAAAGAGTGTATATAGATACACATTCTATGTTAATCTATATATCACCTATATAATATGTATCTATGTGTAAATATCACTTATAGATACACAAATAATAGAATATATAGATACATTATCACTGTGAAGCTAAAAGATGATCACTCTGTGAGCTATCCATGATTCTTAACTTGGCTAAGACATTTTATTTTAAATAAAGGAACTTAGTGAAATGGGAATAGCACTAGATTTTGAATTAGGGGACCTGGGTTCAAATCCTCCTTCTGCTACATACTACCTGTGTGACAATGAGCAGGTCAATTCCCCTCTGAGAATCTCTGCTTTCTTTTCTCTAAAGAAAGGCAATTAGTTTAGAATCCTTCCAAGCACCCTTCTAGCCCTAAATTTATGACTCTGTTTCTATGAGATAGAGAGGCTTCCCCTCTGTTTTGATGGAAAGAAGAATTTGCCAATCTGGATCAAATGAGGACATTTTCTGAAGCTCACTTTCAAGGACTATTGAAAAGAAAGAATCAGTGATTTCATTTTGATGAGCTACACATTCAAAGCTAAATGTGTGTTAACAATATTGCAATAATTACCCTTGTAATTATAACATTACAAAATTTAAACTTATTCAGTTGTAACACTGTTTTCCCAGAACTATAGAAAATGTGTTTCTTCTTAGCCTTTTCTCTTTTTCAAATGATGCTAATTTAATTAATTGCTAAATAGTCAAAGGACAGCCTTCCCCTCCCTTTAAGCAAGTTGATTTGCTAGCTAATATGTCTTCAAGATGATGGGATGCCTACTCTATGGATAAGCTGATGAATAGGAGAAGTAGGAGCTAATTGCTTACACCATGGAAGGCTTTGTCTGTTTGTCTGTCTGTCTACATACATACATACACATACATATATACATACATATACATATACACATATGCAGTTTTCTTGAATCTACACATATAATATATAGATACAAAGAGTGTATGGAGATACACATCCTATGTTAATCTATATATCACCTATATAATATGTATCTATGTGTAAATATTACTTATGGATATATAATAGAATATATAGATATTGATATAATATATACATGTGTAAAGATATAATATGACATAGATGCATATTGTATATATAGATATATATTCAGAAAAAAGCCTGATGAGATAAAAGTTGCTCTAACAAAATAGATGAGTTTCCTGGAGCCCTTCACAATAGCATGAATGCTGTTATAGCATTCAACATTAGCCTACATTAATCGTGATTTCTAAGTTTGATTCATTTTCCCTTCTGACTGTATAACCACTCAAACATCACAGAACACAAAAGATTCTTAGCAACTTTATAATACCTGTAAACTTTACAACAAGTAGATTTTTCTCCCCTCCCTCCCCCTTTTCTCAGTAAATAGGCAGGAAACCTGCTTTTTCATTCTGATTCATCCGGCCTGCAACTTTTATTCCTGCCTGAAGAACAGCCATTTGGAATTGTTTTTGTAGAATTTCCTGACTTAACGCCATTTCAGAAGTGAGAGGACATGAAAAGACATTTGATTTGCCCACTATCACCACAACTCCATAGCTTGATTTCTGTATCATACACCCAATTTATTCAGAGTGCGCTCATCATGACCACCTACGGTACGTGTCTGTCTCTCAGCTCGGTATTTATTCCCCACTAGTTGAAAATAAATGATCAAGACGAATCTGGATATTTGACACTTCTTCCATCGTGAAAAATAAAAGGATCAATTTAAAACCCTTCATTACTGTCCCTAAGAGGAGTGGAAGGGAAATTGAAGATGCTGTCATCAATGAAAAGGAATTTTCCTCCAGAGTGCTAGGATTTAAATCAGCAAGCACAGTCCCAAAATCGCTGTTGTTGTTGAAATTAAAAGTTGTTCTAGATTATGCATTTCACCCTTAATTGGGGATGGACACTGGGGGGAAAGACATCATAGATAATATTTATTTTTCCTTTTAAAAAATCCTGAAGCAATAGAGCTTCTAGGAGTCACAGAGACACTCAAATCATCATCAAAAATTTATTAAGCACCTACTCTGTGCCAAATACTAAGGATACAAAGATGAAAATTAAATAGTCCCTCCCCTCAAGGGGCTTATATTCTTTTAGAGGAAACCACAAGGCATCTCTAAATATATAATTAATCAAAATAAGCAGAATAACTTCAAAATAAATTCAAGGTGGTTAAATATAGAATGTTTCAAACATCTTAGAGCAGTTATAAGCCACTAAAGTTTAAAATGAAACTGAGGTTTTGGGAATACCCTGTGAAAAGTTGTCTAGACAAGACATAGATGAGAATTGAAGGGGAGAAGCAAGGGAGATCTTTTCTACAGATGCATGTGAAAGAACCCAATTGTTTCAATAATTCCAAGGTGAAGCAAGTCCAGTCCTGAACACATTACAACCCAATGTGTGAAAAAGGAGATGTACCATTACCAAGATGCCCATTATTTACCTAATAGACCATAAAAGGTTTCTGGGGACTCATTACATTCAATTGGGTCAATTTGAAACATGCAAATATGTATATAAAATTTGTAAATGTATATTGAGACTAGGTGTGGGAAAACTGTTAGGAAAAGCATTTAGGGGTAATTCTTGACCATGATCATATGCATTTACCTTTTTTTTTCTTAAATCAAGCCATCAGAATCAGCCTTCATGTTCCCAGATACAAAGGCACATGTCTTGAAAATTAAATATCAGTATGGTTGACTCTCTGCTAGGCAATATGACAAGCATTTCCAGGGCCTTACTGCATATAATTCAATAATACTAACTTTGGAGTGGAGGAGGGAAACCTATGGAGGGATTAGTAAGATATAGTGAGGATTGGAGTGGTCAATTCATTTTCCCTCAAACAGGAGATGATTTCACACCCCCACCACTATTGTCTCTTTCTTGTTGGCTTCACACATGTGTGAAAGGGAGAGAAACACATAGGTTTGTGTGGGCGCATCTATAGCCATATATAAAACATTATGTATTTGTTTTCCTTCCTTGTCTTGCCCTGAAAATGCTTCACTTTACCACGAGTAAAAGCACTCAGAGGCTTTTTTTGTTTACCCATAGGAGAAACAAACACTTAGTCCGATCAGTTTGCTAACTGAAACACCGGATAGAAGAATGAACCTGTTAGTACTAAATTTACCAAATGATCATCCTCATTCCTCTGTAGATGCTGAATTTACAATGCATCTGAGTTAAAGATACCCTTTACAAAAAATGTTAACCTAGTCTGTAAATGCAACCACCTGCCTGATATATGAGGAATGTTAGCCATCCCAGTAGAATACCACATTCTGGAATTAAAAAAAGAAAAAAAATATATTTTTAATACTAGTTTAGTTCCTTGATTCTTGCCTTTTAACAAAGAAGATCGTTACTTAGATAAACTCTAAGTAGAAAGTAATTTTTTTTTAAATAGGGCTAGAGCAGGGTTCTTATCCTTTTTGTGTGTTATAGACCCCTTTGTCAGTCTGGTGAGTCTAAGGACCCTTACTCAGAATAATGTTTAAAATAATCAAAGGCAATGCTAAATTTCACTTAGAAAAAAGTGAATATAAAGATCTCATTTTTCCCCCCATCTAAGCTCATGGACTTCCTGAAATCTATCCATAGATCCCTTTGGGGTCCATGAACTGTAGGTTAAGAACCTCTGGGCTTAGAGGGTTGGAAAGCCAAGCCAACCCTTGAGTCATTCAGAGAGGTCTGGATGGAGGTTTTGCTTAAACCATTTTTTCTTGCCCTTCATCAGCAGCTGGAAACACATACAACTAAAGCATGCAGTCAGGATTGCCAGTTGTCTGTTCATGGTGTTAAATCTCAATAAATTAAAATTAAATTTTTTCTTGCTGTTTGTTATTTAATCTATCATTACCCATACCCATAACCCCACCCCTAATACAGACAGACTCTCTCTCTCTCTCTCTCTCTCTCTCTCTCTCTCTCTCTCTCTCTCTCTCTCTCTCTCTCTCTCTCTCTCTCCTTCTCTCTGTCTCACACACATACACACACACACACACACACACACACACACGCACAGGCTTATGGGGAAGAAGATTGTTTTTGTTTCATCAAGTTCTTCAAATGAGGGCTACCAGTGACCATTGCCCACCCTAGCTCTGTCTACACAAGTAATGCATTAATTCAACAAACGCTTACTAAGCCCTGCTTTTAGTGAGGCGTTGTGTAGGTGCTGTGAGGGATACAGATACTCTAGGTAAAAACTAGCCCCTAACTGCAAAGAATTCATGATACATTTTTAAAAACAGATTTAAATAAATTTTTCTGGAAAATACTGCAAAGGAAATAAATAAGTTATTTCTAGGTGGATCAAAGACTTTAAAACATAATATCCATCAATAATACTTTGCATTTGATTTCCTTCATCTTTTCATAGAAAATATGAATTTAAAAATAGGCCATCTTCAGTTATAAAATACAGAAAACAAAAACCAAAGTGCAAAACATAATTTAATGTTATTAAGGTAACTACATTCTACTTTCCAAACTAATTGTAAAACACAACCTAAAATTATCCAGGAAAAATTATTGGTGCAATTAGGCAATGCCAATATAACGAAGGTAGATTCTCTACGTTTCATGTTTTATTTTAAATGGATTCCTTGGTTTTGTATTTTGTTTGACAATGATTTGCATTTAGTAGTTTAAATCAGTTTTGTATACACTTATCTTTGTTTTGAAGAAGGTAAAGAAAGTCCATAATGTTTATATTTTTCCCTAAAAAAATATTTCAGTGCTACTCTGAAATGTATTCCCTTAAAATAGCCATACTCATAACTCCTCTCAAGGCTCAGCAGTTTCTGATTTTGTTATCTTGTTGACCATATTTAGGTGATTTTTTTCACTGTAAGGAAGTCTTTCTGTTAATAATTCTTCACCAAATTAAAAAAAAAATATTTGGATTTGGATTTGCAAACTAACCAAAGCAATTAGAATTCATTGTGAACTGAATGTGGTACAAATTTCTTTGTAAACTGAAGACAATTTTAAAAAATGAAATAAATATTTTAAAAGTTGTTCTGGGGAAATTCCTCCATCTGCTTTGGACACCTGCAATAATGTCTTAAAAGGGCAAGGTGGTGTTTAAAATTTTTAATTTCGTTAAAGGATACTCAGTCCCCCAAAAGCTGTTCTCTTGAATTGAAACCTCGTGAGGCAAGCTTCAGTCCTGAGCAAACAAAAGCAGCTGCATTATAAACCCTTGAAAAAAGGGTTTATAATGCAAACGCAGCCGTGACCTTAACTCTAGAGGTGCAAACATGCAGCTGTAATAGGAAAATTATGCATTAAAACAGAATGGGGTTCTCCGAATGTTTTAAGATTTCTATTTGATCACGTTTAGTAGCTTTTCTAGTTTCAAATAACAAATGAACGAAAGGAAAGCTTCTGCATCCTTCCCCAAAAAGGAATGCATTTCTGTTTGGGGGCAGGAGGGGTGCAAAGGGTGATGAAAGATTTGAACGTCCATTAGTAAATAAGAACCTCTAAGCTAAGGAGAATCCCTGCCCCACAATCTGACTTAGAAAATAATGTTAACATTTTAAAATGTTAAATGCAATTAATGGCATGAAGAAAGCAGATAAATGTTGAACCTGTGTTGAATTTTGCTTTGCAATTTTACCAGGAAAAAAAAATGAAAACAAAGGCTAAATCCTGTGACTGTTTACTGCAATATTTTAAAGAAAATGACATGACATTAAGTATCAGCTTTGAAGGAAAGGAAAAAAGGAAAGAAGGAAGGAAGGAAGGAGGGAGAGAGAGAGAAACAGAGAGAGAGAGAGAGAATAATAAAGGGTGAGAAAGAAGAAAATGCTGAAGAAAAGAATCAAAATATAGAAAACGAATAAAACCAAACAGGATCAAGATTAAGGTGAGCAGAGGAAAAAGAAATAAGATCCAAAACATTAATGTATTAAGGAGAGGAAAAGGGAATAAAAGTTGCAAGGGGGGAAAATGAAAATCTAATAAGATTAATAAAGCAGCAAAGAAAGGGAATTGATTCCAATATTGTGAGATTTGGAAACACCAAATTAATCAAATAAAAATATCGTTTATATTTAGACAAATAAAAGGCAAAATTTATATCTATTTTTGATACGAGCAATCATTCTAATTTTTTAAACCCACATCTAAATTGTCAACATTTTTTGTCTGTCCAAGGAGGACTCAGTTAAGGTTACAGTCTCCTGAACAGAGGATTTTCCTTTCTGGGGAAGCCAGACAAATAGAAATGACTGGACTAGAACCCAGACAAACTCCTGTTACCTCCTCCCCCCCCCCCCCAGTACTGAATAAATAGGGATCCACTTCTCAGGAGTTCATAACCAGAGGTCGACGATTTAAAAAAAAATACTATATTTTTAACTGTATTTCAATATTATTGGTTTCTTTTGTAATTCTATTAACAATTTTATTCATTAAAAAAACATGATTCTAAGAGGTCTATAGGCTTTACCAGATTGCCAAAGGGTTCTAGGTTAAGAACTCCTGTTTTAAGTGATACAGAATAATTTGGGAGTCTTCTGATTTCTTTTTTTAATAGTCAAAAGTAGAAGAAAACTTGGGTGGTTGGGTAGAGAAAACTGACACCTTATGCATTTTGATTAAAATGTGAAAAATGAAAGGAAGAGGACGCTGAGATAACAGAAGGCTTGATCTTGAGAAACAGTTATCTGGTCCAGGGGCAACTCGGGTGTGAATAATAAGCAAAGAAGAGTTATTAGCAAAAGAGCCCTAACTCTCAAGCATATGATACCCCATTGGAGAAATCAAAAATGCAGCTTTTCCTCTGTTTAGGTAAGATGTTCCAGGAATTATTCTGGAACAAACTGTGGGGATGATTTTGCTCTCCAGAGTGATCATGACACATTTCCAGGGTCATACTAAGATTTTGTACCAGAATGAGGATCTTGGATAGAATTCTAGTTGGTCTTTGGTTAATTTAATTTACTTTTACATTATTCATTCATTCATCTTTTTTTATTTTTTAAAAGAGCCCATTCTGCCAGTTTTCCCACAGTCCAATTTGGCTAAATGCGGCATCCATGATTAACGCCTTCATTTGGCACAACTTGGACCTGGCACTGTGTAAATAATACCGTACCCATTAATCTTGCCGAAACACTGCAGGACTGTGTGTGTGTCAGTGTGGCAGGGGGAGGGTTCGGTCACGGCACCACTAATGTCCTAATAAAATCAGCCTCTGGGATCTGACCCTAACCTTTCTGACACCCTCAGCACACGGGCTGTTTCTCATTAGAACTTTTTCTTAGATCCAAAGATCAAGCATTGGCTATCTGTGCCTCCATTTTGTAAGCTGAAGACAAATAGCATTTGGGGCTTGATATAGCGTCCTAAGGTGTGCCTGTGTCTAGAAAGCTAAGATATTTGTACTATCTCCTTGGGGAGTGGAGAGGAAGGGGGAGAGAAGGAGCAGTAGAAACAAAAGACTTATAAACCAGTTTTGCATTTCAACAAGCTGTTAATAAATACACAGTACTGTTTCCCATCTGAAAGAATGTGTCCATGTGATTTAACTTTCAGGAATTAAAGGTAGCATCACAAACTGGCCAGTGATACCTTTGGCCAACCTTTGAATGTCAGAGTTTGGCTCAAATTATCATTATTTTTAATTCCCTCTGTTTTACAGCCAAAGATAATACAGAATCAAACTCGATCTTTAAAATGGGATCAGATGTCCAGCTCATAAATGGTGTTTTCTACCAGGTGCCAGCTCTGTGCAATGCTCTTCCCCTCCACTTCCCTCCTATATGCCATACAACTTTTTGAAAGATATAAACTCCATTTGGGTCTCTTTTCTTATCTTTTAATTTGAGTGAAGAGTAAAAGGGGGCCTAAATATGACTCTACAATGTAGAGTCTACAGGCTCTACCACATATCTCAAAGAAAAGCTATCTCTGGAGGGAAATGGACATTTCCACTTTTATTGTATTGTCTGGGACTTAAATCAGACTAGATCTTAAAGGATCTGTTTTAGGTATTTTTTTTTCTTGGATCTGGTACCTTCAATTATTAGCAGTCTAGAAAGAAAAGGACTTGGGTGAGAAAGAAGGTAGAAGAACCCTTCCTTACCTGATAAGAAGGAGAAAGGAATCTGGCATGTTTTAACAACAACCAAACTGAAGGATCTCAGCTTTGCCTCTGATCTGAGATGGAATTTTTTTCTAAAGCAACCTCAAATGACTCAGGCCCTTTTGGTGAGTGTTGAGGAGGGGTGGGATGGGATGAGAATGGTGGAGGCTAGGGGGGAAGGCAAAGAGGGCAATGAACAGAGAACTGGGGATTTAGGTTTGTATGCCTTGAGAGCTGTTAGGGGCAAGACATGCTAGTACGTAAGAGGCCTCCATGAGGGAGAACCATGGGATTGGGACAAAAAGAAGGAATCCCAGGGTTAGTAATAGCCAAGAATGTCGCAGGTTGGTCCACAGTGACATTTATTTTGCTCAGAGCACATGAACCCCAGGTATTTGGGGTTGATGTTGCCACTGTCATGAAAATTAAAAGTTTCCAGAAATGAAAATTTAAAATTCCTCCTTTATATTGTCAGCACCCAGTCTAAAAGAGGCCAGTTAGCTGGTGAGAAGACGGCTTCAAATCTATTAGCCAGCAAGTCTTCAAGGAGCTGGAGATACAACGCCAGAAATGTGATAAATTCTCTATCTGCTTAATCGCACATGTCAATTACAGTAGTCTCTTCCACTGCACAAACTGTGAATAGCAGCTCAGAAAATACAGCTAAAAGACAGTGTTATAATTCTGAATACTCAACAGATGATTCAAAACCCAACGTCAGAGCCAAATCCTGGATCAACAACGCTGCCTAAGCAAAGAAAAATTTTTATGCTGCTCTGCTTGAGTACAAGGAGTACAGGGACGTGGCACAATGATACAGAGACAGAAGGGCAAATGAAACCAGAAAAATAGATACTGAACATTTGGAGACAAATAAAAGAAGTACGGAAAAGCCTTATCCAGGAAGGAAGCAAAACAGCAAAACAAATTTGTGGTTTTTCAGTTACAGGGTAGTTGTGCTTTTTAAAAATCATTTTATTATCCATATTTTTTTTTATTTGCAGGAGTTTTTTTGTGGACAATATTAAAAATCTAAAGCTTAGAAAGGAATGAAGAGTATTAACGTTTTTCACATAAGAATAGTTCAGGGGAGGGAAAAAACATAAAAGCTACATGAAAATTTTAAATGCAATTATTTTATATTAGAATATTTGGATTGAAAGATCTTGAGGGTACTGTTTTTGATAAGACAGCCCCACTTGACAAGGCCTGTCACCTTGCCAGGTTTCTCTGTTGTCGACTAAAGATGAAAGGGCATCAGAAAGAATTAACTTCAGCTTTTAAACATTTTGAAAATGTCAGAGAGGTCAGAGATAATCTATTTCTATGTATGGCATATTTACTTGATGAAATTTGTGCTAACAATGTGTTTTTGCTTTTCATTCAAGTTGGTCCAAAATCTTGGTAATTGATCACAGGCTAATGACAGCTGACCAGGAAACAATATGATTGGATAAATTCTGTATCAATCACAGCTGTTTTGGGTAGAGGCCATGCATATTACACTTTCTAATGCCAGTAATTGGCAACTCTGGAAAAACCAGCTTGCTCTCCTTGTGTATTTTCCATAGTCGTTTACTTGGTTTCCAGTTACATGGAAGCCAATTTAAAGCTCTTTGTGACTCACACCTCACCATCAGACCTATTGTTCCAGTGTGCTCCTGAGTGCCTCTGCAAAATTCAGTGATTTGTTTCAGTATGCATCTCAAAAGAAAATGTAAATAATGTCCACTTCTTGCCAAACTTATCTGGATGTTATTGATGACTGCGCTAGTTAAAAAAAAAAATTTAAGAAAGACACATTACATGTAATATCATGATGAAGCCTAAAGTTTGTAAACAACACACAAATAGCAGATGATTTTCCATTTCTATGGTGCATTCCTGCCTCCAAAAAAGGGAAAGCAGACAATTAAAAGAACAGGTACTATTACATCAAGCTAATTCCCCTTTTCCACATGAGATTCAAAGAGAAAGGTCAAGTCTGCCATCATTTCTTTCTCTAACTGATGCTTAGAGCCGGCGTGCACTGAGCATGATATATTTAAAAGAAGCCAAGCAATCGGCCATTTTCTGCATCAACTGTATTAATCATAAACCCTCCATCTTGAGCTGAAATGAGAGATTAGGTGAAGGGGGTCAGAGGGCCAGTTGTAAATAGCAAATGCACACAGAACAGGTCCTTGCTGATGAAAAACCAAACTCATCTTTTCCCTCCATCTTCACACACACACACACACACACACACACACACACACACACACACACAATGTATCCCTCACAACTAAGTGGAGGGCTATAGCATCTGTTGTAATTCATAAGATAGGCTGCCTACAAAATGGAAAACTAGCAAAAGGCTGTTCAGGAAGCTGACTCCTACATCCAGGACTGACAAAGCCAACGTGCATTAAAAAAGTCCATCAAATATCCTGGAACTTTAAGGAATGGATAGCAAGGAAATTCCGAGCAAAGTTATTAAGAGACACTCCAGTGAACATACATTGTGTGGGCATATACACGGAGTAATTAGCTATATACTAAATGAAAGAGCAAACTGGCATTTTATTGTGTCAGACATGGGGCTCCCTAAGTCTGTTGCACAGATATATCATGTCAGAAATCATAACAGAACCCTCATCCACCATGGCAAAGTCTATTCCAGAGTGCAGTGATACAGTTTGCTTAAGGATCATATAGGAGATCTAGATGCCCAAACAAACAATGCCTTTCTGTAAAAGTGGAGACAATCAGTTAGGCCATTTTTAGTTAAATGCATTGTCTTGGCTAGTAATGTGTTGGGGTTTTTTGAAGGGAAAAACAATTGAGGGTGGTTCATTTTTTTTTTTTAGAAAATCTTATTAAAGGAATATACTAAAAGTCTTGCCCTGTTTTAAAAAGAAAACAAAATCTTATGGCAATCATTAAAAATGAAATATTTTCTGGGCAAGAGGACAGCAGAGACCTCCTCTGACTATGCAGATGCTACCCTCTTCCATTCACATTGACCCACTTGGGTGTCTTAAATAATGTTCTTGTCATATTTCTTTGACTCTCAAGGCTGCACTGCCCGTGAACTTCTCAGGGCTCCACACATTAGCCTATGAGACAATAGAACCACTTCTTTTAAAGTAACCATTAACTAATGCTCAGATACTGTCAGATCACTCACAACTGAAAATCCACAGAACCCATAGGGCTCCTTCTGGCTACCAGATGAATTTATTACAAGCAGACACCTATTGTACCTTCTGAGTTCTATTCTTCAATGGATAATGATTGTCATTATAGCACTCTGCATTTAGGGCAGCTCCTTTTTTCTGAAGTTTTCCCCAGACCCCAAGGTTGTTAGGACTATGTTCATCATCATTATCGATTAATATTTCCGAGTACCTACTGGTTTCACAGCATGATGCTGGGTGCTGTATTCAATTAAGACAGATTCCCACTGCATTCCATGATTAGTCACTAGATCTAACCACATATGCAAAAGGCATATGCTAAAACAGCCACATCATGCAGGATGAAATACAAAGTCTGAAATAGAATGAGTTGGATAGACATTTTTTTTCATAACCTGGTTCTGCCCACCTCTTGTTTAATATTCACAGATGTTACAGGGTTAGAAGAGACCTAAGAAATCATCTTGTCCAACCCATTCCCGATCAAGAATTCCTTCTACACCACTGACAAGTGGTTGTTCAGAGTCCCACCTGAAAACATCCAGGGAGGAATAAAGCAATATCTCTGGGAATGGCTCCTTTTTGCTTTCAGAGAGCAATAATTGTTAAGACAGGTTATTCCTTACATCAAGTCCCAAATCCATCTCCTCTGCAACTTTTATTCATTGGACTTTCCTAGCTCTGTCAAACGGAACGAATAGCTGGCATTTACATATTGTTTTACCATTTATGAAGCACTTTGTAATTACCATCCCATTTGATAACTAACCCAACAACTCTTTGTATGCTTGGAGACATCCGTCATCACATCCTCCTCTCTTGCAAGTTTTCTCTGAGTTAAATCCTTCCAATTCACTTAACTGGTCCTTGTGTGACATGAATTCCATTCCCCTTACTATTTTAACCTCCTCTGGACAACTTGCTAACACTGTCCCCTTTATAGAGTGTATTTCAAAATAGAAAAAGGTACAAAGCTCCAACTTTGCTACTAGGAGAAGGGAAAGGAATAAGCATTTATGAAGAGCCTGCTATGTATCAGGTGTTGTGCAAAGGGCTTTTTTTAAAACAAATATTTCATTTGATTTTCACAACAATTTTGGGAAGTAGGTTCTACTATTATCCCATTTTACAATTGAGAAAACTGAGGCAAACCTAAGTTAAGTGACTTGCCCAGGGTCACATGGTTAGTAAGTATCTGAGTCCAGATTTAAATTCAGGTCTTCCTGACTCCAGGATCAGCACTCTAGCCACTATGCCACCAGCTGCCTCACTATCTTAGGAGAGAAATTATACAGTAAGTCAGAGCTAGCTTTAAGAAAGTAGCCAATATTTACATATAGCAACATAGCAATCCCTCTTCATTCCTGGATGACATCACTCTCAATCCCACCCCTACTAAAGTAGTCTGATAAACTAATTCATACATGACTCCACTTTGTAACATTGGGTTGCTCTCCTAAGGCTATTTACATTTTAAGTGAAGATATGGGCAGAGCTAGGCAATGCTTAACCAGGGGTAGGGAACCTGAATCCAGGATTCAGTCAAACAACCCAGAGGGCCACATGTAGCCTCAAGGTCACAGGTTCCCCACCCCTGGAAACCCAAAGGAATGGACCTATAATGGTAGAAGTGGAGGGGAAAATAATTAGTCCTTCTGAGGTAAAGTGTCCTTTTATTCTCCTCCAGAATCACAGCACTGGTAACTGATGACTCCATTCCCATGCATAAAGACAACCATGATAATTAGGAGTATGTATGGAGGAGAGGTCAGAAGAAGAGAGAAATTATGAAAGGATTGAGGGAGAAGAACCAAGATTTTCCCATTCCAGGTGAGCAACATCTTTGTCAGTTTGTTTCAAGTTGAATACATAAAAATAGGTAATATTTGAAATTTTAAAAGGAGAACACTTATTCAAATAGTGGTCAGGGTGTCTTCATCAACATCTTAACCTTATTCTCTTTCAAGGACTGATGTTCTTACAAAAACACAAGGTGTATTTTTTTTTCCTTCTTCTATCACACCAAGTCTAAAACCCATCTGCCTGATTTCAGCACCCTCCACAATCCGTGTCCATTCTACTTGTCCATCTTCCTACCTTCCATTAGGCACCCTTCACTTGAGTCAGTGGTCTCCTCACCCTCCCACAAACACACCACGGTCACTCACACCTCTTCACCTCACTTCTATTATTCTTGTCGCTAGGAACACTCTCTCCACTTCAACTTTACCTCTTTAAACCTAGGAATCTTTCAAGGCCACCTCTTCCACCTACCCCATAAAATTTCAGTATGTCATCTTACTGGTGCACTCCAGATTCATGTGTTATCCAAGCTAGACTGTAGGTTTCTAGAGGTTAAATACTTCTTTATCTACCCAGCACCTAAATATAGGGCTGAACCTTTAGCTAGTACTCAATACTTGTTGACCATCTGATTATATAAGCAACCCTTGTTATTCTGTGACTGCAACTATACTCTTTAAATTGTTGTTTTGTGTCTGTGTATGTTTTTTTGAAATCCCATCCAGGCAATAACAATGAAATAATGCTGCAATTAAATATTTTTAGTTCCATCTACAGAATCAAAGAACTGGAAGGGACCACCTTCACTTTCTATCCTGGCCTATACACAAAAGGAAGTTCCATTCTAGTGTGACAAGCAATCATCCAGCCTTTCCTTGAAGACCTCTCTGCTCAAGAGAAACCAACATCTGTTTGACTGGTTCCAATTTATAAATAGAGGCACTGACTTCAAATATCATAGGAAGCACAAACTTTGCTCTCAGAGCAGTAAAAAACAAAACAAAACACAACAACCACCGTGAACCAAAAGGCTTTCCACTGAGTGACCACCACTCCCAAACCCAGATTCTTCCTCCACTTCACAGAACTTTCACTTGCCTCAGAACAGTCATGAGACTTTAGCTGCTGCCTAAGGGGTTATAGCAGCAAAGATATTGAAATAGTTAAGACAGTCCATGCATTTCTAAAACATTTTATTTGAATAAAGATTTTCTGGTTTGAACACATTTGCATGTCCCCACAGTACTTGACTTGCCGATACAGATAGAGCCCATGGACCATTTTGTATTGCCAGACTTTCTTGAGAGTTTCCCTTCCTTCTCTCAGAAGGTGATTTTCTCATTAAGAGAAGGCAATCCCTTAAGGACCAAAGGTGTTTTGGCTTCATCTTTATTTATTATTCGTTATTTATTGGATTTTTACAGTATCTGTTTTCCAAATAGCATGAGTACTACACAGATGACTCTCAAATGGTTAAAATAACTTTTTACAATAAACATTTCCAGGCACCCTAACTCTCTAAATTATAAGAGGAGATAAATTGGGAAGAGCAGGAAAGGAATAAAAATGA
Source organism: Pseudochirops cupreus (assembly GCA_028627135.1). NCBI lineage: Eukaryota > Metazoa > Chordata > Mammalia > Diprotodontia > Pseudocheiridae > Pseudochirops > Pseudochirops cupreus. The sequence continues at coordinate 38,018,468 of CM053581.1, forward strand.
AAAATTGTTTTCAACATATCTCCCAATTTCCCCTTGGTTACTCTGTCTCATATCCTCACTCAGGTGAGTTAGTGAGAGGAGGGTTCAACCATCCTAACCCTTTACTTACTCTCTTCCCAGACCTCTCAAACTTTTAGGCTGTGACAAAAATACTGAAGGGAAGGAAGGGGGGTAGAAATCATTAACAATCTGTCTTCAACTCCTACAAGTGTTCTACCTTAAATGAAGGTCGAAATTCATATGGTCTCCCCCTCTAGCAATAATTTTGTTCTCTGGCAAAATACAGTTTTAATTAAGGTCAGGCTTGCCGAGACTTAGAAAGAGGTAACAATTATCCAGTGAATTTGGGTCAGTTGAGACAGTCATTCTAGCTAATTCAATCCAAATGGTTGTCAATTAAAAAAAAGGAAAGAAAGAAAAAGAGGAGCCTCTTATAATGGATGACTGGGTGGTGAAAGAAGGAGGAAGATATGTAAAGACCATCCAAAGTTTGAGACCTTTTGAGTTGTATGGTTTCCTAACTAGAATTATGGCAGTTGAAATCAACAAAGCTCAAGAAAGACCCATGTAGTCTTTAATCCCATGTTTCAACACCCACAATGGGGAATTGGTTTGGGGTAGGAGGCTTGGGTTTATTTCTTGTTTATTTGTTTGTTTTTGACAAGGAGGGCTAAGAAGCTTTACCAGTGGAAAAGATTCTAGCTTTCCAACTGGATTCCAACTAGAGCCTTTCCCTGAAGAACTTAGCAAGCTCAAGAAACAAGTAGGACGTCATGAGAAACAAAACCATGAATGGAAGGGAAAGGTTTCAGTGATGTTTAGATGGACAAGGATTCTATGACTGAAGCAAAATGCAAAAAATGCATAGCTTCTTTTGAAGTTCACACTCTCACTAATTTATTTTTAATCTTCCTAGGCGTGTATTCTTTCTCAGCCTCTCCTTTTGCTTACATAGCTCCTATAATTGCCCTCCTTTTAGAAGGTATACCACAGTAGGAAGAACTTGGGATCTGAAGATCTCTCAACTCTGCTATGTACCACCATGCAAGCTTGGACCAGTCACTTTACCTCTATGGGTTTTATTTTCATCATCATAGACAGCTAAGTGATATAGAGAACAGTGAATCATGTTTGACCTGGAGTTAGCAAGACCTAAGTCCAAATGGGACTTCTGATCCTGTGACCCTGGGCAAGTCATAACCTCTATCTGCTTCATTTCCCTCATCTATAATATGAGAATAATAATACCACCTAGGATTGTGAGAATCAACTGAGATAATACAAGAAAAGTGCTTAGCAAATTTTCAAGTAATACATAAATGCAAGCTATTTTATCATCATCATCATCACCACCACCACCATCTCGAAAATGATGGACCAGATATTGGTCCAGATGTCCTCTAAGGCAGAGGTTCTTAATTTTTTTGGTGTGTGCCCTGGATCCCTTTGGCCATCTAGTGAATCTCGGGGCCTCTTATCAAAATAATATTTCTAAATGCATAAAATACACAAGGTGACCAAGGAAACAATTTTTATTGAAATAAAGATGTAGTCTTTTTTTTTTAAGTTCACAGACTCCCTAGAATCTGTGAGCTGCAGATCCTGAGCTCAGATTAAGAACCCCTACTCCGAGGTCGTTTCTAACACTAAAACTATAGTCACCTATCCTCTCAGGGTCTCAGTGTCTTCAACTGAAAAATGCAAGAATTGAACTAAATGAGCTCGAAGGTATCGTCAACAAGTCTATGATCTTATGATCCAAAGAATAGTTAACTTTTCCTTTAAGCCTGACTTTTGCTTTCTCCACTTGGTTTTCAAAAACCGTCCGGGAAAGCTGTCCTTGGGTAGTGGCTCACAGAGGAAGGAGAGCACATACATTTCCCTAAAATAAACACCCGAGGAGCCTAAAGATCTAAGCTCCTGCCCTGGGAGATCAGTTCCTGCTGGGTCCCTTTCATGTCCAAGGACAATGTCCATTGTTAGGAGTAGGTGGTGAGTGTGCTGGGGCTTCCCATCTACCCCTCTCCATAAAGTGAGAAGCTAGATTGCAAAACAGGTTGCCTGATTGTAAAATTCCAATGGGCACATTACCTCTTAAAAGGGAGACAGCCTTTTCTCTAATTCAAAACTGCGAATGTTAAAACTTAAAGACTGTTCTGGCTCCTGTTAGTGACAGATGGAGTTCCCAAAGGGGTGGCTGCCTTCAAAGACAGGTAAATGAGGGCCCCGTATAAAACAGCCAAGTATTGATGTTGTAGTAAAATTCCAGAAAAATACATTGGCAGACAAGTAAATTTGTCACTAATAATTTAATGTAATTTCCCTAAAATGGAGGTAATAGGTACTCAGGGAATACACCTCCAGGGTTTACATCAAATGTGCATGTGGAAAATCGTGAAATAATATTTTTTAAAAATGTAGATGCTTTGTCTGACATGTTGGTTTATGATGAAAATTATTCTTCCAAAATGAAAATGGGGAGGGGGTCGGTGGGTGGGAAATAGAAGCTTCCAAATACACACATCCTCCGACTCCCAAACCTTTCCTGGTGGTGGCAGTTTCAGAAACAGTGACTGACTTGAATGCTAGAAACATTTGTTTACGTTTTATTTCCCCCTTAAAATGATGGACTGCAATTACCAAATATTAATGAACCAATCATGTTGCAAATAGTATTTCCCATGTCACTCTGAGTTATAGAATCTAATATTGGGCTCATTTGAAACATTCCAAAGTCGCATATTTTTCCCCCCATTGCAAAGTGACAGCTCAAATTGTGTTTGGTTGCATCCGTCCAACCATGAGCAAATCAAGTATAAAAATTTCATTTTGTCTAACTGTTAATGCAATTTTTTTAAGCTCATATCCTAGGACAGCTCACTTTGCACAACACTAGATAATATTAGGTGCTGCTTAAACACTGTTATCAATTATAACATGCTGCCAGAAAAATTTGAAAACAGCACTTGTTAGGAACCTGGGTCAAGAGGTTCAGAGAAGGAAAAATAGAGTTGGGGGAAAAATATCACCCTAGCTTCTTCTAACTGTTCTGCTGTTTATGTTTCATATTACAAATAGGTCAATTTCCAGCTATAAATCTGAATTTCATTGTTGATATTGTAGATTTAATAGGAAAGAAAAAAGACCTGCGGTTTCTGAAGGAAAGAAGGAATGAGTCGGCTGTCACAAGGCAACGGGAAAGATTAAGGCGGGACCTCAAACAAGGAGGGGGCTTCCAGAGAGATTCATGCATAGAGAAGTAGATTTTTCGGTACCATAATCCAAATTAGGAATTGATGTGAAAGTCAAAATTACGGAGTGCCCGCCATTTCTCTCCAGAATATTGACAGAGTGAAATGAATTCAGCAGACAATAAAGAACTATCCCTCCAAAGGAAAAGAAAAAAAAGGAGAGAAAGAAAGAGAAGGCAGTCGTCAAATATGCCTGCTCCCTGTGCACATTTCATCAGCAGTGTGAGTTTAATCCGGC
>CM053581.1:38022456-38059011 GCA_028627135.1 Pseudochirops cupreus
TACATTTCTATTTATTCCACTTATCCAACCACAATTGAACTTTTATGGCTCTGTTTTGTAATTAATGAATTCAAAATCCACTAAATTTTTAGAACTCATCTTCACATTAAGCAAGTTTTAGGGATTGATCCAATTCAGTTTCATTAAACAAACTTTTAAATACTTTCTGAGGGTAGAGTACCTTGCTAAGCCTGTTGTTGTTCATTTGTTTCAGATGTCTCTGACTCTTTATGACCCCATTTGGAGTTTTCTTGGCAGACACTAGAGAGGTTTGCCATTTCTTTTTCCAAATCATTTGACAGATGAGGAAACTGAGACTAGTGGGGATAAATGACTTGCCCAGACACTGGACTTGCACTCAGGTCTTTTTGACTCCGCGTCCTATCCACTGTGCCACCTACCTGCCAAGAGGATACTCCAAAGACAAGAAAAAATAGTTTTTGTTTACCTTCTACTGGGGGAAGAAAGGAAGGAAGGAAGGAAGAAAGGAAGAAAGAAAGGAAGGAATGAAAGAAGAAAGGAAGGAAGGAAAGAAGGAAGGAAGGAAGGAAGGAAGGAAGGAAAGAAGGAAGCAAGGAAAGAAGGAAGGAAGGAACAAAGGAAGGAACAAAAGAAGGAACAAAGGAAGGAGGAAGGAAGGGAGAAAGAGAGAGAGACAGAAAGAGAAGAAAAAAACAGTCCCTTTCTTTAAGGAGCGTACATTCTACCTGGAATACAACTTCTATATAAATAAGTAAACACAAGAATTTGCTTTAGGAAAAGATAAGAAAAGATTTCTCATAAGGAAGTGATATTGTGAGCTCCTTGAGGGCAGGGACTGTCTTTTGCCTCTTTCTGTAGATGTTTTATTGACTGACTGACTGGTATCTAAACTGAGGTGGTGATGACTGGGAAATGCACTCCCTCTACAGCCTGTACCTAACCGATAACCAATAAATATTTACTAAGCACCCACTGTGTGCCAGGCCCTAAGCTAAGCCCTGGAAATACAAAGAAAGGCATAAGACAAGCCCTGCCTTCATGGAGCTCACATTCTATGAGGAAACAACAGATAAGAAGAAACTGAAAAGGAGGCAGGGATGGGGGACCCTGGAGACAGTACTGGCCTGGGCATGATGGAATCCTACAGGCCAGATGGGAAGTCATCTGAGGAGATATGAGTAACAGGTAGAATTCATCTTGCAGTTTGATGAGTTTCTAGGGATAATGAAATCCAAGATATTAGTTCCAATCCAGTCTAATCCAATAAACATTTATTAAGTGACCACTATGTTTAGGGGCACTCTGCTAAACTCTGGAGATGCAGTTAATAAAAAGAAAGGTAGCACTTGACTTCAAGGAGCTTACTCTGCACGAAAGCATCTTGATGTATGCACTTGAAACCAGGAAAGTAGCAGATGTAAAAACAGAGTGATCCTAACTGAATGGGAAATGATACTTACTGTGGGAAATGGAAACATCTACTAATAGAGGGAGTAGACAATGCTGTGCATGATGAAACAACAAAAAGATCATTTTGGCTGGAAAAAAGGAGTGAATTTATGGGCATGATGTAAAATCATGAATAGTTTTAAATACCAAGGCATTGGGGAGTTATTAAGTGGAGCAGTCACATAGTTAGAATTGTACTTTAGATAATTTTGGCCACTGTACAAAGGATGATTTAGAGAAGAAAACAGACTGGAAGCATGGAATCTAATTAGATAGGCATTACCACAGTCCCACTAAGAGACATGAGAACGTGAACCAGGGTGTTGGCCAAGTGAGAGGAGGAAGGAAAGGGAGGAAGAGGTTGAAAAGTAGAATGAACAAGATTAGATTATAAGCTCCTTGAGGGCAGGAGCTGTCTTTTGCCTCTTTCTATATCCCCAGTGCTAAGCCTGGCACATAGTAGGTGTTTAATAAATAGCTACTGATGTGGCAACCAATTAAGTGTTGGGTGAAAGAGAAGGAAGAGTTGAGGATGACCCATTTGTGGATCATAGAATCATAAGTTAGTACCCAAAAAACAGAACTGGGATGTTTGGAGGAGGGAAGGATTTAAGGGGAAATATGATAAATTCATTTTGGACACCCTAAGTTTGAGATGCCTATGGAGACATGTAGTTGATGTCAGGACTGCTGTTCAGAACAGAGATTATGGTTTGATTCATAAATTTGAGCATCATCTGTATAGATATGATAATCAAACTCACAGGAGTCAGAGAGCTCTCTCTACAAAGGACATGGTACCTATACTGCCAAGATTCTTTTCTCTTTGGTATGTGTCAATGACCCATCATCAGCCTGGAATAATATGTTTAAATAATTGTAAGAAATGCTACATTTCAGTTAGAAGTGAGTTGAAATAAAGATGCATTTTTCCCTTCTCCAAGTATATAGAACCCCTGGAATCTATCCAAGGACTCCTGGTTAAGAATTCCTGATGTAAATGGAAGCAAAAAGAGGAACCAGCTGATAGGGGATGGGGCATGGATTAAAATCCAAGAGAGAAGACAGAGAAGAAATAGTCACAGAAGCGGGAAGAGAACCAGGAGGTAGCAGTGTCATGAAAGCTGAGGGAGAAGCAGGCACGCAGGTAGAGGGAGGAGGAGTTCAAAAGCTTCAAAAGGAATAAAGGTATCTAGAATGAGGAGTGAAGTGAAAAAATATTCTTGGGTTTAATAATTAATTAATGATTGTTGGCTGCCTTGGCAAGAGTTATTTCAATTGTCATTCTGATACATCATTAATAATATATTAACAATAATTTATTGTTATTTGAAAAATGGTACCATGAGAAGGCTACCTATCCTATCACTAGAACACAGCTCATACAATCCTACCCAGTTCAATAGGTATGTACTCAGTTAAAGGCCTTCTACCTGAAACACTAAGATTTTCTTTGCTTTTCTTTTTAAATCAAAGAGAAAAAATTTAAAGTAGCATTAACACAACATTGAAATCAAGCAATTTTTTTAATGTTCTGTATAACATAGGGTACTTTTCAACAAACAGGCTAAATCAGCATGGATGCTCTTTAAACCAATAAATCCCATAATACCTCCATGATTTGTTCTCGGACGACTAGCCCAGGACTGGAAGCCTTTCTGGGTTTTTAGGTACAGCTAGATCTTATGTTCTACTGGAATTGATTATAAGAAATCAGAGGCATCTCCCATCCCACAATATGGCACCAGAGTAGAACTTCAGCACATATTTCTCCTTCTAACGAATGATTCTCAAACCTGGGATTAAGGAGTCTGTGAAATTGGATGGGGGAAATACACCCATGTATTTTATTTTATGCATTTAAAAATGTTATTCTGAGAAGGGATATATCAATTTCGCCCAACTGCTAGTGGGGTCTAGGACACACAAAAAAGGGTTAAACTCCTGCTCTAAGTAGATACAAAATGGCCAAGTTAATTTTTATTTGTTTATGCTCTTCAGCAATAATACTTTCATTTCTTCCTTCCTTCCATCCAAATCCTCCCTATCCCTCAAGGTTTGCCAAGTCCCAGTTCCTCCATAAAGCCTTTCCTGACTCTTCCAAATTGATCTCTCTTCCTATGAGTTATTTCACAATTGGGCTTTGGAGGGTGATGGGGAGTCTGTACCATACCATTCAACACGGTAAAATCTCTTAAATTATTCTCTGATTGTTTCTTCAGTTTCTCCCCCTTCAAATCCCCAACAAGACTCTAAATTCTGTGAGGACAAGAACCATTCCTGATACTTCTTCAGTCTACCCTTAACATTAAAATCAATACTAGATACGCAAATGATGCTGAATAAATAGATACCTGTTGATTAACCTTCTAAAACGATAGTGTCATGACATAACATTTTCTGGATTTTTATTTAGGATAAGGGCTCTTTACACTGAACTAACCTATGAGCATTTTTTCTGCATGGAGCATTTTTATGTAGTTTTTAATGATTGACACATTTGTGGCATGTTTAGGGAATTTAATGATAGAAGAGAGAAAGAGAGAAGAGAGAGAGAAAGAGAGGGAGAAAAAGAGAGGAGAGGGAGAGACAGAGAGAAAGAGGAAAGAAAAACTATAGTCATTCAAGGAATATCCCTGTTTCAAAAACTTGACAACCCAGGTTTAAAGCAAGGGTAGGTTAGACTCAAATGAGTCTGCATTTCAAAATATGCACACTTAGCCTATGACCAGGCCACCAGGAGCGTCAAGTGGAGACTGATAAAATCCAGGCCCGAGTTATTAGGACTGGACATTCCTAAGGTCCTTTAAAGTAGGAATCATACCTTTTCCCCCTTATATTCAGTCCTTCACAGAGCCATGAATAATTCTAGATGTTCTACAAATATCTGCCTTGATTAAATTCACAGTATAATTTGCCTCTTTGTGAGAGCCATTGAAACAGAGGGATAAAGAGCCAACCTTGGAACTAGAAAGATTTGGGTTCAAATCCCTCCTTTGACATATGCTGGCTGTGTAACCCTGGGCAAGTATTCAATCTCACTGATTTAGGCAACTTTCTAAGATCCTAAATTGCAGAGAAAAACTCACCTGAATTGATCAAAGGAGTCCCCTCATTCAGGAGGTCCGAATAATAAAATCACAGGTTTCTGTCCTAATTTGCCTTAGATCTGATCCGGCCAATATTTCCAAATCACATCAGGAAGAATGCAAATTTCTTGTTTCACAGGTATTTACGTTGTCTATACTTCAGATGAAAAGCCATTATTAATTTTAAAAAAATTCAAATTCAACATTTATTAAGGACCTATTATGTGTAAGTCATTGTGTTTACAAGTCAAATTTTAAAAAGAGTGTATCAAAGCCTGATTTGGGGCCTTCAACAGAGCTAAGTTGTTTGGTTTGGGTTTTTTTTTTAAGACTTGTTCATGTCCTCAGAAGTGTGCGCATGCCAAGTAAGCCTACCACTGAGACTAGGGGTGGGTAGCCATATAAATCCTGATACGTGATGACAGTGAAGCAAAAATTCATACACAGACACACACTTGCTGTCACACACAATAATAACCCCCAGCCATATTCTTGTGACAGAGCTGATCCCATAGGATAGCAAGCAGTGATGGAAAATATAAATCTTTATCGATAGCTAGCTATTTGGCATTTCCACCCCCCCAACCCCACCGTATACTTCCTCAATGTGTGCATGCACAAACAAAACCACAGATACATAAATATTGAGAAAAACACAATCTATCTCCTGCTACACATTTTTAGTTCTTGCTTAGGCTCTGCTCATAGGGTGGAATTTCATACAGTATTCAAAAAGATTACAAGAACCTAGACCTTTGTTCAATGTGAGTAAGCTTGAAGTTTGGAAGGTCCCCCTGCCCTCCCCCCACCTTTTTATACGGAAAAATCAGCTCCTTAAAACTGTGCTTCTGCTGCTTATGATTCATATTACAAATAAGGCATCTTCCACATATAAATCTGAATTTCATTTATAGTATTGTGAATTTAATATGAAAAAACCAGCCTACTGTTTTCCAAGGCAATAAAGAAAGATGCGCCTGACATGGTTCTGAGGATGTGATAGAAAAGAAGGGAAGTAAAGTCTGGGTGATGCTAGGAAAACAAGAAAGAAAAGTTAATATGAAATGAAAAAAAAACCACACCCTGCAGCACGTCCATCACCTGCGACTGTGAGATTGGCATAACAGGACAAATTTAAAACACACCGAAAATCCTGCTTCTCCCTCCTCTAGCTGAGAAATCGTAATAACAGAGTGGTATAGAAAAGCCAATGGTAAGAGACAATAAAGTGTGGATCGCTGCAGAAGACAGATTACGCAATAAGGTTAGGCTCGAGGTATGAGTATAAAATCCAGCCTCTTTCAGATCTGTAAGAGTGGGATAGCTTAAAGCATATTTTTGATGGGAGGACTTCCCTCTTTCCATCCCACTTGAAGTTCTATGAATTTATCAGCACGCACCTGGTGGCACAGAAAGGCTGAGTCTGGGATCAGGAAAAGTAGGGTTCAAATCCAGCCCCAGATACATACTAGTTGCAGGACCCAGAATAGGTCACTTAACTTCTATCTACCTCAGTGGGGATAATAATAGCACAGGGTTGCCGTGAAGATTAAATGAAACAATATTTGCAAAAGCACTTAGCACTTGGCACATAGTAGGGGAAATAGAATACTTATTCCTTCCCTTCCCCTACCCGGAATGGAAAATTCATTCACCAATGAAGATTGAACATTTGTCGGTTCTTTAATATCTTAGAGAATTTCTTGGGGACACTGAGGGTTTAAGTGACTTGTTCTTGGTTACCCAACTGGCACGTGTCAGAGGCAGAGCTTGAACCCAGGTCTTCTTGACCCCAAATCCGGTCCTTTCTCCATTAAGCACTGTTGTGCCTAGGTGTAGAATGGTATCCTCTAGAAGGAACAGGCTCTTTTCACTCTTGTCTATGTCTCCCCATTGCCTGGCATGTTGCCCGGCACACACAAGGTATTTGGGATTTATTTTTTTGAGCTTGACATAAGTGCTGCCAATCATACAAACAAGAATTTTGGAAAAAACACAACCCACATTCATAGCAACTAGACAAGGAGCCACTTGCTGGAGCCATCCAAGTCAAGTCAAGTCAAGTTGCAATTAATTGCCTACTATCTACCAGGTACTGTTAAGGGCTGGGGATGTGAAGTAAGGCAAATATGGTCCTGCCCTCATAGAACTCACAATTTAATGGGGGAAATGACATACAAACCACTATGTACAAATAAGACTTACACATGATAAATTGAGGATACTGCGAGAGGGAAGGATCTATCAGTAAGGAGAATTCAGAAAGGCTTATGTGGAAGACAGGATTTTAGTAAAATTTGAAGGAAGCCATGGAAGTTAGGAGGCAGAGGTTCACACAGATTCATCACCTGCACAATAACAGTCCCCAGTCCCACTCCCTTTAGCCGAGGCCAATGACAGGGTGCTTCAGCAACACTGACATATATGGGGTTTCTTTTGCAGAACCAAAGACCCTCAAAAAATATTAAGGATGACTTCAATTAGCCTGAAACGAGTTAAAATGTAAATCAAAATAAATCAGAATCTTGTGCTTTCCCCACGTTCTAAAACATAAGCATTTATTTATGCAAAGACAAATAATTATTCTGATAATTTAAATAGGAAAAAATAAAGAATAAAAAGTAGCTTTGCTCTTGAGGAAAATGATCAGTTCTATTCTGAATTATCCAAAATGTCTTTCTCTACTGAATAAATCCATCAGATTCCTCCTCAAATCTCTATTTTATCATACCTGTATAAACAAAGAAACCATTGAAAAGCAACATAGAGGGAGTGTTTAGGTGGCGCAGTGAATAGAGCACCTGCCCTGGAGTCAGGAGAACCTAAGTTCAAATCCGATGACAAAACAAATCTGACTTAACCCAAAAACTAGCCATGCGACCTTGGGTAAGTCACTTAACCCCAACTGCCCTACCCTCCCCCTCCCAAAAAGAAAAATAAAGTTCACTCTATCAACAAAATCACAGGTCTGGTCTCCTTCCCTTTTTCTCCTCCTTCAAGCTGTTTCTCCTCACATAACGAAATTTTGCTTGAAGGGATACTTAGAGGTTGGGGTGTATCTACCCCTTGTCTGAGAGTCTCATCTCACCAAATGAAAAAAAAAAGCTACATAAAAGCATTTGGGAGACTAGATTGTTAAATGATTTAGTGGACCATATATGGAAACTTCTGGATTCTAGTTTTCCTCAAACTTCCTTACTGTTAGACATGAAAAGAATAAATCACACAGAAATGAGGGAGAGACAGACAGAGACAGAGAAAGAGCGATAAAGGCAGAGAAAGAGACAGGGAGAGAAAGAAGAGAGGGGAGAGAGGGAGAAGGAGAGGGAGAAATTTGAGAATTTCAGGTCTCCTTCCTACCATATTTTACCAGGTACCAATGGAGCATTCCTAAATCTTTTTTTTTTTAATTGCACAACACCAAAGTGATGGCATCAATAAAATAGGGACGAGGTAATTTTAAGCTCAAGCAGCTGCTTTATCTTTCACTCACAAAGGGATAGAAAAAGGCAGATCAAATGAAGGACAAAGTGTCAGACTTAACTTTTAATTTCCTGCTTGTTTATCACTTGGTATCACAGCCTCACTATTACTTAAGTATGTGTTGGGAAGTCTAATTGCTTTAAGAGATGGGCAGACCTGTACCATGAAGGAATGTGATCAGTCTCAAGAATTAGAAACTGGATGGAATATGAATTCTATTCATAGAACCTTGGGGTCCATGAACTGGTTTGATTAAATATTTTGGTAACTATTTCAAAACATTTGGCTTCCTTTGTAATCCTAGATATTTCATTTTCAGTCAACAAATATTGGTTAAGTGTCAACTTGTGCCAGGCACTGTGCAAAGTGCTAGGGCTACAAAAAGAGGCAAAAGACTATGGCTGCCCTCAAGGAGCTTAGAATCTAATGAAGGGGACAACCACAACCATAGTAAGAGTAATAACTCACATATGTGTAGCACTAACTATATGCCCAGGCACTAAGTACTTTACCATTACTGTCTCCTTTGATCCTCATGACTCTGAAAGGCAGGTGCTATTACTATCTCTAGTTTACAGAGAAGGAAACTGAGGTAAACAGAGGTTAAGTTCAAATCTATAAGAATACAAGTCATTCCCCAATTGATAAATGGTCAAAGGATATGAACAGGCAATTTTCAGAGGTAGAAATTAAAGATATCTATAAGCATATGAAAAAATGCTCTAAATCACTATTGATTCAAGAAGCTCAGATAAAAACAACTTTGAGGTACCACATCTCACCAGTCAGATTGGCTAAGGTGACAAAACAGAAAAATGATAAATGCTGAAGAGGAGGTGGAAAAATTGGAACACTAATGCTTTGTTGGTGGAGTTGTGAATTGATTCAACCATTCTGGAAGGCAATCTGGAACTATGCCCAAAGGGCTATAAATAACTGCATACCCTTTGACCCAGTAATACCACTTCTGGGGTTGTATCCCAAAGAGAACATAGAAGTGGGAGGAAGACCCATATGTACAAAAATATTTATTTGTGCACAATCACAGACACATCGTATGTGCGACGACCAACGTTGATAAACTGGATTCTTCTCAGCAATGCACAATTATAAGACAACTCTAAAAGTCTCAGGATGGAAGGAGTTGTCTACATTAAGAGAAAGATCTAGGAAGAACAGCGTTTAAATGGAGACCAAAGCAATCTACATGCTATTGTTCTTTTCCATGTTTGTTTTTATTTCTTCTTTCCCATTGTTTACTCCATGGACTACAACCCTTCAATAAAACCAGACTAATGTCCAATGTGAAAGTATTTGCAGATCCTATACTTGACTGCATGCCACCATGGGGTTGGGGGGAGAGGGAGGGGAGAAAATTTGAAACTCAAGAGATTGTGGAACTGAATCTTGTAAACTAAAAGTAAATAAACAAATCAATTTAAATTTAAAAAAAAAAAAACAGAATTTAAGTGACTACCCATGGTCACATAGCTCATAAGTGCCTAAGAAAGAATTTGAACTAAGGTCTTCTTGACTCCAGGTCCAGCACGATCCACTTTACCACCTGGCTTCCCCCAATACATACAAACAATACAAATGCATAAAACATGTATATGTATATGTATATGTGTATATATATATATATATATTCATGTGTGTGCATGTGTATATGTGTATATATGTGTATATATATGTGAGTTATATATATGCATATATAAATATATATGTTAGACAAGAAATAATTAAGAGAGAAGAGGCATTAGAATTGAGGATTTGGGAAAGATTTCCTGTAGAAGATGGAATTTTTGTTGGGAAAACATGAAAAGTGTGGTTTTGAGAAGGGGTCCAGAAAAACCAGGGGATTTGAAGTCACAGGCAATCTCCACATGTCTACAATACCCTCCTTCCCTGACTCTGACTTTGGGAATCCCTTGCTCCCTTCAAGGCTCAGCTCAATTGACAATTCTTATGAGTGAACTTTTCAGATTTTTCCAATAGTTAGTTCCACAATCTTTTCACCTCTCCTGTTAGATAGTATTTTTTCATATACATTTTATAGTGGAATATAAGCTCCTTCTGGACAGTGACCGTTGTATTTTCCCTTGTATTCCCAATACCTAATAGAGTGTTGTCACACAGTAGGTGCTTAGTAAGTGCTTATTGTAATGAATTATAGTATTATAGGAATTGTGAAATATAGAGTTAAGGACAAGGGAGATATATCATAATCTCTTATACACTCTAGTCTTCTGTTCTCTTCTGCTGAGGAATTCAACTTGTTTTTACTTTTGTACAGAAGACAGAAAAATGAGAAATGACTAGAAATTCCAAGTTCAACATAAGGAAAAGCTTCCTAATAATTAGAAATGTCTAATATCCATGTGGTAGTGAGTTCCCCATCACTGAATGTCTTCTAATAGGAGCTGGTGTTATTTAGAGAGCTAGATGAAATTATAACAAAATTAATCTGAAGGAAAAAAGGTCGATAATATCAAAGGGAATAATGAAAAAAAAAAAACAAGAATGAAGGGGATTAGTTTCACCAGATCTCAAATTATACTACAAAGCAATGCTTGTTCAAACCATTTGGTACTCATTGAAAAATAGAAAAGTTGATCAATGGAACAAATTGGGTAAACAAGACTCAGAAGCAATTGAACATATTAAAATGATGCTCATACACTCAAGGACTACAATCACTGGGATAAGGACTCCCTACATGATGGAAACTACTGAGGGGACAAAACTGAAAAAAGAACATGGCAAAATTTGGTTAGACCAATATCTTATACTGTGTCCCACAATGGGTTCCAAACAGATATATAGCTTTAATAAAAATATCATAAATAAATTAAAGGAAAAGGGAAAAAGAAGACCTCTTTCATGACTATGACTAGAGGAAGAATTCTTAACTAAGCAAAGGATAGAGATGATCACAGAAGATAAAATAAACAATTTTGATGACATGAAATTCAAGTTTTCATAAGCACAAAAGCAATGTAGTTAAAATTAGAAAAAAGAAACAGTTAAATGGAGAGAACATTTTACAACAAATTTCTCTATCTATTTATTATCCAAGATATATAAAGAATATATAAAAATATGTAAGAACAAGAACCATTTTCCAGTAAATAAGTGGTCAAAGTATAGAAAAAAAAACAGTTTTCAAATTTAGAATTGCAAGATATTTATAGCCAAATAAAATGGTCCAAATCATTAATAAGAGAAATTAAAATTAAGATCCCTCTAAGGTTCTACTTTATACTCTCTCATTTAACAAAGACAACAGAAGAAAATGATAGTGATTTTGCCACGGAGTATGGGGTTAGGGGGGTGATTGGCACACCAATGTACTTTTAGTGAAACTATGAATTGATCAAACCATTTGAGAAAATAATTTGGATCTACTCCCCCAGAACTCACTAAATGGCATAATCTTGGCCCCAGCAATAACACTGCTAGGCATTTAACTCCAAAGGTGTCAAAGATTGAGGGTAAGGACCCACATCAACCAGGAAAAGAAAATAGGTATAGCAACATTTTATTGTTACCCTAGTTTTTTTCCTGAGCTCTAGGCCCATACCATCACCTTCCTTTTGGAATTCTTGGACTGGATGTATTCCATAGTATCTAAAATTCCATTTTGTTTTTTCTCAATGGTTGTTTTGGTTTTTTATTTGCTTTTTTAGGCTCACCACCAGCTGGAACATTATTATTTCTGTCTTTGAGGTCTATGCTCTGGAAGGTACTACTGGTGATGATCATGGTGAAGCAGGAGCCCCGTTGGTTGGAGGGTGGGCTAGGAGAGGAATGATTGGCAGCAGAGAGATCAATTGCCTTTTCTTCCCTACTTCTTACCACCACCTCTGAATTTCCCTGATTCAGTTCAAATCCCACCTTCTGCAGTAGGCAGAGTCATCCCCAGTCCCTCCTCTTTTTCCTTCTCCCCTTCCTCTTGCCATAGTAGGGACCCCTTGAGATTATCTTCCCTCTACTCCACATATATCTTGTATAAACATTCAACTATATGTTGTCTCCACCATGAGAAAGTAGGCTCTTTGAGGACAGAGAACACGTTTTTGCTTTTCTTTGTATCCCCAGCACTTAACACAGTGCTCAGCATGTAACAAGTCTTATTTAATAAATGCTTTTTCATAGACTGACTGATTAACCAATGAAGACTGTGGAAGACTAATGATGAAGCATGCCTCGAGTCTGTTGGCAGAAAGATGGTGCATTAGAGCTGCAAAATGACAAATACACTCTCAGATGAAGTCAAAATGTTGATTTGCTTTGCTTGATTCTAATTATTCCTACAAAATATTAAGAATAAGAGGAGGGAAATAAAAATTAAGAACAATATATTAAAGTACAAAAAAGAAGATGAAAATAAACTTCTATACCTGTTTTTGTAGATATGGGTCTATTTCCTGTCTTTGACATACTTGGGGTGTGATTGTTAAGTCCAAGATTATTTGTATTTTTCTGATCAAAAACACCCAGAAGGAGTTGTAGACAGACAATTTTGTTATTATAATGTTAAATTTAATATCTGCTTTAAAAAACAGCAAGCTATGTAACTAAAATTCACAGTTTTAAATGCATTGCTCTTTTGATCTTTGTATACTGAAATGTTTGCATCTGTTGATGGTTGTAAGATTATAATAAGAGAGTAGAAATAAAAAAAACAGACTGCGAATGGGAATAAATATTCTGCAGTACTTTGAAGCTCTGAAAGATTCATATTAGTTGGAGGTAAAATCCTGGAGAGATCTTGAGTGTAAGGATCTTTATATTAGAGAAGTTGATGTAGAAAACTTGCTAGACTTGAAGTTAGAAGGTGAATGAATTTTTAAAAGCATATCATTTCCAAAGATACGTATAATGAAGATTTTAACATTAATGGATTAGAGATCATAAGGTCATAGGTTAATCAATCTAGGGAGACACCACAGAGGCCAGCAAATCTAACCTCATCATTTTATAGATGATGAAACTGAGACCCAGGGAAATGACTCACCCAAGGGTCACACAGTTAAGTGGCAGAACTGGTAATTTTGATTTACATCATCTGCCAATGTTTTCCCCCATTATACTGCTCACTCTGCTATCAAAGGCAGCATGTCCCCTACCCTGATGCGTCCTGCCATTGTTCTGATGGGAAAATTGAGGCATAGAGGTACTTTTCCGTCCACTCTTTCTTCTTCTGAGTAATTAGAGAAGTTGGGATTTGGTATCACAGTTGGAATATGAGCCATTTCCAGTTTTTAGGATGTCATGGAGTCAAGTGGGATATTGATTCCTAGGATATAAAATAAGGTACTGTTTCTCAGGCCTGAACCAGGGAATTGGGATGGGGTGGGGAATGGAATAAGAATGTGAAGACATATGTTTATCTGCATTTTTACTAAAAATAGCCATCCCAAGACCCAGGTGACCAAAATATTCTTTTTTTTAAATGGAAAATATGAAGCATGTGAAAGTGAAGAATCATCCTATTTCTTTAGAGAATTGATATACAAGAATTCTAATTTCACCCCCTCTATAAAGAGAGCTAATCCAGCTCCTTTCCCTTAGGAAGGTTCAACTTCCTTCTTCTAAAGTCATAGAAATGGTTGAAGTTTACAAACTCTCCCTGGGGCCATTTTGCGCTGGTGACAGAGATGGTGAAGAGAATCATGAAGGACTCAGAAAACTTATACTACAATACATGTGCAGAGGCGTGTGGGTAAATGTTTAACGACATATATATACACACATATACATACCCCAGTGTATATGTGTATATTTATACACATATGCATCTATATACATATATATATACATACATATACATATATGTACTCATGATGAACTTTAATTATAATCTACATTATCAATATTTAAGTATGATTTATAAGAAGTATATACTTTTGAGTATATACTTACATAAGTATAATATTTACATATAATCTGCATTATCATATTTTCTCTATCAAGTTCTTAAGTCTAGACAATCAACAAAATGATGAATCGAGTCCTAATTTGTAGCATTTGCCAATTTCCAAGGTATAAATGCTCATACCAAAAATTTAACAATTGGCTCTCCAGAGCTGGTTTGAGTGGGCTCCAGCAGAGTCCTGTATGAGGGTTTCTGGGAGGTGGGAAATAAACAACTTGCCAAAAATTTGTTCTGTTGTACTAGCTGCCAGAGAGATCTGATCTCAGCTACCATAGGCCATTTGGAAGTTGGTTGGTCTTACTTAGCTATATTAGTGCCAGGAACTAATGACTACAAGGTAGAGAGAAGGAGTTCTATCCATATGACAGCTCAACATGAAGCCTGGCAAAGATACTTGATAGATCTTATCTCATCTGGTCCTCATAAAACCTCTGAGAGTTAGAAGATATAGGTATTATTGCTTATCCTTTACAGATACTTAAAGGGGGGCTTATGGAGTTAAGGGAATTGCCCATGGCCATACAACTAGTGTCAAAGATAGGATTTGAATCCAGGTTGCCATGCCTCTAAGATCGGTGTTATTTTCCACCATGCTGCTGCTGCTTCAAAGACAAAATATTGAGGATAGATTGATAAAAAGAAAGGAACCAAGGCAAAGAAACCAAAGATAATAGAAATGAATAAAATGTATGAATGAAAAAATGCAAAGAAAGAGGTTGTGGTAAACATACATTTTTATAGAAAGATATGCTAGCAACCCATTAAAATACATTTGAAAATGTTCATATTACCTGGTCACTGGTATGACGTGTGTGTGTGTGTGTGTGTTTGGATGTGACTAATTTTTAAAAAATTATTCTCTTCTAAGTGTACTAAAAAGAAAGGAAACTCAGTTCCAGGTTATAAAAAATGACATTCCCAAAACCACTTTTGTTTTTTAAAAATAGTATCTCTTTAAAGAAATGTCTAGTAGTTTCTCACTAAAGACCAGCTTAGCTGTAAAAGCCACAGTTATTTCCAAAACAGGGAGAGTATATGTGTGGGGAGGGACAGTGAAGAAAATCCACACTGCAAACTGCTAACTTTTCCCCCTTGTGTAATCCTGTAAAGAAAAAGAAAAAAAAAGTTTCCTTGCCTAAAACAAATTCAATAAATTCAGGCAAAGGTCTTTATGAGGGATAATTGCAAAAAGAAGGAAGGGAGTTCCCAACCATTTTCTGACTAGTAAAAACAAGTATGTACTGCATTTGCAAAGGAAAAAAAGGTAGCAAACTGTCCTATCACATAATTCGTTACATCTCTTTCTAAAAGACAGAAGAAAAGGTTCCCCAAGACGAGTCAATTACTATACCTGTTTAAAAACTGATGAACTTTCTTTCCTTTTGGGGGGACAAATTTTTTTAAAAATATTTTATTTTTAATTTATGAAATAAAACAAGCACTTCCATATCAGAAACCTGCTGAGAGGTGAGTAGATGTTTAATTTCACTGCACACACTAGGTCTGAGACTTTCTTCAATCTGCTCATTTGTGACAGTCCAGGATTATGGCTTGTACAAGAAAAGGCTAAGCCATTTATGAATTAAAGTTCAAGGCTGACTAGTAGAAATTAAATTTTTTTCTGTATAAATAATTTTGTTGCTATTTTTAGTTTTATGTCAACTACATTTCCCTAAATCTCTCTCCTTCCTCCTCCTTCTAAACATTGATCCCTTATTCAAAGATTAAAAAGAAGAAAAAAAACAATTCAGGAAAACTTACCAATGTATCCACAAGAATTAAAATTACATGTAGTGCACCCTATCCAAGACCCTCACCTCTGCAAAGAAGGAAGGCAGGTGCTTTCTCAATATTTCTTCCTTGGAGTCAAGTTTGGTCTTTAGAATTTTATCATATTCAGCTTCAATTATTCCATTATTCTTTCCATTTACACTGTTGTAGTAATTGTATATACTGTTTTTCTGTCTTCACTTATTTCATTTTGCATGAATCCATATTTTCCTATGTTTCTCTGTATTCATCATATTTTCGCCCATGGATTACAGCTCATTTAGTCATTTTTTTCCAATCTATAGGCACCTATTTGGGAAAGTTAATTTTTTGCTCCTTTAATGTTCCCTTCTCAGTCATCATTTCTCACGAAAGAGCTCTTCCTCTGAATCAGGCTACTGAGAATTCAGAAGGACCTGTGGAGATATGAGGAACTATTCTTCCCCAAGAGATGATTTAGTGAAACAAATACAAGTGATCTTCCCTCCCAACTCTCCTTACCCTATATCATGAGCTGATCTTCTCAAAGAAAACTGATATGGAAAAGCACAGTAAGTGAGAGACTAAAGAGGAAAAGATTGGAATGTTTGTAGCCAAGCTATTGGTTATACAGGATGTGCAGTTGAAAATGAGTCAAGTTCCACATAAGGGGACCTTTAGGGAAGGCAGGGAAGCCTAGTTCTTTTATTTCTATTTCCCCCCTTCATGAGTCTGCTGTAAAGTATCTTCCATTCTCTATCAATAAGCCTAGTAAGCACCCCACCTCCCCCTAAACACCTACTGTTACTGTATAATTCCAAGATGGCAACAATGATATTATAAGCCCTGGTGGTCAATGGAAAACTGCCCTCTGAGGGCTTGTTGTAAGATCTCTGCAAATACCAGCTCCCCTCCTATCAAATATATAGTATTTGATGGTTTTTATTCTGTCAATTTGGAGAAATTGACCTCCATGATTTTTTTTAAGGCAAGAAAATATACCAATATGCTTTGGTGATGGCTAAGTGGTCCATCTGGCAAAGGAGCTTCTAGGAAGAGGATTCTCCAAACCCTAGCAGGTAAAGGGCCCCAGACTCTACCAGCATGGCTTCTGAAAGAGAGGTGCTTAGTCTCATCTCAACTCCAGCAAGACTGGGAGGTGGCAAAACACAAAAAAGTCACCTGCCAAGAACACTCTATAAATCAGTTACGTCACCATAGAGAATTTGGGCTAGGAGGTGCTCTCTTCCTTGTTTGATGATATTGAAAAAAGTGAGTTTCATTGCAGGGAAGGCAGCTGATGGCTTCTGGGAAAGATGATGTTTGATTCAAGTCACCATTGCCATGTTAGAACCTAGGTTGTTTTTTTTTTTAAGTCAACGATGAAAGTCAATCTATTTCCCAATTACAAAGGACATGGGAGTCAGTCATTACTTTTCTGTCAGTCTTCCAGATTCAGATAGATGCCCACCTTCTTGAATGATCCTTCCCATTAGGCTATATAGTCTATGTTCAGGAGAAGATATGGAGTACCCTACTCCACTGCAATCTATCTTTGTACACTTACCTTCATACTCCACATTCAACTGTGGTTCACTTTTTTCCCTCTGCGTTTAATGTGCATGTTGCTATTAATGGGCTGGCTACATGTTATTGATGTCCTGATGTTTTCAAATAGACAACAAGTATACAATCACTATTCTCTTTGCTGATGTATTTCTGTGCACATAGACATCAATGCCTTTGAATCGTGGTTATCTAGAATCATAGAACAAGCATTGGAAAGGATCTCAGGCCATCTAGCCCAATCTCTTCATTTTACAGATGAGGAAACTGATTTACTTGTCCAAGGTCATACAAATAATAAACAGCAAAAGTGGAATTTTAACCAAAGTCTCCTGATTCTTGAATATTGTATTCCCCATACAACATAAGTAGATACACAGTCATCCTCTTTTAGAGAAGATATGTGTCCATTCACTTATAGACACATATGATTATATCTATATCTATATATATATATATACATATACATATATATGTGCGTGTGTGTGTGTGTGTGTGTGTGTGTGTGTGTGTGTGTATATTCTGGGCATTTGGATAGAGCACTAAGCCTGGAGTAAGGCAAACTAGAGTTCAAATCTTGCCTAAGACACTCACTAGCTGTGTGACCTTTAGCAAGCCACTCAACACTTATGCAGCCTTGGTTTCCTCAACTGCACAATGAGGATAATAATACCCACTGTACAGAATTGTTGTGAGGATCAAATGAGACACTATTTGTAAAGTCCTCAGCACAACGTCTGGCACATGGTAGATACTATATAAGGGAGTATTTTCTTCCTTTATCCCTTCCTCTTCCGTAATACACATTTATTTTGTCTATATGGAGGCAGCCCAATGTAGTGGACTGAGCACCAACTTTGGAATGAAGAAAATCCAGATTCAAGTCTTGCTTCTCATAGATACTAACTATATAATCATGGACAGGTCAGTTAATGTTTCAATAACTTTCAGGTTATTCTCTCAGACTGTAAGTTGCATTTGAGAGGGTAGATTCAGATGAATGGAGGGCATTTCCACACCGGAAGCTCCCTATAGGAATGAAATCACAAACCTGGACTCTCTCCAACACACACACACACACACACACACACACACACACACACACATACACACTCACCTCAAATGCACACAGACATTTGCACATACATAACCTTGTAGCATATAGACATAAATTGTTTTAATATGCATGTATGTATACACATATACAATACATAGGCATCTTTACAGCTATTACTGCAGGAAATTAGAACCCATATATGCAGAGTTATATACACATTTTATATAGATATAGATATAGATATATATAGATATATATATACACATATATATGTATACATATACATATACATGTGTGTGTGTGTGTGTGTGTGTGTGTGTGTGTGTATATATGTATATGCAGAGAAACACACTTCCATGGAGGCACCCCAGAACGGAAAGCTTGGAGTAGCTTGAACAGACGTTGTTTCTCCTTCCTGACAAACGGGCATGAAATAACAGGCTGACATCTGCCTCTGCAGGTCATTCAAGTCAGGCTGCTGCATGTCAGAATTCAAACTGCTCCATCCATCAATGGCAAACCAAAAATTAGCGTAGCCTGGAAACTCTGCAGCAAGACAGTAACAGCCCAATTTAAAATCTGACCTTCGAGGGATGGTGGGGTAAGACGGGGAAAAAAAATTATTTCATGCCCTGCACCAGAGCCAACAATAAAATTTGAAGGAATTTTCAGTTAAATTAATTTTTAAAGAAAAATCCCCCTGTGCACCGCCGTTTAACTCTGGGTCAGATAAAAGGAATGTTAAGCATAGGGATTCTGAATCCCCAAGACATTGCCGGCACCTTTTGCAGAGAAGTTAATACACACACATATGCATGTATAAATTTTCAGCTATTTGTATGCACACGTATACCTATATAGGTATATATTTTAGACAAAATAATTCTGGTAATTTACACTGTAGCATATTCTACAGGAATTTCTGATAAAATAGAACTCCCCTCCCCCAGCATATACTTTTTTTTTTAAAGGTTCAGATCTTCAGAGAATATTTTAGAAGTGTCTACAAAGGTGGTTAAAACAGAATTACAAACATGGAAATGGAAGCCTTCTCTGCAAGTCCATTCTCCTCTCTCTGTCTCTCTCTGTCTCTCCGTCTCTCCTCTCTCTCATACACATAATACGCCTCCCCACCACCACATATACACATTCCTTTTGGGAAATTTTTTTTAAAGGCCATGGTTACCCTCTACTCACGCTTCATACACAATAAATCTAAAGATTTTCCATGAGTGTCAGGTCAAGTCATGAGCTTACCCAGTCAGAGACCCATCAACTATTTTAACTGGTGCTTTGGCTAAATTACAGGACGAAACACCATGCCTACACTACCATTAGAATGAGATGAATGGAAATCGGATCCCTTCATTAAGAAGGTGAGGGAATAACGCTGATGTTTATTCTCAGTGCTGTATCCAGGAAGGACTTGAATGAGTTGGAGAACAGCCAGAGAGGGCTAACCAAGATGGTGAA
Source organism: Pseudochirops cupreus (assembly GCA_028627135.1). Taxonomy (NCBI): domain Eukaryota; kingdom Metazoa; phylum Chordata; class Mammalia; order Diprotodontia; family Pseudocheiridae; genus Pseudochirops; species Pseudochirops cupreus. Next base: position 38,042,246 of record CM053581.1, read on the forward strand.
AAGGCCCAAGTTCATACCATATTAAAACCAATTTAAGGAAGTGAGGCATGTTTAAGCCTATGGAAGAGATGACTCAGATGAGGCCTTTCAGAACCGTCTTCATTATATTAAGGACTTTTGCGTGTAAGAGAGATTCAATTTGTTATATCTGAACCCAGAGTAAATGGCTGGTAGGAAAAGAGGAAAATTTAGACTTGCAGAACAAAATAGAACTCTTTCTCACAATTTGAACGATCCAAGAGAAGACTGAGTAGCCTCAGGAGCTACAATGTTCCCTTTTGTTGGAAGTTGTCAAGGAGAGACTACGTGACCATATTGTCATCAGGATTCTCCTTAAGGTATGGGCTGGCCTTGAAGGCAGCTAAGGTCTCTTCCAAATCTCAGATTCTATGTTTCTGCAGAAGACAACATAAAATTATCACCAACCTGAAATCAATTTATTAAGTACCTACTCTGGTAGGCATCTCACCCTATCCTATAGTACAAAGGGTCTCATGCAAGAGGAACCCTAAATCCTTTGGAGAGTTGATCATTTTGCTCAAGGTTCAAAGGGTATATTTGCTTGGGAGCAAAACATTTAAACATATACAATGGTCTTTAGCAATCAACTTTTCGTCTCAACCGCTGTTGATCTTTTACCAAAAGGTACACAATAAGAACTGAACAAATACTTTGAAGATTGATTAAACTAGGGTGTGAACATGTGTCATGTTTAGCCCTTTATAAAGAATAATGAAGGCACAGGGAACTCATATAAAAAGTCTCATTTATTAATGACCTGAGAACATTAGCTGTGTTTAACATAGTGACATAGACACAGAAAGAAAGGAAACATAAAAGAAAGGGAGAAAGGAAAAGAGAAGGTGGAGAAATTTTTTAAAGAACAGGAAAAGGAGAAGGAACTATTGATTTATTTGTAAAGTGAAGGGCTTTCACTAGATTATTTTTAAAAATATATATATATGCATGTATGTGTAGATATACACACACATATAGATATATTATGTGACCAACATTTCCCTCTCTCCCTTCCTTTTCCCTTCCCATTACATTCCCCTATAAGAAATAAATACATACATATGTATATATACATACACACATACATGCATATATACATACATACATATACACATACACATTCCATGTATATGTATATATTCCATATATACATCTGGAAGAAGGGAAACAAAAAAAATTCATCAAAACTAATCAACACATCAAGAAAATCTGATGTTATGTGCCCCGTACCTGTTAAGTCCTGTCTCTGCAAAGGAGTGGGGAGGAACACATTTTTGCCTATACATATATACATATACATATGTATATATATATATGCATATATATATATACAGACACACATACATACATACATACATATATATATATATATACACACATAGATATATATTCTTTGAGAATAAACTTATTTACAATTTCACATCATTCAGTTTCCATTATTTTGTGGTGGTTGTTCTTCCCATGTACAATATGGTACTCATTGTGTATCTTGTTTCCCTGGATGTTTATGTCACTGCCCATCAGGTACTTTAAGTCTTTCCATGATATATCCTGAATTCATCACCTTCTTCACTTCTTCCAGTATGGTGATATTCCATTCCATTCCCCAATCAATGAACTACACTTGATCACTTTATAGTTGCTTCCAGTTTGAAATACCATGATCTTTTTTCCTCTTCTCTCTTCTCTCACTATTCCCCCATCTCTCCCATGTGAAAACCATGAATGAGAAAGTTACTATAGAAGGACACAGGTGGTTGCTTGCAATACACATAGTAACATTTTCTGCCCTCAGAAAATGGGTTTTCAACCCATTCCCCTGGCAATGAAATATAGTATTTACCCTAAAATGGGGACAGCTGAGACTATCACATTGGCTTTTTTTGTTTCCTTTTTGGTCTGGACCTGTGATTTCATCAATCACTAATCTATAAAATTGCCTTTGCAAATGAAAAGTGAACTTGCTCATAGTCACACAGGTAGCCTGCGAGTCAGAGGCAGGAATTCAGCCCACATGTTCCAATCGCCTATTAGACATCTCAAGCTGGAGAAACCCAACATGTCCCAAACTAAACTCTTTACCTCCCTCCCCCTCCCCAGTCCTCTTCTCTCCTTAACTTTCCTATTAATGTGGAAGGAACTTAAAACCTAATTTTTATCCTCATCAGGACCTCACTGGGTTTTTGGGGTTTTTTTTGAGACTTATTTCCCCTGTTTCTCCTTTTAACCTTCTGACTTCTCCTTCTCCAGCTCATTACACCTCCACTATTGCAATGGTCAGTCTCCCTGTGGCAGTTTGCTCCCCTGTCTGGGCTATTTTCTAATCAGTTTTCAAAGTAATCATCTGAAAATGCAGATTTGACCATGTCACCTTCTGTTCAATAAACTCCAGTAGAAGTCTATCACCTCCAGGATCAAATATAAATTCCTCTGTTTGGCATTTCAAGCTCTTTATAACCTATAACACTCCCACCCGCCTTTCTAGTCTTATACCCTCTCCATCCTCACACACACACACACACACACACACACACACACACACACACACACACACACACACACACACTTTGATCCAAAGACATTGACCTCCTTGTAGTTCCTCGGACAAGATGCTCCATTTCCCAACTTGAGGATTTTCACTGGCCTGGAATAGTCTCCCTCTTCATCTCTACTTCCTGGTCTTTCTGGTGTCCAAGCTAAGATCCCTCTTTTTGTAGGAAGCCTTACCTGATCTTCCTTAATTTGAGTGTCTCCCCTCCATTGAATACCTACAATTTATCTTGTATTTTTCTTGTTTGCATGTTATCTCCTCTTTTAGACTATGACAAAAAGACTGTCCTTTTTTTTTTAACCTTTCTTTGAATCCCAGGCACTTATCATAGTGCCCTTTACATAGTAGGTAATTAACCAATGTCTATTGGATGGCTGATTATGGACAAATATATTAGCGAAAGTGTATTGTGATTTTTTTTTAAATCATAGTTTTCCATAGTTTGATTTTTTTTTTCATTATTTGGGCCTGTGAAATACCTCTTCCCCCAAACCAAATGGAATTAGAATGTAAACACACAAACCTTATGTTTTGATATTTGAATTATGTGCAACTAAAGAACTGGGTAATAAACAGAAGGCAAACTATACAGTTTTATTTTTAAAGTGTTTCTCGCATGGACTATACTTTTGTTTCTCAAAAAATCAAAGCTTATTGCTATATCATTGCAAAGTATGTGTGCATTTTACTCCCTAGATACAGACTCACTCTTAGGTCACACAATTAACATGGCAATTATTTTTCTGACCCCTATAATTAAACTTGTTCTAACAGAACAGATAAACCTCAGGAAATACTAGTCCTTCAAATTCATGGAAAATTTCTGTAAATACTGTCTATTCATAGAGAATTTTTCAGGGCTAACAGGAAAAATCTCTTTGTCTTCTCGGCTTAAACTTCAGTACCACCCCCTCCTTCCCACATATGAGAACCAGAGCCCAAAAATTTAGCATTTAAAACTTATCCTTAATTTTAATTACTTCAAAATGCGCAAAAAAGAATTTGGTTTCTATTAGGACAAGAAAGTGAGCATTTAAAAGTATATACCTTTAAGAGAGGAGGTTCTTAACCTTTTATGTGTATCATAGATCCTCTTGGTAGTCCGTTGTACTTTATGGGCCACTTATCAAAAATCATTCTACACCCAACTCTTGCCAGGCATTGGAACCCCTGACTTTTTATTTTTTTAAATTTAAAACAATGAAAGGAGAAAGGAAAGAAAGGAAGTTTTAGTTAAATCTTATTGCTTATGAGAAATATATCTCCTAGTTCACACTACCATGGTCAGCAACCTTTCTAGATACCTGGTTAATGGTCAGGATTTAATCAGTTGATCAACAAGTATCTGTTGAGTCTACTCTGTAGCAGACACTTTTCTAGGTGCTGGGGATACAAGTACAAGCCCTTCTCACAAGAACCTGACATTCTAATGTAGGAGTCAACAAGAAACTAGAAAAATCTAGAAAGCATGAATATAAAGTGAGCCAGTATCTCTATCTCTATCTATCCATCTATCCATCTATCTATCTATCTATCTATCTATCTATCCATCATCCATCCATCCATCCATCCATCATCCATCCATCCATCCATCCATCCATCCATCCATCCATCATCCATCCATCCATCCATCATCCATCCATCCATCCATCATCCATCCATCCATCCATCCATCCATCCATCCATCTATCTATACAAAGTAATTAAATACATGAGCAATAGCATGGCAGGGGGAGGGAGGCAGGAAAGGCTTCATGCAGAAGATGAAGCTTAAGCTGGGATATTTAAGGAAGTGAGAGTGTCTGAAATGGAGTTGAGGAGTTGAGGAAGAGGACATGGGATGCCAGGCATGTAGAAAATATGACAAGAATGACAGTTAGGAAACTGGAATTCAGATTCTAACCGTCCCTTGCCAGAAGCAGGCACGATTTCCTATGCTTTCTTGAGTACCATCTCTTGTTCTCTCTATGTACATGCACATGTATGTGGTGTTAAGTAGAGTTGTGTATTCAGGAGAAGGGGGCAGGTATCTCTGAAGCAGTGTCAAGTGAAATCAACTTTCCCCATTTTAATTAAAACCTATTTTCACTTCATTTCTGTAAGGGTGTCAGGGAAGATCAGAGGCTGAGCAGGGATGGTCTAGAAAATAGTATATGCCACACTTTATGAAGAAAAAGAGGGACAACGAAGTAATTCATTATTTTTAACCTCAGAGATTCTCAGGGCATTTGTCTCTACTTAGATGATCGTTAACTTCCCCAGGGAGGGGCTAAAGTGCCTACCAGCTGTAACAGGTAGAGTGATTTCAAGCTCACCCTGAAATAGAAATATACTATTGTCAATTTTACCTCTGCACCTCTTGTATTCATCCCCTTTTGTCCATGCACATGCTATGTACCCTCATCCAGTCCATTTCCTCTCACCTGACTCACTGCAGTCCTCCCAAGTGTCCTTTCTATATTCTGCCACTCTCCAGTATATGCTTCATACAGCTGTCTAACTGTTATTACTATAACACAGGTCTGACCGTGCCCCTCCCTTGCTCAAGAAGGTTCAGTAGCTCCTAACTATCTCTAGGATAAACAAAACAAAATGAAACAAAAATTCTCACAGCTCTTCCGTTTGGTATTTCAAGCACTTCACAAGCTGCCTCCCACTATTTTTTGTTCCAGCATAATTTCACATCCCTTCTCATACATTCTGCTTGCCGGACCAGAAACCGAACTCCTCACCATTTCCCATACATAGCAAGCCGTGGCTTTGCATAAGCTATCTCCCAAGCCTGAAACGTTCCCCCCTTCTCTCTCTTGGAATCCTTAGCAGCCTTCATTCTCCCATCTCTTAGTGTCCTTCCCACCCTGAAATCTTTGTATTAATTTTTAAAAATTTATTTTATTTTTAATTCATGGAGCAAAACAAACATTTCCATGACACAGACAATAAAAAGGATGATTGTATAGGAAACTGCCATTCTATGATGTACAACTTGCTATTCCTTACAAACATACAATAATTATCATGAAAATTTCTTTTTTTCCTCCCTTCTCCCGCTTGCCTGAGAGATGGCTACCATTTGACACAAGTAAGTATATGTGTGTATACATATATATGTAAAATTATTCTATACATGCTTTTATTAATTTTGTATTTATTTTAAAGTTTGCACTTAAAATATAAGCTCATCAAGGACAGGAAGTGATTCATTTCTATCCTTTTAAATCCAGAATTTCAGTAGCATGGCTGCTATATAGTAGTGGCACACACAAAAAATGCCCATTTAATTAAACTGAGTATCATTCTTGTTAACTCAATGTCCAAGTTAATTAATTTTGTAAATAGCAAAGTGGAAAAAGACTCTTTTATACTCAGAGCTAGATCCTACTATCTATTTCTGGTTTGCAGTTACAGAAGGGAATAGTAGCTAAAAGGAGAAAAACAATTCTTCAAGAATCTGCATTTTGTAGCCATTTTATATATAGTTTGTGTGTTTATCTGTATGTGTTCATTGTGTTTAGATCATGAAACTCGTATTCTAACTCCTCACAATCTGAAAAGCTCTGCAATATTAGTCTTACTGGGAATGAGGAGGTCTACTGGAGAATAAAAAAATTCACTTAATAAAAATAAAGCAACTCCAAATGAACAGAAATTGAAAAGAGAAAAACCCAAAACATGTTAGATTGATGGAAGTGGGTTGGTCACCATAATTAGGGAAGGTGTATCATTTCCTAAACTCCCTTTGCATTAAATGTATGCCATACATTTATCAGACATAATTAGCACTTTAGGTGACAATGATTTGATTTCTACCCTAGTAATAAAAGCTCTCCATGTTGGCATATACATCGAGGATGGGAAATTGAACATTACCTATTGTGGCTGTTTATCCCCCTGAGGCAGAATTTAGGACAAACTAAGGGAAAATATGAAGAGGATTTAGAGGAGAGCCTTTTGTGAATTTCATGAACAGAAAAGAAAATAGTTCAATAAAAGCTTTTAAGAAAGATCATAGTCACAAGTGTCCTTTTTGAAAGCAAAGGATATCATCCATGGTACGGCTTTCTCTTCGAAATCAGCATTTTACTGTCCTTTGGCTAGGCACAAACTCTCACTAAATGGATTGTGAGCACTACTGCAAAACTGGACAAATGTCAATGACAGTGTCTCAGCTAGAGACTGGGTTGGCTTGTGGCATCAAGGGAAAGGGGAATGGGTAAAGGAGAGCTGTTTTCCCCAAAGTGAGGGTTGCGGGGGTGGGGTGGACTGCAGAATTTCAAAAAAGGACATTTTATCCCAAAATATCCCTTTCAATTTTGATAATTTGTGTTTTTCTTCCATTACTATTTAGAAGCCTAATGATCTAGTTTTCCACAGATCAAAGCAGTTGTAGAAGTCCTTAAAAATGTGTAGCAAGTGTGTGTGTGTGTGTGTGTGTGTGTGTGTGTGTGTGTGTGTGTATTTTCACGGGAAGGGCAAAACCCAAAGTACCAGCTTCTTGGTGTGTCCTTCAGACCTAAGAAAGGATGCAGCTGCCTCTCAAAATCCGTAGGAAATGCTAGGGAAACTTTTGCTTCCACATTTGTTGTTCCAAAGATCACATTGGTACATTTGTCCTCTTGTCTCATAAAGGATAGATAGACTATTATTTGTTTGCTTTCATCTTGTGTATTAATCAGGAATAATCAAATTACCAATACTCCCATTCCTTAAATTTGACCTTGCTAACTCTGGGGCCCTTGTTTTCCCAAACTATGAAGCCTCCCTCAATGTCTGGGTATTAGGGTGCTTTTACAATAATTCAGGTTAGACCATTAAGACTTCAGAATGAGTAAAATACCTGGCAGTATACAGTCAAAGCATTTTTAAAATGAACCCTGACTCACTTTTTATTGAAAGAATCTTTATTTTTAAAAAAAATTTAAGGTTTCATTTCTTGGTGCTCTAAATTAAAACAGTCCCAAGGAAGGTGTTTTGCCTCGGATACAAATTCCTATGAAATAATTTAAGCAGTGTATTTGATACACATATTGAAAGGTTTTAGAAATTAGTATTAATAAAGGACAATGGTGCACATATTTGTTACAAACCAAACCCTTCCCACTGAAAGCCTTCGTTATTTTTTTAAAGGGATTAGAAAAAATCTGAAATAATGATTTATAACATTTCATAATTTATTCATTGTATTTGGGGAATTTATAGGCACAAAAAAGGACTTTAAGGGTGTGTAAAACAATATATTTTCCTGAATATTTACATAACTAAAGGATGAGTAAGGCATTTATTGATGATTTTTTTAAAAATTAATTTCTCCCAGCTAATTTTAACTTTAGCCTGAGGCTAAGACTGTGTGCAAAAGATACCACTGGATATTGTCATTGATACCCATGTTTTATTTAGGATTTTTGTGAGAGAAGTGCTTTGCCACCTTACAGCCCTCTATAAATGTGAGTTATTATTAGCAATAATTTGATTTACTTAAAATAGGCAAGATTTGGCTTTGTAATTGAAGTCTGGTTTGGGTAGGTGTGCACCTGCAGCCTGGATTTTCTATGGATAGACCTGAGGGACAGGAAATATAAAAGGAAAGCACGGCTAAGGTTTCAAGAGCTCTGAGGGGTAGGTACTACCCAAAGCTGGGCTTGATTGAATGGGGGTACGTATGACAGGCTGAGTCTAATCTTTGATCACAGCACATTTGATGCAATAGACCTTCTCATATTTAAAAATAAAAATATAAAAGGTGATCAATTACCTGTTATAGAATATAAATGACTCTTTTCCTCTATATGTGGCCAGAAACCTCAACAATACTGTGGAGAATAATTACTAAACAGCCTTACTATCAGTGATTTTTATTAGCATCTCTGTCAATAGGAAACGTCTCTTTTTTTAACCTTTTCCCTGATTACTCTCTTTATACACATAATTAAACAGCAGTAACATGAATTTGGCTGACCTCTCATGAGAAAGCATTGGACTAAAGACCACTGAGCTATGATTATGAAGTTCATTTTATCATACTTCAACTTATATGGACGTCTTTTACAAGCATGCATGTGTATGTATGTATACGGTCACATATATGAAGGCAGGAAGCACTCTCCAATTTTTCCCTATACTCCCCTAGGATAATGTGGGCACCTCATGTCAAAAACCCTCACTTTAGAACAATAAATAAATAAAACAGCTCCAGCCTTCCCGAGGCTGGCCAACTCTAGCATAAGTAATTCAAGACGCTGAGAGATGCCAGATAAATTTGATTACTATAAAAGATGGGAATATGTTTCTTTCCTTTGAGAATTCACAAAAAGGGGTCAAAAACAAAGCAGAGCTGAAAGCGAACAATTTCATTTCGCCTGCAATTCAAGGCGAAAATTCAAAGGCAATTTTGCAGGAACATTTTATCACAATTTTATAGACCCTCATTTCCTGCACACATCACAATCTTTAATTCCTGAAAGAGGAAAAGAAAAAAAGGGGGAAGTGGGGGAGGGAAAAGAGGGCGAGGAGGCTGAGACCAACAGCGAGGGGCTTTTTCTTCTTCTTTTTTAAGATATAAATGCAGATATTTATAAAGCAGTGAGAGATTTGTAAATCTTTCTTCAAAGCTGAGACTACTGCTGGGATTGTGATTTGCTAAAAGCTGCTGCAGGCATACTCCAAAACCCAGCAGGGTCACCCCTCCCCTTCCAAAAAAAAAAGCTTCTCTGATTAGCATCTCCACAGACAGGGAGTTGGAGGGAACTGTTTCCTCTTAACACCTGCTCCTGGAATCTTATACTTACCCTTTCACCACACACCAGTTAGGACTCCCCCTAAACACACACACACACACACACACACACACACACACACACACACACACAGAGAGAGAGAGAACAAAACAATTTGACGTTTACCACTTTACAGGTTTTTATTCACCCTCATTTTGGTCTAAATTACTGTGTATTCATCTTGATGTCATTTTGAAAATCCTGCAAGGTTCAGGTATTATATGAGATAAGATGTCCCTCACTTGAAGTTCACAAGTCAACCCCAGAGTTCTCCATTCCTAAGGCCAGAATATATCCCACTCACTCCTCCAGGTGAGTGTGGGACAAAGTACCTTGCTCATTTTCACTGTGACCTTAGAAAAGTCCTTTGAATTATGTTTCAGTTTTCTTTTTAATCTCTAAAAAGAGCCTAACGTGAATTACTCTGTCGAACTCACAGGACCATTAGGAGGATAAAATGAGATGATAATTAAGGTAAGTACTTGTAAGAGAACATATCTCCAACATCCTGTTATCCATAGTCTACCTCCTAGAGGTAGTCACAGGACTGACACCTTGACAGTATGGCAGATGTATCAGTTTCTTACTTTGGTCATATAACTTAATGGTTCATGGCATCATAACCATCTCTTAAAAGACTTAAATAATAGATCTGTGTTATATTAGAAAATAGTCCAGATAGGAAACATGACCTTAAGCAAGGGGTGTAAGTTGCCAAAAGAAGTTTCTCTAACCTGGAAAACTGCTAGCTAGGCAAGGGTAGGTGATGTTGGTTGGTGTTGAGGTAAATAGTTGAGTTTCACACTGAGGAAGAAGGAAGAAAAAGGAAAAAGAGGAGGAAAAAATCTGTTATTAGGACCCCTCCCCTCACCCTCTTCTCTGCTACATTCCTTGAAATATCCTACAGTCATTGCCTCCTTTTCTTCTCCTCTTACTCTCTTCTAAACCCTCTGTGATATAGCTGCCGAAATAATTGTGCCACTGAAACAACTCTCTCAAAATTTGCCAATGATCTCTTAATGTTCCTATTTAATGTCCTTTTCCTCATATTTCCGGCTTCTTGATCTCTCTTCATCATTCGACCTGGGTGACTTCCTTCTCGCCAATACTCATTCCTCCCTAAATTTATGAGACCAGATCTCCCTTAATTCTTCTATCTAAAATGAGTTGGACTGTTCCTTCTCAGTTTCTTTAGCTAGATATCCATGTATGTCACACCCACACTTATTATACGTGTTTTACAAATATTGTACATTGGCTGACATTTCCCCAAATTGAACCCAGGGTCTGGTGTCAACAGGGACAGATGAAATTTTGCCAACCTTACGTATTAACCCTCTTTTTCATACCCAGAAACTTTTTTGCTTTCTGGATCAAATCACTGGGATTCCCAGGCATTATCTAGCATCAGCCTCAAATAAAGAACCAGAGTAATTAATGGGATTGAACTTGGAAAGCAAAAAGCATCGAATAAAGAATGTAGGATATTAGTTAGATCAAATGAAATAATATTGATAAAGTGCTCAGCACAGTGATTGGTACGCAGTGGGTGCTTAATAAATGCTTATTCTCTCCTTTAGTTCAGTGGGAGTCTAAGGCAATGTTATAAATATTAAAGCAAAAGATTTCTTATTAAGTCCAACATGTGAGAAGCTCTGTAAAAAATTAAGTTCTCTTTAACAGATAAACATTATCTACCTTCTGCCTTAAGCCTTGAGCTAAGAACTTGTAGTTGGTTGAAGAGGCTATAATCAGTAAATACCAGCAAATAGCGCCAATCCACGCCTTCATTTATACTGTGCTTGAAATCCTGTCCTCTCTGCCATCCTGGTCTCTCTAGCCTAAGGGACAAACTTCCTTTATTTATGAATGTGCCATGAGCTTACCAAAACGAGAGCAAGGTATTGCTAGAACATGAATTTAAAAGGCACCGCAAAAACCCCACAAATCAGTCATTGAAAATAGAATTGCAACCTATGTTTCAGTCTGAAAAAAAAGGAAGCAAAGACACAAATTAATGTGCACAAATTAATGGTCAAAAGACCCCCAGCAACCGAATAACAAAGCATTCAAATATACCAAGAGGAGAAATAACCTTGATGGAAATAACCTGCCCTTGTCTTACTCCTTTATCTTTGTTAAATAGGTATGTACATGATTTGCCTATTAAAATAAATATTCACAAAATAGTCATAAATTCAAAATATTCATAAAATAGCCACAAAGCTCATTGCAATCCAAGTGTTCAGTTCAGTTTATTATTATTTTTAATATATTTATTTTAAATATATATTATTTATAGTGTTTTGAGGTTTCCAAAACATTTTATCAACACATATTTATTGTATCTACTATATGTAGGGTGCTGTGCTCGGCACTAAAGTTACAGAGATAAAACTTGCTGCCCTCAATGAGTTTATAATCTAATAGTTGGAATATGATTCAAGGTGGAGAGTAAGAGGAACAAAAATCACCTAGGGACATTTGGGTCTGGGAATGTCCCTTAGTGGAAACTAAGGAAAGCACGGAAGGACCTGAACTCAGCCTTGACAGAAAAAAAATTATTTTAAGAGGTTGAGATGGAGTGTCCTGTGACAATGTATGGTGGCAGGACAATGCAAAATAAAGTAGGAAACTAGCCATTATAGAACAGCTAGGGGATAGTGAGTAGTATATTCTAGCTGTAAAACAGAATGCAGGAAGCAGGGAAACAAGACCAGAAGGGTATGGTGAACCAGACTGTAGAAGGCCTTAAGTGCTACTCTGATTTTTATTTTATGCTACAGACCAAAGGGAGCTATTGAAGGTGTTAAAGACAGGAAATAATGTGGCCAGACTTGTGAATTAAGAAGATTATTTTCCATTTTGGCAGCTGTGTGGAAGAAGGATTGGAAAGGAGAGAGATTAGAGGTAGGCAGATGAGTTAGGGAGTTATCTACAATCAAGGAAAGAAGTGATGAGGGCATAGAATATGGTGGGAGCTATAATAATAGTGAGAAGCCAGCAGATATGTGAACTATAAGACTCTATAAGTCTTGATAGCAAATTACACATGGGGAGTAAGGGAGATGAAAAAGCTTTGTGTGTGTGTGTTTTTTTTAATTATTCTAAGGTTTCAAGGTCTCTTGATATATGTGTGATCCATTTGGGGTGCCTCCAGTTTGGACTTATACTCTCTGGTTGGCTTATTCACCACAGCTAGCTCTCTCATTGGCAAGTTTAGGTTCCCAGATATGAACTACAATCATGTGGCTAAAATCAGACTCTCTCAGGGCTCCAGAAGTAACAGTGATGTGAATGAATACATTGCCCCTAGTTGTTCAGTCATTTTCAATCGTGTCTGCCTCTTCTTAACCTAATTTGAGATTTTTCTTGGCAGAGATACGACAATGGTTTGCCTTTTCTTTCTTCAGTTCATTTTGCAATTGAGTAAACTAAGGTAAATGGGATTAAGTGGCTTTACCAGGGTCACACAGCTACAAAGTGTCTGAAGCCGGATTTGAACTCAGGAAGATGAGTTCTTCCTGACTCCATGCCTGGCGCTCTACCCACTGCAGCACCTAGTTCACCCATATTGCCTCTACTCACCACTATCCCTCTTGAGCCCCAACCAGTGTATTTCCATTTACACAACCAGACATTCACATAGCAATCTTAAACATAGCAATTTATTTTACAATAAGATGAAAGTGATTGTAACACCACAGGTTGTTATAAGGCAAATATATGAATAATGAATGCATCATGGGTTACACATAAACACAGGCCACACTTTCCCACCAATGCACTCAGTGTCTGTATGGGAGAGGTGCACACTCTTAGAGAAATCTATCAGGGAGGCACGTAAGTAAGGAAAACCCGTGTACTGGGGGTAACTCATAAGTTTGGATTGTAGGCCTCATTGTCATGGGTCCATTCATAAATACATGCGCTATATAAAACCACTTCTCTACTGACTACTATCCTTCTGTTACTCTATACTCTCCTGCTATATAAAGCTATTTTAACTCATAATCACCCTTAAAAGGGCACTGAGAATGAGGTATACCAATGAATTGGCTAGAAATTTCCTGTAAGCCAAAAAAATGCAAAGCTCCTCAGGCTGGTTCTCTGGACAATACAGACAAGCCCAGACATCTTCACTAACAAGGATTCTGTGATGTTCAATCAACTTTTAATAAACCAAGGTCATGGCAAAACACTAAAAACAACATAGACATGCCCAACCAGCTCTTCACTCCCCAGGATTATGCATCTTCTATATCTCAACATCATTTCCTACATAATAAAGCATTTACAAAATCTGTCGTTTCCCTTTCTTCGTTTTCATATCAAACCAGACAGGAAAACTGAGATCAATAGGTCTTTTTGAGAGCCTTCACCTCTCTCATACTATAAATGGCACAGTATAGGGCAATTACTGAAACTGGAGCTCTCTTCCAATGACCTTGAGGCTTTACCCAGTCAATCAAGAATCTGGTAGCTGAAGCCTTCTTGTTAGCAGATTACTTCTGCTGCTGAACTCTTCGGTCCCCTGATGATTCTTCAACTTCCATGTTCTTTACCCTTCACTCTACTATGGTCAGTTTCTTCATTTTACTTCTAATAGCTATAAAAAGAACCTCCTGATACTCAGTGATTCACTTTTTCCTTAAGAGGTCATGAAACCAACAGTACCTATTTAATTATCCCATAGTTTCTAAACATTGATTTATCATTTTGTGAGTTTTTAAATCTTACACCATAAAAAATATTGAAATTAACAAAAAAAGCTGAGGGACCAAAATTCTCTGCAACCTCAGTCATTCTACAAAGCAGTCCTCTTCAACAGTCTTTGAAAACTATTTCTTAACCCTTGTGTGCTAAATTCCCTTTTCAAATAATCACCCTGAAATCAAATATTAGTCCACTGTACTCTTGAAATTCCTCTGAGTGAAGTCTGGAATTTAGGGACAAAGCTTATTAGAAGCAGAAGATATGGCTATATACAGAACTATAAGTGGAACTTCTGGGACCCGAGTAAAATCAGTTTAAAAGTGACGGGTAGAGAGGAGAGAAAGGAGGCTTTTCTTTCATTGTCAATGTTGACAACCTGGGGCAAAGCCCTGGTCAACCTTTGCTAGCTATGGTTCCAGTACTATGTATAATATTTATTGTTGTTATTGTTTGTCTTTGTTCTCAAAATGGACCATGACATCAATGAGGTGATGCCATAACTTACACATGAATCAGATTTAAGTGAGGAAGGGCTGTGTAAAGTCACCAGCCTCACTTTATCCTCCAGAGCCATCTGGGTCCAGTGGAAAGATATAGATCACATCATATAGGACGACTGGAGATGGCCCCCAAATATGCTTTTTATATTTTGACTGGATAGTCACCATATCAAGCTAACTTGAAGCTTCTTACTCATAACACTAATAAACTGACAAGCAAGAAAGAGTATAAAATGCCCAAGAAAAGTACGTGACATGAACAGTCAGGAGTGTGAGAACTCAAAATTAATTACTTGATCAGGAGGACTTTAACCTCAAGAGGAAGGAGGAGGGAGATAAATTGGCTATATATATTCACTAAGCTTGATACTACATAAAATAGTAGATAAGAAGTAGGAAAAAGAATAACAATAGAAAATAAAGTAAATCACAGGAAATGATATTCAAGAAGAATAAACTTACAAACTTAGATGTCCATGCCTAGGAGAGTATCAACAGAGGGAGAAATTTTTTTAAAATGATATTGTGGTGCGAATATATTACTGAACACTTGGCTAGAAAGAGGATATAGATGTGGTTTCAGAAACAGCACAAATCTGGTATGGAAACACGATACTGTAGAGAGGGAGGACTTCGACAATCCAGATATACTTTAGACCTATCTTTCAAAACCAAACCACTTCATAAGTTTCTTACTTGGTTAATGATAATGTTATTTTCTAAAAATAGTAGTGGAATTGATAAGGAAAATTCCTTTTGGATGTGATTATTATTAACAAAGAGACATTATCTTCTGATGAAGAAGTTATGAGAAATGCTAGAAATGGCCATGCAATATTAGAGTTTATGATAAGAAGAGGAGGGGGCAGAGCCAAGATGGTGGAGTAGAGGCAGGATCTTGGCATGAGCTCCCACTCCAACCACCTCCAATACCTGTAAAATATGACTCTAAACAAATTTTAGAGCTATAGAATCCACAAAGTGACAGAGAGAAACAAATCTCCCAATGAAGGCAGCCTGGCAGGCTGACAGGAAGAGTCTATTGTACCAGATACAAGCCAAGCACAGTCCCATGTGAACCATGCCATCTGAGACCCGGGGCAGCTCGACCAGTGGCACAGACTGGCCAAAGAAGACCTCAAGAGAGTGAGTCACTGGCAGCTGTGAGAGTTTCCTGACTTCTCAACCCATAAATGCCAAAGAGAAAGTACAAGGCCAGGGGGGAACTCTGTTGGAACTGGGTAATGAAAGAGCATGGTCCAGCCCCTGCCCCCAGGGTGACAGATAAAGGAGGAGAGGTGGCTGCAGCTGCTGCCTTGTGGTTGCCTCCAGAGCTCCTGGTCTTCAGATCATAGGGAGACCAAGCAACCATTCAGAGGATAATCACTCTTGCTTTGACATGTTTGGATCTGGGTCACAGTCTTAGGTGGTGGTCCTGGGGTGTGTGGCCAGTATGCTAGAGCTTGGGGTGTCTATAGAGAGGGCACCCTCCTCATAGCTCTGACAACATTTGTGAAAACCCCAGTGATGTGGGATATAGCTCTCTCCACTCTTGAAGCAGAGTTCTACTGTGGCAAAGAGCTCAAAAGTCAAGTAATTGGCTGGCAAGGTAAGCAAGCAGAGGAAGTTCAATCAGATCATAGGATCCTTTTTTGGGGACAAAAAGGATCAAAACATGGAACCAGAAGAGGTCAACGAAGTCAAAACTCCTGCATCAAAAGCTTCCAAGAAAATTATGAATGGTTACAGGCCATGGAGGAGTTCAAGAAGGATTTTGAAAATCAAGTAAGAGAAGTGGAGGAAAAATTGGGAAGAGAAATGAGAATGATGCAAGAAAATCATGAAGAGCGAGTCAACAGCCTGCTAAAGGAGACCCAAAAAATATTGAAGAAGATAAGAAGAGGAAGGGCGGGGGGCGGAGCCAAGATGGCGGCGTAGAAGCAGCAACATATCGCAGCTCCCACATAGCCACCCCAAAATACCCATAAAATAGGACTCTAAAGCAACCCTGGAACTCCAAAACGCACACAAAGATACTTCCCACCAAAGTCAGCTTGGCTACAAGGAACCATATCAGCACTGCGAACCGAAACCAGCCTGGCCTGAAGCCGAGGCTATGCCCCGGGGGCGGCTGGATGGGAGGAGCTTCAGGTGAGCGGATTAGCGGCAGCTGTGAATGGGATTTGTGAAAGGGGGAGATAAGTAGTC